>CAJQZJ010000067.1:1073825-1099860 GCA_907164525.1 Lophiomys imhausi
GTGGTGGTGGTGGTGGTGGTGGTGGTGGTGGTGGTGGTGGTGGTGGCAATGTCTGATGGTCCACAGCACAGGAAGCACGAGAGAACTCAGTTCTGGAATGTTCAGATAGCTGCCGCCTCCAGACTGTTGTTGGCAAGCTCACAGGACACAGCTGCAGTATAAACTGCTTTGTAATCATTGGTTAATGTTTATTAAAGGTCTGTGTGTTCAACAGGACTTGACCTGTTTGAGGTGTTTGCTCCTACCCACCAGTGAGATGTGTGCAGTAGGTAGATTTTAGTCACTGCAAGATAGTTTTGGTTGCTACTGAAAGTCACTTGACAGGTGGACATGGCTAAGTTATACTATTTCATGACAATCAAAATCTATTTTTAATCAGTCAGATTATGTAAAATAACATTTTATGTTTTCACCATGGTACATTTTATTTCTATGTATTTCCTTGGCACAGAATTTTATCCTAATGCCTTATCTTTTTAAAGATTGTTATTGATTAATTATTTTTGCATGTCCTTGAGATATGTTTTATTTTGAAAAAAAAAAAAAAGCCTCATGCCTGTATTCTATGTATCTTTCTTTATAGCCATTTTAAACTTCCTTATAAATGTTAGTCCAAAGTATTAAAATGCCCTTACATCACATTGTCAGTACAAAGTGTGAGTAGCATAATTGATTGGATGTAGATTACATATGTTGGTAACCACTAAGCACAGAGGCAAGCCTTTACTGAGAAGTCCTCCTTTGGTAAGGTAGCCGAGGACAGTCAGCGAGTTACCAGTACTTAGTGTTGCAATGAGAACGCAGCTCTGTGTTCTGCTGTGGGGGGAGGGGCGGCATTTCCTGCCCACATACACAAGCGCAATAGAGAATTTTATTACAGTGACAATGTTTTATTCTTTGGCTTTCCTCACAAGTTCACTTTCTTCTTTTTTGCCAAAAAATTACATTGTGATTTTTTTTTCATAAAAATTATTTGTAATGACTTTATCAGCTGACCATCCCATCTACTTATGGTGCAGGCCAATATTTGGAAAGCCCTCGGCTCTTAGGATTGTGTAATACTCAACACACACACACACACACACACACACACACACACACACACACACACACACGCACACATGCACACAGCACTTAAAACTTCTGGTGATATAAACCAAATAGAGTCGGGAGGTGAGAGCTTTGAGTCCTGTCAGGCCCAAAGGCAGAACCAGTTCAGGAAAGAGTTCTCTGGGCAGAGGAGGGTGTGGCAGACCCTTTTGACTGGGCCCTGGGGAAGCCATCAGTCCCCGAGGGAGTCTTTAAGGAGTTAGCTCTGTGATGAATTTGCCGTCTGGTGGGAGAGCGGTAGGGAGAATGAATTGGAGCTGTGTGTGAAAGAGCCCCACTGAGCACTGAGACGGTCACCTGTAACTCACGTGTAGGGGATTAGAACAAGATGTCCTGTGCCCAGAGCCTTCCAAGGAGCCCCCCTTAGATTCTTATCTGCATTGTTGTCCAGGGTAACTGGATGCACACCCAAGAAGGACAGCATTACTGCTCCAGAGTCAACAGTCTCAGCTCTTTCCATTACAGAGAATTGTGTTGTGATGTTGGCAAAATGCATAATATGAAATGTACTATCTTATTTTTCATTCATAGTTCACTATACAAAACATGTTCATAATGTTATACAGCTGTCACTACTACCTGTATTCATAACTCATACAGTCTTGAAAACTATACCTATTAAGTGAAAAATTCCCATTTTCTTTAGTCCTCACAGCTAAATGGGACACTTTGAGTGTTATTATTCAAAGTGCCTCATTTAGGTAGAATCATACAGTACTTATCTTTTTGGGACTGGCTTATTTTTACTTTGTGTCACATCCTCAAAGTTCATCCATGCTGTGGCACATGTCCACAATCCTTCCCTTTTAAATGCTGAGTACCATTCCCTTGTATGTGTGAAAACTCTCTACCAAAATGGAAGTGCTTATGTTAAACTCTAAAATGGAGCTGTGAAGAAAGAGCCTTTGTGAGTATGCCCCTTAACAAGAATTGCCATCGAGATGTTCCTAAGGAGAGCTTCCCAGACAAAGCATTTCTGTTTGATATCTTCTCCTACCTGTGCCCGTTGACATTTTAATCAAGGAGCACAAGAGTCCCAGTTTCTACACGTCCTCACCAACACCATAACCTTACCAACACGTACTTCCCAGAATTTGAGAGGAGCCATTCTAAGGGTGTTAGGTGTCATTTATTTTGTTTTTCGAGACAGGGTTTCTCTGTGTAGCCCTGACTGTCCTGGAACTTCCTCTGTAGACCAAGCTGGCCTGGAACTCAAGAGATCTGCCTGCCTCTGCCTCCTGTGCACTGGGATTAAAGGTGTGCCACCACCACCTGGCATGCCATTGTACTTTTGATTTGCATCTCCCCTAACAATTTGTGATGGTGAACAACTCTCCAAATGCTTGTTGCGGGTCTATAAAATCCTTTGTTCATCTTTGAACAGAGCTGCTTTTGATGTTACCACAGTACCAGCTTTTATAGTGAACCGTGGATTTGGATCTACTGGTATCTTATTTCTTTTCTTTTTTCTGTGTGTGTGTGTATGTGGGGAGTGTGTGTGTGTGTGTGTGTGTGTGTGTGTGTGTGTGTGTGTGTGCGCACATGTGTATACATGCACAGGCCTAAAATTGACAGGTATCTTTCTTTTTTAAAGATTTATTTATCTTATTATATGTATGGGTGTTTTGTCCATGTTTGTATGTGTGTACTATGTACATGCCCCCAAGTTCTTTGCAAGGACAACAAGCACTCTTAATCTCTGAGCTAACTTTCCAGCCCACCAGGGATCTTTCTTGACCATTATCCACTTTGTTTATGGAAGCAAGATCTCTTGTTCAATCTAGAGCTAGCCAATACAGCTTTTAGTTAGTCAGCTTGTATCAGGAATCCTGTCCATGCCTTTTCTTCTTTTACTTTTTTTTTTGTGTGTGTGTACTTCATCATGCACCCTGATCCCCCTCAGACCCACCCTCCACCCTTGCAACCTCTCTTAACAGAGAAAAAAAATCTCACTGTGGAAGCTGTAGTGTGTCTCAGTGTGTCCCAAATTTTCCCTTTTGTCCACACTTTTTTGTTGCAAATGTTCATTACAATGATCCCTTGGTTTGGTATGAGGACTCTGGCTTCTGTTACTTTGTCAATACTGGAACCTCACTGGGACTCCTCTTGGAGATCCTGTTGTTGCCCTGTGTCATGGAGATCCTGTAGTTTTAGGTCTGTAGAGCTAGCCTCTTCTTGCACTCCAGCAGTTCATCCATGGGGTAGATAGATGTTGGGGTGGGCCAACTCAAAGCCCTGGTTCTGGGCCTGCAACCCCCACATCTAGGGCTAGCTCTACTGTGCTGCCCAGACAAGGTGCAAGGCCTGTTCTCCTGAGTGCTGCAGCATGTGAGGGGCAGGGTCAGATCTCTAGTCCACCACTGGTGGTGAGGGCAAAAAGGAACGGAGAGGGATCTCTCCCTCAACAACATCACTGAAAAGCAGCAAAAAAACAGACAAAAGGTGGTGTTGGCTTCCCTATGCTCACATTCTCGGGGCCAGCTAATCCACAACCCCCTACATCCAGGGTCAGCTGTACTATGCTGCTCAGGCAAGGTGCATGTGTACATTCAGTGTTCTGACCTATGAACATCTGAATGATTAATAAAATTCCCTGAAAAAGGTAAGCCTGAGACCACTACCAGTTCAGTACCATGGTGCCTGGACAGGGAGCTAGTCTGTGACAACCACCAGTTCAGCACTAGGCAAGCCCAGATGGGCTCCCAGGACAGGAAGTAAGCCAGAGACTAGAAGAACCCTACCTGGCACCATAGACCCCAGGCAGATGGCCCCTTGGGAGAGCTGAGCAAGGAGCAAGCCTGAGACAAACACTAGACTGATATCACGGGGTCTGGTGCTATGCAGACCTGGGGAGGTCAGACCATGCTGGAGATGACCCCTGCCAGGTGCCATAATGCACAATGCATTAGTGGGCACAACACTCCCAAGACCACTCCTGAGACAAGCCCAGACACTCAGAGACCCCAGGCACCACTAAGAGGAGCAGGTAAGTGGTGGAGAAACGGAAGAGAAAGAGAAATAGAAGGATGTGGGCACAATGAGAAACTGAGCTGGAAACTTTAAGGTAGTGAGGGACAACCTTATATGAGTAGCCAGTGATGATACTTAGGACCATGATGGGGTCCTGGCCTCTGTTTCCACCAGGGGCCATATCTGGGTCCATGGCCCTGCAGCAGCAGAAAGTCTATTACCACCAAAAGCCAGATGGACATCCTTGGTTTGGGCTGCCACTCAGGGACATATTTATGTCTGAAGGCTGTGCAGAACTGGATCACCCCTCATCTGGACATCATGGGAGACCTGGCCCTAGAGGTCTGAGAGCAGGAGACCTGACTCTGTCTTTAGCTAATTGTAGTACTAGGGAGAGCAGGCCCTGCACATTTCGGGAGTTGTGAGTGAGCTAGTTTCAGGGATGTGAGCTTGGGAGAACTGGCCCTATCACTTGTCTCCCTGTGGTGGCATGGATGAGGGAGAGATACCTTCCTCTCACTCACCCCTCATTACCCATAACAGGTGGGAGACCTGGCCCTGGGGTCATGAGAGCAGGAGAGCTGGCCCTGTCCTTCCCCAGCTGCAGTACTCAGGAGAGCAGGCCTTGCACCTCTCCTGGGAAGCACAGTACAGCTAGTCCTGTATATGGGGATTGTAGGTGAGCCAGCCCAAGAATGTGAGTGTGGAAGAGCCAGCCCTGCCTTTTGTCTGCTTTTCAGTGGTGTTGGTGAGGGCGAGATCCCCTCCCCTCTCTTTTGCCCTCACCACCAGTGGCAGACAGGAGATCAGGCCCTATTGGGGAGAGCTGTTCCTGCCCCTCATGTGTTGCAGCACTCGGGAGAGCAAGTCCTCTGCCTTCTTAATACTGGGGATGTGTGTGTGTGTGTGTGTGTGTGTGTGTGTGTGAGACCACCACATGCCTGGCTTCTTACCAGGGTCCTCGTGATTCAAACTCTGGCCTTTATTCTCATCCAGCAAGTGATTTACTCACTGAATCATATTCCTATTCCTAAGACCTCTATTTTCCCTATGGATTTTTAAAGGTCCCACCTTCGGTTAACTTGCCAGGTCCCATTGAGCATTTCTTTGCAGAGCCAACCAAGCAATGAGCTCCAGCTTATGCTTATCTGAGGATGTCTCCATCTGTCCCAACAATGAATGACAATTCTGCTAGTTGTGGGAATCTTTCTGTTGCTGTCAGACAGGGTCTCCATATGCAGCCCTGGCTGGCTGGGGACTCACTAAGTAGATCAGGCTGGCCTCAGACTCACAGAGATCCTCCTGTCTTGCTTCCTGAGTGTTGGGATTGCTGGCATAGGGCACCATCCTCACTGGATATAGGGTTCTTGATTGGCTTAAAAAAATTCATTGTGGTCCATTGCCTTCTGGGCTCCAGTTTCTAATGAGAAATCTGCCAGTGGCTATCTTATTATGTCTTGCTGCTTTCAAGTTTTTTTTTTTTTTGTCTTTTTAAAGTTTGTCTTTTTAAAGCCTGCTTTACAGGGGATCAATAGCCTCAGTGTGGTGACCCTGAGTTTTTGAGCTGAAGGACTGTTGCTCCCAGTCTATGCTGGTCTCTGTTGCCTGCCTGTTCCCAGGCAGCAGCAGGACATTGGGCCTCCCAGCCTGGTGTGTGCCAGCCACCACCAAAGCTGGTTGTAGTGAATCAGCACTAACTTCCCAGACAGGAAAGGGCTTCTGCCATCCTAAGTTTATTCCTCTGAAGGAAAGAACAAAATCTCTGAAATCCAAGTGGAAAGAAAAGGGAAAAGAATTGCACATTCCAGAGTCCTGCACTAGGAAAGCTCTGCATTACTTCAGCCCACCCAGTTGCTGGAGATTGGCAGCAGATCACCAGAGAAGGAACTTAGAGCATTTGTGTCCTTAGGAATATTGTTGAGGGAGTAGGTGTTATGGTTTGCTTTTAGGGACATAATCACCAAACCCACTAGATCCAATGGGTCAGATTCCAGAAACATCTGGATGATAGCTTGCTATGCATACCAGACTCCCTCCTGAATACAGGACTGTTGATATGAATATGAAGCCACTGAAAGGAGACTGTGGCCAGGTGGCTCCTGTTAGCCTGAGCCTGGTCCAAATCCTAGCAATGTCCAAATTCGAACAGTAAACAAATCACATCTGATTGTGCTTGAACTCAAGAACAAATGAAAGCAGTTCAGAGATGGAGTCAGCCATGGCTCGAATAGCGTACAAGGAGGAAGTACGTGGCAAACATTGAAGCTACAATGTGTAATGAAATAGAAGCATCAAAAAAAGTCATATTTCTGAGAATGCATTTGGCTACTTGGAAAAGATGTGTTGGTTCTCAGGTTTGTTTTGAAACCAATTTAATTGTTTCTACAGACTGTTTATTAAAAATACGATCAAGGGGCTAGAGAGATAGCTTACTGCTTAAGAGTGTGCACTACTCTTGGAGACAACTCAAGCTGGGTTTGACTTGCTTTGTAAGAAATGCTCAATAGAATCTAATTAAATATGGATGGTAGACAGGGACTCAAAGTCATGTGCTTATAGCAGGTGGAGATAGTTGTATGTGTGAATTACAGGCCAGCCACAGATTCATACTGAGACCCTGTCTTTAAAAAAAGTAATGGTATATGCATTCAATAACAACTAGGAAAAAGAGAAGTCATGAACTTGAAGAAGAAGGTAGGATTATATGGGAGAGTTTGGAGAGAGGGAAGAGAACGGAGAAATGTAATTAAATTATAATCTCAAAAATAATTCATGGCTGATTCCAGCACCCTTGTCATGCATTGCTGAACCACCTGTAACTGCAGCTGTAGGGTACCCAATGTCTTCTGCCCAACTCAGAAACCTGTACACACGTAGCACACACAAACATGTGCACACATGCACATAAAACATCTTTAAAGAAAAGACTATGATCAAAATTAACCATGTAGATAAGTAAAAGACCAATAAGACAGAAAACAAACAAACAAACAAAGTAATATGAGCTAAAAGTCTACAAAAACACCATTGAGTTTGTTTTGTGTTGGCCATCTGTTGTCCCCCTCTGAGTGCTGGATCTCCATCCGGCTCGGACCTGTGAAGGCCTTGTGCTTGCTTCCACAGTCTCTGTGAGTTCATCTGTGTGCCATCCTGTTTTGTCTGGACACCCATCTCTTTTGTGTGTTACCATCTCTTTTCCTCCTCTTCTCCATAGATCCGTGAGCCCTGGTGGGAGGGCTTTGATGAAGACGTACTTAGGACTGCATGATCCAAAGTCTGTGTGCACATTGTCCAGTTGTGGATCTCTGCATCAGTTTCCATCAACTGCGAGAAGAAGCTGTTTTTGATGGGTCTGAGTGAGCCACTTATCCATAGGTAGAGCAGAATGGCATTAGGAGTTGTTCTACTGCTATGTTCTTTTAGCAGAACAATGTTATTTGGTTTTCCCATGGGCCCATGGCCAGTCTCAGATTCTTGGCTACCTGAGTGCCAGACATGGGTTTCGTCTTTTGAACGGGCCTCAAATTCAACTAAATAGTGGTTGACTACTACCGTCGTGTTTGTGCCACTGTGCACTAGCGTGCCATGCAGGCAGGTCACCATTGTAGACTGAAGTGCTTGCAGCAGGAGTGTTGTTAACCTTTCTCCTTTGGTAGCATGCAGAGTATTTTCCAGTACTATGAATGCTAGTTACTAGGGGTGAAGACTCTACTTCTTAGGCACCTGTATTCATCAGGGTTCTCTAGAGTAACAGAACTTATAGAATGAATCTTTCTCTCTCTCTCTCTCTCTCTCTCTCTATATATATATATATATATATATATATATGATATAGAGAAAGAGGATTTATTACAATGGCATACAGACTGTGGTCCAGCTACTTCAACAATGGCTGTCTACCAATGGAATCTCGAAGAATCCAGTAGTTGTTCAGTCCATGAGGCTGTATGTCTCAGGTGGTCTTCAGTATACACTGGAATCCCGAAGAAGTAGGCTCGAATACAGTGAAGGAATAAACTTGCTGTTGAGGTGAGAATAATCAGGCAGAGAGGGAAGATTCTCTCTTCCATGTGCTTTTGTATAGGCTTCCAGCAGAAGGTGTAGCCAAGATTAGAGATGCGTCTTCCCACCACAAAAGATATGGATTTAAGATGGGTCGTCCCACCTCAAAAATCCTGATTAGAAATGGATCTTCCCACTTCAAATTAAGCAAAAGCTGACCCCACCTGGGGCACTATAGCCCAGGTGGGAGTGAGTCCAAAATGATTGATCACAGGGCCCAGGCAAAGAGCAAGCCCAAGATGACCACCAGACCAGTGCCAGTGGGCCCAGATAGGAAGCTAACCTGAAACGACCACTAGTTCAGTGCCACTAGTTCTGGGCATGGTCTTCCCCAGATGACCCCTGCCCAGTGCTATACTGCAGGGCCCTACTCAGGCACTTCTGAGACCACTTCAGACACCCAGAGACCCTGGGCAGCCCTAAGAGGATCAAGTAAGTGGTGGAGAAATGGAAAAGAGAAACAGAAGGATGTGGGCACAATAGAGGCAGAACCGGAGATTCAAGGGTAGTTAGGAACAGCCTGATGTGAGTAACTGGTGACGCCACCTGAGACCATGGTGGGGTCCTGGCGTGCATTGCCACCAAGTCTGGGTCCATGACCCTGCAGCAATAGTAGTCTGTTGCAGCCAAAGGCCAGGCAGACGTCCTTGATCTGGACTCCTACCCAGGGACAAGTTGATGTCTGGGGGCTGTACAGAACTGGCCCCACCCCTCTCCTGGGCATCACAGGAGAGCTGGGTTTGAGGGCATGACAACAGGAGAGCTGACCCCCCCCCCCAGCCAGCTACAGTACTCGGGAAAGCCCGTGTACATTGTCCAGGAAGCACAGTAGAGCTGGTCCTGGATGTGGAGGGTTGTGGGTGAGCTGACCCTGAGGGTATGAACATGGGAGAGCCAGTCCTGCCTCTTGTCTGTTGTGTGGTGTTGTGGATGAGAGAAAGATCTGATGTGGTGATGTTATGCATTCTATATGTTAATTAATTGGTCCTGCTTGCTGTCTGTTACTTACATTGTCTCTGGTTTAATAAAATGCTAAGGCCTGAGATTGGGCAAAGACAGAGATAGGCAGGACTAAAGTGTGCAGGCTTCTGAGACAGAGAGAATCTTGGAAAAAAGAAGCCAGGAGCAGGAAGAAGGAGGAAGACACGCCATGGGGTAGATTAAAGAAGATTACCCCACATGGCCTGGAACATAGGCATAGCGTGGAGAATAGCAATCCAAAGGGACATGTATATATGGGGTCATATTTGGGTAATAGAATTATGAGCTATCTTAAATGGGCTAAGATAGTATAATTCAGGCCAAGGCTTGTTAAAATCCATCTGGTGTCTGTGTGTATTCATTTATAATGGCAGGTTAAGGATTAACAACCAACCGAATCAATTGGCAATAATAGAAAGACTAAGTAATAATTTAATTAGCCATTTTTTTTCTACAGAGATACCCTCCTCCCTTTTTTGCCCTTGCCACCTGTGGAGGGTGAGAGAGCTGACCCAACACCTCGCCGCAGCGCTTGGGAGAGTGGGCATTGCCCTCTGCTGCTCAGCACAGTAGAACTGGCCCTGATGGTGTTGGTGAGCCAGCCCCAAGGGCATGAGAGCGGAAGAACTGTCTCTGCTCCTTGCTGGTTACAGCATTGGATGGGTCACCCAGGGCAGGGCAGGAGCGTTCACCCCAGGGGTGTGGGTGTGGGAGAGCTGGCAGGCTGACCTGCTCAGCTACCACACAGGCCCACACCCAGGGCTTTGATGTGGCCCACTCCAACATCTGCTACAGCGATGAACTGCTGGAGTGCTTGAAGGGGCTGGTCCTACAAATCCAAAACTACAGGAGCTCCATGACACAGAGCAACAACAGCATACCTAAAAGAAGTCCCAGTGAGGTTCCAGTGTTGGTAGTGTAGCAAAGCCAGAGGCCTCACACCAGACCAAAAGGGTCACTGTGGTGAATATTTGCAACCAAAAAAAGTGTAGACAAAAGGGAGTATTGTGGGACACACTGTGACACAGTACAGCTTCCTCCATGAGATTTGTTTTTTCTCTTTTCAGGGGGAGATTGCAAGCATAGAGGGTAGGTACAAGGCCCAGGGAAGATGAGTGGGGTTGGGGTGTGTGATGTGAAATTCACAATAAAACCAATAAAACATTTTTATTTTTAATTTTAATTTTTTTTATTTTTTGGTTTTTTGAGACAGGGTTTCTCTGCGTAGCCCTGGCAGTCCTGGACTCACTTTGTAGACCAGGCTGGCCTTGAACTCACAGAGATCTGCCTGCCTCTGCCTCCTGAGTGCTGGGGTTAAAGGTGTGCACCACCATGCCCCGCAAAAGTCATTCACAAGTGTGCCCTTCCATTTTTGGGTTTTAGCTAATTTGAGATGTAGTCAAGATGACAGCCGAGAGGAGCTATCACAGCACCGTTTCCACTTCTCCTCATTCAGTGAGCTATGTAAGTGTGGTCTTCAGCAACAGAGCACTACCTTCAGTTTGTGGAGAGCAGTCAACAGCCTTGGCAATAGCTCAAACTGTTTGGGGGTTTCAACCAAGCACCTGTGGGCAATGACTCAAATGTAACCCATCCTGGCACCGGAGGTTTTACTTGGTGGTTGTGCTGGCTAGTCTTGTGTTAATTTGACACATAAACTAGAGGTATATGAAAGGAGGAGCCTCAATTGAGAAAATGTCTCCATAAGATAGAGCTGTAAAGGATTTTCTTAATTAGTTATTGATGAAGGAGGCCCCAGCCCATTGTGGATGCTGAAGTGTAGCTTTCCATGACTGATGGCTTCTGGTAGGGGTGCGGGAGGAGAAGGACTCAGTTCTACTTAAGGGGTAGGCCACTGAGAGTTTGATCATTCTCCAGTGAGTATACAGATAACTCAAGGTGAACTTTTTTATTTTTTATTTCTTTTTTTTGGGGGGGAGGTCACAAAGTGGGGAAGCACATGTGGAAGGACTGGGAAGGGATTGTGATCGGGGTGCATGATATGAAACTCCCAGAGAATCAATAAAAGTGTTGTGTGGAAAAAAAGAGCCAGGAGGAAGGTTTAATACATTGGTTCTGAGAGGCTGATTTCAATGCTGAGATCTACTTACGCCCCTTCTGAGGCACTCTCCGATTGGTTAATAAAAGTCACCAATGGCCAATTAACTGGACAGAAAGAGTATAGGAAAGTGGGACTTCCTGAGATGGAAATAGGAACCCTAGGTTTTACACAGAGGAATCTCTCTTTCCACTAGGAGACACGGAAGCAGACAGATATGTCTGAGAGCTCTGGAAGGTACAGCAAACTTCATGACTGTTTGGGATTAGGTGGTCTGAGATTAATTTAGGTGAGCTAGTTGAGAGTCTACCCAGCTAAGGGCAAAGTGTTGGAACTTTAAAAGGTCTTGATGTAATTCATTATTGGGAGAATAGGGGTTTCAGGTCGGAAGACCTATAGACTTCAGGCCACAGGCCTCACGGCAGGTCATGGCAGCTACTGCCACCAGCTGTTCCACTGGCTTAATATAACAGTTTAAAATTATTAATGAATATCCAGCAGCTGCTCCACCAGGCCGACCTGCCAGGCCTATAGTCCTCTAAGGCAGTCAGGCCTGCTGATCTCCTGCCAGGCCACCAGCTGCTCCACTGGCCTAATATAACAAGTTATAGTTATTAATAAATATATTAATAACAGAGTTTAGCTTGCAGGTCCACGGCTTCATCCCCAGGATGAGTCAGGCTGCCAGTTAAGGTGAGCCAGGCCTGCTGGCCTCCTACCAGCCTGCTAGCTGTTCTGTGGGCTACTATTACAGTTTATACTTATTAATAAATACAACTGATAACTAAGTTGTAGTTTCAAAAGAAAATAAGAGTTTGATTGTAATACTCTCAGTGCAGTTTTTTGGGTTCTTCTGACTTAGATTCTGCCAAACTTGAAAGCCTTTATCCATCAAATTTGACAGTTTTTCAGGAATAATTTTTTCATATATTACCTCTGCCCCATTATTTCCAGTCTCCTATGATGCATGTGATGGCATTCCATAGGCTGTGCTCACCTATTTTCAGGCTTTTCCTTTCTGTTACCCAGGATTATGTCCCCTTGTCCTGTTTTCACGGTTACCCACGAAGGCTTTATTTATTTGCCTGCTCAAATCTGGCTTGGAGTCAATCCCTCTAGAGAAAGTTTCATTCTGGCGACTGCAGTTTTCAGTTCCCACACTTCTTTTTGGCTTCTTGTTCTGTTCTTACATCGTTCTCTTGACTTTCTCTACATCCTTTTTGAAGAGGAAGCTCTATGAGCATCTGCAACTAGGGCAGCGGCTGTCAACCTTCCTAAAGCTGCGACCCTCTAATACAGCTCTTCACGCTCTGCTGACCGCCCAGCCATAATACGATTTCATTGCTGCTTTGTAACGGTAGTTTTGCTACCGTTATGAATCATATCTGACGGTCTTAGGTGACACCTATGAAAAGGTTGCTGACCTAGGAGCTCTGACTTTAGGCTTTCTTCAGAGACAATTTCTGTTGATTTGCTTCATTTCCCTTTGAGTTGCTGTACTCTGCTCTTTGTGCGCCCTGTGATTTTGTTGTTGATAATCGGACATTGAACCTAATACCATGGTAATAATGGAATTATCTTTCACTCTTCCTGGGAGTTGCTGGGTTAAACTTAACATCTTGATCACAGCCCCCCACCCAATCCCCACCCCTGCATAGCCCCTCCTCCCTTTCCTGAATTTTCTTTCTTTATTTTTTTTTTACTTTTCATTATTCCCTACCAGGGAGCAAGTACAAGTTCTCATGCATTGTTAGCAAGCACTCTTCCACTGAGCAAAATCCTCAGGCCTGGGAGGCTGTGTTTTTCCCCAGTGGCTGTTTTGATTGTCGTAGGCTGTCTCTGTGCTTTGGATCTGAGGGAGATGTAGACTTCAGGACTTCTTGGGTCTATTGGACATGTGTGACCCCTTTCTAACTTTCCTTGCATAGCCATTCATTTTTCATGTCTTAGGCTTTAATATCTAGCTCTCCAAAGGGAAGAGAAAAGAATGAAAGAGGGGAAGAGAGAGCACTGTCTCTTTAAATTGGAGGTGGGCAATCAACAGAGGTCACATGGCACCACATTAATCAGAAGCAACTGAGGCACAGATGGTCACTTTTTAGAGAGCTGCAACCTTTGGTTCACTGCCTTTCCCCCAAACTGCGTGTGAATTAGGGTACAGCATAGATACCTGGCATGTGGCTGAGAAGCAAGTAGTTGCTAGTATGCTGAGGTCTAAAATTGACAAAGAGTATCTGTAATGTACTGTCTAAACCTTCTTTTGTTGGAAGCTGTGAACCTTCACAATTCTGAGTTCTGAGCTGTCGATTCAGACAACTTGTCCTTGTGTAGCTGCTTTCTAAGTGAAGGGTATGTTTTTGGTGTTTTTTTATATGACAGTCTTCCTGGACCCACACCTTTTCCTTTTAAGTGTGTGTGTGGGGGTGTGTGTGTGCTTGTGTTGTGTGTGCGTGCAGGTGCCCTCAGAGGAGCAGAAAAGGGCATTGGATCTCTTGGAGATGGCTGTCAGCCACCTGATATGGGTGTTGGGAACTGAGCTTGGGTCCTCTAGAAGAACAGCAAGTGCTCTTAACTGCTGTGGCATCTTTCTAGTGCTGCCATCCTCCCTTTTAAAAAGGAGCACATTAGTGCAGGAGTGAGCCAACCACAGCTCAAGGGTCAGATCTGGGCTGCCATCTGTCTTTGCATGGCCTTGGAACCAAGGACAACTGTGCATCAGAAAGGATATTCTGTGATGTAAAGACTACGAGGAGTTCCAACTTCAGCACTTCTGACTGCAGATGTACAGGCCTACAGCCTTGCTTGTTTACTGATATACTTACTGTGTCCAGGGCTGTTCTCCAGCTATGGCAGCAGAGTGGAATATCTGCAGCAGGATCCAAACGGTCAGATGCCTAGAGACCCTGGAACATTTACTGTCGGCTCCTTACACAGAAGGATTGCCAACCTGTTTTAAGTCTTGTGGATAGGGAGAGGCAGTTCCTGCTTAGGCCACTTACAAGAAGTATTGAAAGCTCTGGAGGGAGAACTCATGACAGGAGATGGGGGAGCAGACTGTGGACCTGCTGACTTCTGTCTAGGCACAGTGCCAGGAAAACCATCATTTCCACAATAGGAAGTTATGGCCTGAAGTCACCAACTGGGGTTGGCAGCCATTATGCCCCAGGAGCCACGCAAGTGACAGTAAGTTGAGGAGGAACCTGGGACCCAGGCCAAGGGCATGGCAGGGAAGGTATGCTTGGCTGAGGTTCACCTATTGTTGTCTGGCTTGAAGAGCCTTCTGCCTGATCCAGTGAGGTCATCTGGGCACAAGAAAGAGCTTGGTGGGCTTTGCAACCTTCTGCAAGTCCAGGAGCAACCCAGGGTTGCATGGCTAGACACTGTCGAGACTCCACTTTCAGCTCAGAAGGTGTGGACTCACATAGATAACAGTTGACTTTTGAGTTGTGTTTGTTTTTGTTTTGTTTTGGCAGCAGAACTTAGTGACTGGGGCCAAGGCTCAGGTGTTAGGATCTTAGATGCCCTCCAAAGACTGCACTAAACCTTGGTGGACAGCCTGTGGTACTATTAGGAAGTGGTACAACTCTTAGGAGGTGGGGCCTAGAAGAAGGAAGTGGGGTCCTGGAGATGTGCCCTTCAAAGCCATACTGAGGAATAGCTCCTCCTCCTTTTTGTCATTGCTTTACATCCTGGCTGCTGTGAGTGAGTAACTTTGATCCATACTGCACAGTGATGTTCAGCTTTGCCTCAGGCTCAAGTCAAAGAGATCGGGCCAAGTAATCAGGGATGAGCTGTTTTTGTTTTTTTTTTTTTTAACAAAATCTCAAACATTTGATCTTACCAATAAAGACTTAGGAGCCAGATACTGAGGTGAAAGCCTGCTAGCTCAGAGAGGCAGAGAAAGCACCCAGCTGACCTTCCTCCTCAGCCAACATCCCAGAAGAGGGAGGGAAGCTCTCCCTCTCTATTCTGTCTCAAAAAACAAAAACAAGACTCAAAAACCCTCAAACTGAATTTCCCTCCTTCTAATTCCTTTGTGTCTCTGTATCCATTCTCCTGACTAACTCTTACTCTCTTTGGTTTCTTTCTATGTTTACTCCCTGTCAACTGATTGCTTGTTCTACCTATTGACCTACAGTTGACATTATTTAATCTTGTTTAAATATTCAAGCAGAAAGCTCTTAGATCAAAGGTGTGTGTGAAAGCTGAGCCACACCACAACTGGAAACAGGTTTTTTTCCAGTAAACGACACAATCTCAGGGTTCACAGTGTGATCAAATATCCCGCAACATTTCCCCCTTTTTGTCTAAATAAAATGGAAAGTTTTTTTTTTAACTTTAACACAGTAAAATTGAAGCTATTTCTGCCAGGCTTTTACAATTTCCTGCTTGGTTGTATTTGGCAGTCTTAGAATTAAGTATTTTTGAGTTCAAAGTTCTGTAAACTGTTCCTGTCAGTTGCCTATGAACTCAGCAATTTGAATGTCATGAGCAGTTTGTAGTCCAAAGCTGATTTTTGAGTGCTGTTTGTCAGCTTAGTGGCAATCCTGGATAAGTAGAACACAGCAGTCAACCCAAAGGTGTTCATTGATTGTGCAGAACCTCGCTGCAAAAGAGGCATGGGGAATTTTTTTTCCCAGTGGCTAGCATTACCACCATCCAGTGGATTCATTGTTGCAGTGCCCCATTATCTTCCTGGAGACCTCAATAGTTACTGTTAGGAATGATCACAGCTTATTGTAGAAAATGTAAACATTTTAAAATGCCATATTCAGCAGATATCTGAAAGGGTTGAGGACCACAATCTATTAAGTACATCCAAGGTATACAAACTTTGTTCCTAGTTACTTGCTTCAGATTCAAACCTGAAAACATATACAGGAAGCTAGATGGAGCTTATTCCTAGAATTAGTTAGTACTCTGTGTGACTACTAGTATCATTACAGAAAGTTTATATGTTTGTAATAATCTTATAGATTTTTGAGATAGTATTAATACCTTAAGAAAAGTTTTAAAGAGTCAAATGAAAACTAAAAGATTATGAGATTAGTGGCAAATAGAATAGTCCCTTAGTTTTTGTTTTTCTCTGTCCCATACCAGGTGGCTCTTCTGACACGAGACAGAGGTTTTGGATTTCCCTTTAACAAACATGTATGGGTTTAGAAAAGGACAGAGCCATGCTCCAGCCTCAAAGCCAATTTTAATTTTTAATTGAATTGGGACTACATAAAGACCATTTGCCACCTAAGTCTGTAGAGGGCAGCAGAGACAAGCTGGAGGTGGGTGATACCATTGGCCAATTTACTCTTTCTCTTGGGACATTTTTCTCTTGATGATCCACCCTTTTTCTTCAGATTTCACTTGTCCAGTGGTTTCCAGATTCCTTAATTGGGTGCTTTTATTCTCCTAGAAAGATAAAAGCAAAACCTTACCCTAACTCTGGGTTAGAACCCCCTTAACTCCAAGGGGGGGGGTGTTCCTTTTTCAGCAGGTTTTATCTTTCCTCTGGCAAAACATTTTTGCCAACAGAAAGAGTATTATCTTTCAATTGAATTAAAAAATTCTTTTGAAAAATTGAAACTAAATATACATTTGCATGTGTACATAAATACACCTGTATTTCCCTCTTTATATATAAATTCAAGGTCTAAGTGTATTTATTTTTCGATCACAAGGGGCATTCACTTTGAATTTCAGCTTGCCTTTTGCAACTAGCTTTTAGATTTAAATCTCTGTATTCTTATGTGCCTGCCTCTGCCTCCCAAGTGTTGTGATTAAAGGTGTGAACCACTGCCTGACTATGGATTCCTTACAATAGTTATTCTCATAAGGTTGTCCTGGTTTAATTTAGTTCTCCATTTCCCCTTATTTTTTAGTGTTAGATGTAAACTTTCAAATTTCTTGAATGTGTAATCTATCATTCTTGCTGATTTATTCTGAAATTTTCCCCTGGCAAATTTTAATATTTTAGCCTTAATTAAACATGATTTGAATTTGTCCACTACTTCATTATTTTCATTCTGTCTGTCCTGCCTGTATGAGCTACATGGAATTTGATGTCTTTGCTAAGTTTTGCCATTTCCATTCATGCCTACCATGACCAGATATTTTTGCCATTTATCTGCCAGTTAGTGGCTTTCCATTTTGATGACCATTTAGCTATACCATTGGACATGCACCATGAACTGGAGAAAATAGAGATTTCCCTTTTGATTTTCTAGTTGTTTGTCTTATAGCCAATAGTGCTGCACTGATTTTGTGGTTCCTTGCACAGAATTGACCATTCCATCCCCCGGTCTATAGGCTGCCGTTGTCCCTAAGTTTTGGTTACATCAGTGGAGGAGGGTCTAATGCATTGGTCCTTGGAGGCTGATTTCAGTGCTCAGAGATCTGGTTATTGCCCTGTCTGAGGCACTCTCTGATTGGTTAATGAAAGTCGCTGATGGCCAATTAGCTGGGCAGAAAGAGTATAGGAAGGTGGGACTTCCTGGGTTTTAGACAGAGGAAGTTCCCTGCCAGGTCACCCTAGCAGAGGACATCTGAGTGTGAGCTCTGTGACCCAAGAAGGTATAACAAACCATATGGTTGGTTGGGATTATGTGTTCTGGGATTAATTTAAATGAGATAGCTGAGAGTCTGCCCAGCTAAGGGCTAAGCATTGAAACATAGAAAGGTCTTAGTGTATTTAATTACCCGGAAAAGGGCTGAGGTGGATAGGCTGCCATCCAAGGCAATCCAGGCCTACCAGCCTCCTGCCAAGCCCTGGAGGTTGCCCCTCCAGGCCTCTGGCAATTCTGCTGGCCTAATATAGCAGTTTATAGTTATTAATAAGTAGTCAGCAGCTACCCCACCAGACCACATGGCCAGGCCACTCCACCAGCCTTTAGGCCTCTAAGGCGAGTCAGGCCTGCTGGTCTCCTGCCAGGCCACAGATTGCTCCACTGGCCCAACATAATAATTTATGTTATTAATAAATATCATTTTTAACAAGGTTGCAGTTTCAATGAACCATCAGTGAACCATGTGTTACCTAAATGTTGTGACCATTCTGTTGGTTCCCACAGCTCAATAGGTACCTCTTTTGGGAGATGGATGAGTGGTTTAGGGATAGAGATTATAGGGAACTGAGCTATTTCCTCAGTGAGAGAAGGCACAGACCCTTTTGCTACCACTCCTGGTCATGAAGGAATTCAGATAGGTATCAGTTCCACTGTCACACCTTTCCTTCCATGGCTAAGCCTGCACAGCACTCTGCCTTTGAATGAATCCAATCCATCATTGTAAGGGGCATCCTTATGACCACAGGGTAGTTGGCAATGACAGAGAAACAGGTTCTCCATGCCTCATAAAAATATCCAGACTTGTTTCTCAAAGAGAGAATATTTATTCTCTGTATATGGAAAACATTTGCAACAGAGGCCTACAGGCAAATGTTGGTGTGTACTCCTTTTTTGCTTTATGAAGAGTTCCCAGTTGCCAATTCACCAATAAATATGATATCCATAATTAGGGTATCATCTGGTTCAATATTGGTCAGGTTTGTATGCGCAGAGATGAGCTTACCAGCAGTTGCAAAAGCTTCTCTTTGTTCCTGTCCCCATTGAAAATTAGCTGCCTTTCTAGTAACCTCTAGTAACCCTATAGAGGGTTTTTATAATAATCTGTAAATATTGAGTGCCATTTCTCTAGTGTGCAAACATAGCAATTAGGAGCTGTATCGGTTTTGTCCTTGTGTGGTGGAGCCAAAGGCATGTGCCACCACCACCGTGTTCACTGTGACTCCAGAATTTAGAAAACAACTAACTTACAGAGATCTGCTTGTCTCTGCTAGGGTTAAAGGCATGGACTGCCATGTCTGTTCAAATATTTTATCTTAGCTCCAAATCATCCCAACTCTTAGACATTTAGAAAACAAGTTTGAGCTGTAGTAATTCTTTGAATTTACTTAAAACATTTTAAACTCTCTTACCTGTGTTTTTAATACCAAATAACCAGAAATATCCTTTTTGTTTAAGAAGAAAACTCAAAAGGTGATGTCCAAAATGGTGTTGGTCATGTGGCAATCTACAGTCTAACATTGTAACATGGAATTAAGACTCATGGTTTAAGAAAACCCATTTTTTAAAATTTCATGTCAGTAAGGTCTTTGCTAAATTATCATTAGAAATTATTTTTTTTCATGTCTAGTTAACCATTTTAAGGTAGGGTGCCTGGTACCTTTGAAAGACCAACAGCTATTATGTTATGGAATGGTCTGTGACTGTTCTTGATAATACCTTTCAATATTTTTCTCAGGAACATTCTTTGTTTTATGGCTTGTTTCTGAGATTGGAGGAATGTTAATCTGTGTTTTCCATTGCTGCCACAAATCACATCACCATAAATTCATGGATATATTAGCCACATATTTCTTTAATTTTCCTATTTCTCCTTCTTGTCTTATACTCTCAACCCATCTTGCACTTTGTTTTACCTGAGATAAAGTTCCAATCCCTAGAAGTTGAATATTTACCTCCTGAAGAGGCCAATATGGATGCCAAGATTTTGGTGAAATAATTGGTACATTTGCTCCTCTGTCTACTAAATCTTCAATTTCAATGCCATTTATTTGTAGAAGTTGCCAAAATACTTGTTTTCTGTTCTCTCTTGAAATTTTTATTTTATTTACAGAAAGTGTTTTTTGCCCTTGATTACATCTAGAGCATTGTTATTTTTATCAACAGACATTAAATCTTTTAATTGCTCTGTGGATGAGTTTCTCTGACACTGGCAGGGAATGACTGAATTAAATTTTGATATTCAGGCCTGTGGGAGGCCCCCAGGGCATTTTCTGATGGTTACCTTGCCTCTCCCCTGTTGAACTACATTCATTAGTCCAAGACCAGCCTTTGCTATATATTCTGCATAATCCAATAGGCTGGGGCCTTCTTTTTGGATTATCTCTAGAAAAAAAACATTTGTAGGAATACCTTGCCTATAGTCCCTTATTAAATGATCTGGTTTACTACAATTAAAACATCTGACATTTTGATTTTTCTCAAAAACTTTTAGAAATTACTTCTCCTATCAGAGTAGCGTCATAAACATGAGATCTGATATCAACAGTGTTTCTGATCCAGTCACCTGTTGGTGCTGATCTTACCTTTAAAGGTCTAATCACCCTTTTTCATTCTGAATTAGCATTTTCAAAAGCCAAAAATTTGATTAAAATTTGTCTGACTTCTGCATCTGATACTGTTCTATTTACAGCTGAAGCCAATCTTTGCCAAAAAAAAAAAAAAAAAAATCAGTGAAGGCTTCTTTTGGGCCTTGTATAATTTTAGTAAATGAATCAGACCTTTTTCCTGCTTCTTCAACCTTGTCCCAAGCATTTAGAGCTGCTAAACAACAAAGTCACAAGGTGTGATTATCAAACTCAAGCTCCCTTTGTAATTCAGCATATTGACCTTCACCTAGCAACTGATCCTGGGAAATATTAATACCTCAGGCTTTATGTCGTTGTTCTATGTTCCTAGCTTCCTCTTTCTACCATGTTCACCATTGTAACTGAGGACCAGCTTCCAATATTACTATTGCCAAATCTTTACAGT
Organism: Lophiomys imhausi; assembly: GCA_907164525.1. Classification (NCBI taxonomy): domain Eukaryota; kingdom Metazoa; phylum Chordata; class Mammalia; order Rodentia; family Muridae; genus Lophiomys; species Lophiomys imhausi. The sequence continues at coordinate 1,094,598 of CAJQZJ010000067.1, forward strand.
CTTGGGAAAACAAGACTGAAACTGTTCTGAGTTGCCAGTGAATTTAATATCTGCTTCACATTGGGCAAATGCATACCATATGAAATAGTCACTTCCTTAAATCTAATATGTCTGTAGGATTCCATTTAACTTCTTCATAACCTTGGGGTGCCTCTTGTCTCCTGGTAGGCCTTGTATAGTAACTACATAAACTAAAGCTGGCTTTTTAACAACCTTGGGCTGACCCTTTTTACTTTCATCATGCCATGCAGTGGCATGGTGGGTTCTTGTCTAAATTCCTCTGTGTCTGAGTATTTTTCTCACTTTCTTTTCTAATTTTTCTTGTAAGGCTTGTATCTTATCAATCTACTTTTCATATTTTTCTTTTTCCTAAAGGATTTTTCTTTGAGAGAGTACAGAAATCCATTATGGCTATGAAGAATAAAATATTAGCTACCAAAATGACGATGATGATGATAATAACAATAATCGGTAGTAAGCCCATTTCCGTTAAGTCATTTGTGGCCTTTATTTTCAAGGCATCCAGAGTAGCAGAATACAGGGCCCTGAGGCCTTCCATTATGGTACTTCACATCCTTAACTCTCTCCTTGAGGACTTCCTAGGCAACTTACCAAATCCTATGGCTTCCACAGCTGGTGTGATTCTATGCCCATGTGGTCACACCACATGTTGGAGTGTTAAATGTTTTTTAACAAAATCTCAAACATTCAATTTTACCAAGAAAGACTTGTAAGCCAAATGCTGGGGTGGAAGCCTGCTAGCTTGAAGAGGCAGAGAAAGCACCCAGCTGACTTTCCTTCTCAGCTGACATTCCAGAAGGAAAGAAAAGCTCTCCTCCATGCTGTCTCAAAAAAAAAAAAAAAACAACCCTCAAACTTAATGTTCCTCCCTTCTACTTCCTGTGCATCTCTCTATCTGTCCTCCTGACTTTCTCTTACTTTCTATGTTTTTTTCCTGTGTTCACTTCTTGTCAACTGGCTGTTTGCTCCACCTCTTAACCTATGGTTTATTTCATTTAATTCAAGAAGAAAGCTCTTATATTAAAAGTGTGTGCTACGGATGAGTCACAGCCCAACTAGAAACAGGCTTTTCCAGGACACAACACAATCTCGGGGTTCACATTGTGATCACATATCCTGCGACAATGAACTGTTGAGCCCACACCAATCTTTGCTCTTTTATTTTCAGGTATTTTGTCATAGCATCAGAACGCTAACTAACACAGCACGCAATGGCTAGAAGACATAGACCGAAAAAAAAAATGAGGGTATCAGACTGTCCTGAACTGGTAGGCCACTGAGCCGACACTGCCCAAGAGGAAAGAGCTTGAATTGATGGGTCAGCGAACAGGCTACAAGCTAGACAAGTGGAAGAAAGGAGAAGCAATGGGGTGGCGCATGTGAATAAAGGGCAGCAGAGGCAGGAATGACTGGGCATGCAGGGTATGTGTTGATGCTGCAGTGTCTGGTAGAGAAGCTGTTTCAGCATACCTGGTCCTGGCTGACCAGGTAGATGGTAGCAGCGGAGGCATGTGGAGGAGGAAGGACGCGGGTGACAAGGCCTGAGTTCCTGGTGGGCCCCCATACAAGGGCTAAAGAGGAGCAGAATGAAGGTAAGATTTGGAATGACAGAGACCAGCCAGAGGCTGGAAGGACAGGAAGGACAGGATCTCCAAAACGATGTTAGAGGAAGGTCTAATACATTGGCTCTTACAGGTTGATTTCAAAGTTAGAGATCTGGTTACCTCCCTTTCTGAGACACTGTCTGATTGGTTAATGAAAGTCGCTGATGGCCAATTAGCTAGGCAGAAAGAGTATCGGAAGGTGGGACTTAATGGGACCATGACCTGGGTTTCGCACAGAGGAAGTTCCTTGCCCAGCTAAGGGCTAAGCATTGGAACATAAAAAGGTCTTAGTGTATTTAATTACTGTGAAAAGAACCACAGCGGCCCATAGGTGCCATCCAAGGCAATCCAGGCCTAACAGCCTCCCACCAAGCCCCAGAAGCTACCCCTCCAGGCTGCCAGCAATTCCGCTGGTCTAATATAACAGTTTATTGTTATTAATAAGTATCTTGCAGCTGCTCCACCAGCTACCCCACCAGACCGCACCATCAGGCCACTGGTTGCTCTGTCCCAATATAACAATTTATTGTTATTAATAAGTATCATTAACAAGATTGCAGTTTCAGCACACTAATGGTGATGGTGACAGGAAGGGCAGGAGGTGACCCCACAGGTGTGTTGGGGAAGCTGTGAACGAGATAATAAATAACCACAGCTCTGATAAGGGCGTTGGGTGCAAAACACATGTTCTGTAAATACACAGAGTCACAGGTGCCTTACGTGCTGGGGCTCATTTAGATAGCCGGTCAAGGGAGGCCTCAAGGGAAAGAGCACCCATCTGGAATTGTAAAGGATGAATGCGAGTCTGTTAGTTTGTCCTTGACCAACTCGAAACTGACTAATAGTTGTGGCTGCTTCCAGACGGAGGCAGAGGGTCCTGGACAGAGCACTGAGCCCACTCCAGAGGGATGAATCTACGAGGTGGCAATCTAACAGATGGCCACCTCTCTGCATTGAGGGACAGGACAGTTGCAGCTGCACCCACCTCCTAGGGTACTGAACTCACACAAGGCATTCACACTCCCGCAGGGTACCAGTGGGGTAAGCTACTGTGACAATGCAGGCAACTATTCCTCCTGGATCACACCCAGCACACAGGATGGCCTGTCTTTCTCTGCGTATTCTGAGGTTAAAAAACAGCTCTAACCAGTGGTTTTCTTTCCCATCCTGCTGAAATAATACAGTCTCCAGCCCCAGCTGTACCTGGAGTCTGTGGCTTCCACAAAAAGCCTTTTGTTAAAATGTGGAGCACTCACTCAGGGACTGGCTTCCTGCCAAGCTGCCTTTTCATTTATCAAACCCTCCCGGCTCTCAGGTGTTAGACTCTTATTACTTAATTTTTGTGGTTTTTTTTTTTTAGGCCAAAAGTTACTGTGGTAGAAGTTGACCGTTTCCAGTGTGTCACTGATTTGTCCAACCACACCAGGAAACAGCCCTAACCCACCAGACCCCTGGCCTGTGTCGTGACTTTGGGACAGTCAAGGGGTGCCACCTGGGTCTCTGGGTAAGGCCATATTGAAGGCTATCTCTAAGTGCCTCACATAAGCTTCCTCGTCTGATTCTAAAGTAGGCAAGTTACCTGGCTGGGTAACGTCAGAAGGATTCTATCTACCCAGCACATTGTCCACAGTTTTTCTAAAGGAGGCAGGAACCAGGCAAGATTTTCCTTTCCTTCCTCTCTCCCTCCTTTCCTTCCTTCCATCTATCGTCCATTTCCTTGTTTTACCTCATGGGGCTGTAACTTCAGAGCGCAGCAAACTGTCAACTGTGGCTACCAGGAAGTGGAGGGGCAGGATGGAGAATTTGGAGATGGGGTTGCAACCAATAGGGAAGGACCTGGGAGAAGTGGGACAGGTAGAATCTGAGCCTTGGCCATGGACCAGCTGTAAGATCACCTTTGGAAGGTCACATGCCCCTCTGGGGAAACCAGCAACAGGTAGGCCCCTCTCACAAGTGCTTTAAATGTAGCTAACACAAAGACAGAAACAGAACAGCACAGAGCAGAACAGAGCAGGGTGGCTGTGCAGACATACTGGTCTCTGCACCCATCAGAGGTACACATCTCTACTCCAGAAGGAGCTGGGAGGGTTGCTGTAGGAATTAGCTCAAACCACTGTGACCAGGCCATTAGAATCATCTCGGGAAGCATCCTCAGCTCTCCTGAATAACCACAGAGATTAAAAGGAAATATATTTGTTGATGCCCTCCACCTGCCATATACTTAGCTTTTTCTGGTAGGTCTTGTTATTCCCATAAGATGGAGGAGGACTGAGAGACACAGAGAACATGTTGCTTGCTCAAGGCCATGCAATTAGTAAAGTACCAAAGACAATATCGAGAGTCAGCTTATCTAATCCCCTTTTTATATGCTGGGAGGAAATCATTCATTCTCTGGGGTCCAGTAGGCATTGGAGAATGTGAACAAGAAACACAAGATGCCAGGAACCCACCATTTTTCCTTCAAACTTTTCAAAAAATTGGTTTCTTCTAACTCTCAAGAGTAGAAGCTGTGGCCAGTATGTGTGTGTTGAAGGTGTCTTTCTCCTGACAAAGTCCAGAAATGTCCTCAGCGAGGCCCCAAGTACTCCAGACAAACTCTCTCTTCCTGAAACAAATACACAAATTCCACACTCCTGTTGCTACCAGGTGCTCTAGCAGAGCTATTATCAGCCATGTGAAATCAACAGCACCAACCAGGCTGTAAAAAGGTTGCAAAGAGTTGCCTATGTGCAAGGATCAGTTGAGGTACTCAGCCTGAACCTTGAATTCGAACTTGCTGATCACTCAACTCTACCCATGTCTCTGGCTCTTGGGTTGAGGATAAATAAAAACACCCCTGGAATACTGGCAGCATTTGCCGTGAAGCTAAGTGACTGGATCAGGCAACGAAGCTTCAAATTTATATCTGGGAGTCTTGGGGATAGTGTTGAGAAACGGTTCCCAGTACCCATGTTGGATGGCTTACAACCACCTGTAACACTGGAGAACCCAACACCTCAGGCCACTGTGGGCATGGCACTTACATGTGCACATAACCCTACACACACACACACACAGAGCGAGAGAGAGAGAGAGAGAGAGAGAGAGAGAGAGAGAGACATACCACAAACACACACACTCACACACACATATATACACCCACAGACACACCACAAACACATACACACAGACAAACCACACACACAAACACACACAGACACCACATACACACACACACACACACACACACACAAGACACATACACACACACATACATACACACACATATACAGGCACACATAGACACATAGCACACACAAAGAAACACACACATACAGGCACACACACACACACACACACTTTAAAAAGTAAAATTAATCTTTAAAAAACGTTAAAGAAACTGATAAACTGGTGTTGAGAATGTGGCTCAGTTTGGAGCACTTACCTAGTATAAGTTAAGGCCCTGAGATTGTTATCCACCATTACAAAATAAATTGAATAAAATATTAAATAAATGAATTAAAATTAATTAATGAACCAGGAAACCTAGCTGCTTCCTCCTCCTCCTCCTCCTCCTCCTCCTCCTCCTCCTCCTCCTCCTCCTCCTCCTCCTCTTCTTCTTCTTCTTCTTCTTCTTCTTCTTCTTCTTCTTCTTCTTC
>CAJQZJ010000067.1:1099870-1129005 GCA_907164525.1 Lophiomys imhausi
TCTTCTTCTTCTTCTTCTTCTTCTTCTTCTTCTTCTTCTTCTTCTTCTTTCTGGTCTGGTCCTGGCAGAGAAGAAGGCACTGGAGCCCCTGAAACCAGCTACAGGCAGTTGTGAACTGCCATATAGGCCCTAGGAACTGAACCTGGGACCCCTGCAAGAGCAGCACATGCTCTTAAAAACTGAACCATTAACTGAAGAATCGATTTAAAAAAAAACTGGGGGTACATTTACACAATGGAATACTACTCAGCTATCAGAAACGAGGAAACCATGCAATTTGCTGCTAAATGGATGGAACTAGAAAAGCCCATCCTGAGTGAGCTAACCCAGACTCAGAAAGAGGCACATGGCATCTATTCACTTATAATCGGATTTTAGCCATATAGTACAGGATAACTACACTACAACCAATGCACCAAAGGGAACAGGAACATAGACTTTGTTACCTGTTAGTGGGACACTTTGCCCTAGTGGAGCTGCCATGTAGGCCCCCAGTGCAAGAGGAACCTCTTAGCCCTCATATGATTGATGAACTGAGGTGGGCTGAGATGTGGGGGCACTCTACACTGGAGGAGTAGGATAGGGAGAGGGGGTAGAGGGTGGGAGGATGGGATGAAGAAGGGTGGAGGGAGGGGGCTCTGGTGGAGATGTAACTTGAAGTAATAAATAAACGTAAAAAAAAAAGAAAAAGAAACCTGAACCATCTCTCAGGCCCCCTGCTGTTTTAAGGCCTTTATTTTATTTTTTTAACCTTATTTATGTGTGAGTGCTGGGAACTGAACTTCACTCTGGGTCCTTAGGAAGAACAATGAGTGCTGAGCCACTTCCTCAGCCTCCACGCTGCTGTTATCTCTGCCTAAAGTATTCTTTTCTTCTTCTCCCAGGTATTATAAAACTTGTGCACAGATCCTTTAATGTGCAACCTAATATCACTTGCCTTGATTTAGTGGCTCAGTCCTGAGGACTGGAACGAAGTGGAAATAGTGGGGTGGAAACTTAGAGGCTACTTCATGAAAGGCCTTGCGTCTTCCGCTTCTTCAGATCTCTCTGAGGTGGCTCCCACAAGGAAAGCCAACTGCCCAATCATGAGGACATTTGTGCAGTTCTGTGAAATGGATGGCTCTTGGCAACACAATGTGAGCCACCCCATGGTGCTCCAGCCCCAGCCACACCTGAGCATATCTGCCACTCTGGTCTGCAGTGTGACTGCTTGCCACCTTGAGAGAGACCCCAAACCAGAAACGCCCAGCTAAGCCACTTCCAGAAACTGACCTCCTTCATGACCCTCAGAAACTGGGAGAGACAGTCAATGTGTTGTTTGGGGGCTGTTCATTATATAATAATGGGCCGTGCTTGGCTTCCTCATACCCATCAAGTTTGTGCGGTCCTGCTGTCTTGTGTAGACACCTCCAGTACTCACTCCGTTAAGGGCAGCACCCGCAGGCCTCCTCCCCCATGTGTTGTTCTCCTTAACTTTTTCAATCCTTCTCTCCCTGTTGAATTCTATAACAGCTCAGTAAATATTTGCTGGGTGAATTAATGAATTTACCTCTGCTTTGTTCTTCCGTATTCAGGGACTGGATGGGTTTGGGGTGTATCCAAGTTTTGTTTTGTATTGTTTTGTTCCCGAGATAGAGTCTTACTATGTAGACCTTGTTAACCTGGAACTTGTTATGTAGCCCAGGCTATCCTTGAACTCATGATCCTCGCTTCCCAAATGCTAGGATTATAGGCCTTCACTCCTGTGCCTGGCTTCATCCAGCTTTAAAGTCTTGTTTTGATGGTGTTTTTCTAAGGGTTCCATTTGGATGTATCTTAAAGGCTGAGGAAGAGTACCAGCCTTGAATCACGCAACCTCTTTCCCAGGACCAGGCCTGATCTAAGGACAAGCACCTTGAAGTTATACTTGACTGATGATCAGTTTCCAAGGCTTTGTTTTAGTCAAGCGGGCTCCAAGAGACACAAACAGTGGATATCCCAAGGGGAAGCTAATCAGATTGTCCTTGGTGCCAGGACATTCAAGTCTGTCATGGGTGGCGAGCCCGCAGTCATGTGGCACCAGAGGGGCAGCTGTATCAACAGGCCAGTTGCAGGATCATACAGGACTCAGCCAGAGATTGACTTTCAAATAAAAGAGAAGGGAAGAAGGAGTGGGCAATGAACATGGAGCCTATCTAGTACAGTGAAGAGCTGTTAGCAGACCTGGGTCAGAGGGGGCTAACCCTGTGTGAAGGCCTGAGTTCTTAGAAAGCCTGGGGCTTGCCACTATTGGACAATAGCCGCTGTTAGTTCCTAGCCCATTAACTGGGCATACCTTGGTGCTCTTCCAGAGGATGACTGGTAGGTATATCTTGACCCTTTGACCAAGATATCTCCACCCAAGACATGGATGACTGCAATATCCTTGGGATAGTTCCTTTATTGACCTGTACAAGTCCCTCCCTGGCATCACAAGACCATGTAATAAAACCATTTTCCAAGTCCACAGCACGGGTTTTCTCTGGGTGACAGGCGAACTCAGGGAAGAACACTGCTTTCAGCACATTGGTCTGCTTGCCCCACGCAAGCCCATGCAGGGGTCACTTCCGGGTTTCAGTTCCTTCTGTGAATCAGCTGGCTTGCTGGGTCCCCCATCCACTTATGACCCCAAACTTCTCAGCGAGCTGGAGACACACAGTAGGGAACCATGGGCGGCAGATGAAGGCAGGAACTCCACAGAGCCACCTGGATTCTGAATGCTGCTATTAACCCTTGTGTAGGTCGACCTTGTTAGAGACTCAGTGCTCAAAGCGCCCTGCCTCCGAGAAGGCCGACATCTCACCCACGAGACAAGTGTCATCCCCCCACCACACATTCCCATGGCTATGTGCCTCCCTGGTGAACCCCCATCTCACCCACTCCACCAGTCTCAAAACCCAGGTAACCACCCATCCCTCCTTGCCCCCCGCTGTGACTCCTCTCTCAGCCTCTTCTAACCAACCCTCACTCATTCAGCAGAAAGCTAACAAGAATGGATGGGCTTTCATTCAACAAGACAGGAAGCTAGGGAAAAAAAGCAAGGGTGGGAAAGTCCCCAGAGTTCTGGGTGCCTCTGTGTTTGGGCCCAGAGCACACTTGACTCACCTCTCTCTCACAGTGGCCTGACCTCTAGTGTGGAAACTAACACAGTTGGATACTTGTCAAGTGTCACGGGGCAGGTTACAAATAGCACAGGGATTAGCAAACCCATCAGAAACTCCTTTCAAGGGCAGGGAAAGTTAACAGTTTAATTCCCGAAGCACCAGGAAGGGTGTTTTATGGCCAAGGAGGGCTGCGTGCATACATATGACCTGGAAGGGACAGGGGTTTCTGGGGATCCGCTTCAGTCTTGGAGCTCGCCCTCAGGTTGAACACAAGGTCCCTCCCTGGTCTCACTCTCCGGCGGGCCCAGGAGTCTCCACATCCTGTAGAAAGTTCCCTGCTAGGTTCTCTAGCTCCTGTGACTCCAGTCAAGGTCTCAGAGCAGTAGAAAGGCCGCCTGCCCTCTGACTGGCAGTGGCGGTAGGACGGCGGGGACCCTCAGCTCAGTCGCGGACTGGGACCCTTGGCTTTCCTGGGGCCCTTTCTCTGCCCCAGGCTCCGCTAACCCTCAGCCTGTCCCTCTCCTCCCCGAGCTCTGCATCTAGGCTGCGAAGGGACCAGCTCCTCTCTCGGCTGCCCGCCTCCTTGTCGCTGCCGCTCGCTGCTGCCCCGACTGCCAGGGAGACAATTTCAACTCTCTGGTGCCCCCAGTTTTATGGAACGTGACCATCTGCCTCCATCCCCAGCCAATCCCTTGCGTGCACCAAGTCCTACCGTCCCAGGGCCGTGAAGCTGGCCCTGGTTCCTCGCTCCGGAGCAGCGCGCCCGTGCCCCAGCAGGGCAGCCACCCGGCGGCGGCCAGCTCCCACCGGTCAGCCCTGCCCTGCCCCGCCCGGCCGGCCGCCGAACCCGGGAGCCCGGCACCGCCTGGTCCTCTGCGCACAGAGGCGGCACGCCCTCGGTGCTCGGACGCGCAAGGGGTGTGCGTGGAGAGGTGTGCGGCTGAGAGTCCTAGGAGCAGCTCGGGTAAGCTGCGCCCCGACACCCCGCAAAGACATTCGCCTCCCACGCTTTGCCAACTCTCCCGAGCTTTGGAAGCAGGGGGATGCTGTTGATTCGGGTCTGGCTCTTGGAAAAATCCAAAGGAGTGTTTAGGGGGCGGATTTGACTTTATGGGGAAACGGATGTTTAAGGTAGAAAAGGTTCAATTTCTTATGTAATTTTTCATCTATGTGGATGTCCCTGGGTGTCCGTGTTTTGGGCGCTCCTGGGGAGAGGCGCCGAGGCGGCCCCCTTCTTAGTTTGAATCAGGGACTAAACACACTTGCTAGGTATCCTTGGGGGTAGGCGGGGGGAACTGCAAATCTAGCTTGGCGTGTCTTCTGTTTGTATTGCTGGTGTTTGGGAATTTGCCTTAAGAGAGTTGAAGCCCGAGACTGGCTGCAAAGCTGAAGATATCAAGAACACAGTGAGCTCCTAACAGCGCTCAGGCGATCCTCATCTGAGAAAGCAGCAGTGAGATTATGTGTTTTAAATTAGCGGGATGCTTTAAGTCTTCCATCTCAGCATATTCATGGAACGTGGCTTTTCCAAGTTTGAGAGAAAAGCTTACTTCATCCCTCTGTTTCCTTTTTTTCTCCACTTCCTTCCGGTTCTATAGCACTTTCCTTGGGAAAAGTACTTCCTTCCTAGGGTGGCAACATCCACTGTCACCTTTCCTTACACATGACTTTAGTTTGTCCAAGATGATCTTGCCTTTGGAGCTGTGACCCCCTCCTTGCGATCGTGGGCGCGAATGGCAAAATATATTTTAAAGTTTTCTCTGTTCGAATACATCCTTCCTGGCTTTGGAATGTGTTCATGAGTGGTACAGTAGGACCCTTACTCCCATTCACTGGAGCCAGACAAAATCATTGGTTTAAAGATCAATGCTGTGTGGACCAACATGCCCTTTAATCACTGCTTGGTGAAGTTAGTATACAATACTCTTTTTAATTTTGTTTTTGTCTTGAGACAGGGTCTCTCTATTGTGTACCTCTGGCTGTCCTGGAACTCACTCTGTAGCTCAGAGATCTGCCTGCCTCTGTCTCCCACTAAAGGCATCTGCACCCCCCACCCCCAAGAGTATAAAATACTCTTGAATACTATGGGCCTTGTGTGGGTTTGTGGATCCCACTTGGTCCCACTTATGTTTTTCCAGCAAGTTTTGTTAGGCTTCCATGTTTTGTAGCTACTTGCTTTCCACTATGTCTAAGACTCTGTGGAAGTGGTTGGGAGCCACCGTTGGGGAGGAGAAGTGATAGCCACCTGCCTTGGCCTCTCCGCCTCCCCGAGGGCACTGTCTACCTCAGTGATGGGATTGGACTTCACCTGTTCTGCCAGATTCTCCCAGGTCATGCCATGGACCCGAAACTGAGCTGGTATCGGGGCAGCCCAGGGAGTTTGCTTCTTGAGAACTCACATTTTGACAGAATTAATTTAAAAGTCCACAAACCCAGTGTCTCTCTAGACCGCCTTTTCTTTCTGTTGAAACAGCTGACATTGGACTGTGTGCCAGTGTAGCCTGAGAATAAAGTGAGAGATGAAAAGTCTTAAACAGGAAGTGGAAAGTTAGCCATTGGAGAAAACTTTACCAAAATGTTCAAAGTGGTTCTGATATGATACTAGGCAGCTGTATATCAGAAGTTATCCCTGTTGCTCTTCCCTTATCTACCATCTTTTTTTGTTTGTTTGTTTTTTGTTGGGGGGGGCTGGAGAAATGAGTGTTTAAGACTCAGAACAGGAAAAGCCACACCCAGTCATTTTATTTATTTTTAAAAAGATTTTCTTATCTTAGAAGCATGGTAATTGAATTTCCTCTTTTTTGATATTTTCATGAAATTACACATTTGGGAGTCTTTGCATGCCAGCTTTCCTGACTCATGGGATTGAGTCATTGATCTGTAGCAGACCAATTGCATGAAGTTCCTCCTCCTGACAGCTTGTCCTTCTGTGATTTCTGCAGTGGCCAGCAGGAGACCAGAGCTGGTCAGAGATACCTGTACCCACTGTAATTTTGCATTGATTATTGCTTGCAGAGCCAAAAACCACTGAAGGGAAGGAAACACATTTCTCATTCACATCAGGGAACAACGAGGAAGCCTTTTCTTTTCTGGCCATGTCTTCCATTGGAACTGCTGAGCCAGACGGGGACCAGAGGGACAGACATATCAGCAAGCTCATTTTTTTCTTCTTTGTCTTCGGTGCAGTCCTGTTGTGTGTGGGGGTCCTGCTCTCCATCTTTGGGTACCAGGCATGCCAATACAAGCCCCTCTCACACTGCAGCATGGTGCTGAAGATTGCTGGGCCTTCGTGTGCAGTGATAGGGCTGGGGGCTGTGATTCTGGCCCGATCCCGGGCACGATTGCATCTGAGGGAGGAGCAGCAGCGAGGCCACCAGGACCCTGACCAAGCCTTCATCTGTGGAGAGAGCCGCCAGTTTGCCCAGTGCCTCATCTTTGGGTTCTTGTTCCTGACCAGTGGCATGCTCATCAGCATCCTGGGTATTTGGGTGCCTGGATGTGGCTCAGACTGGGCACAAGAGCCACTGAATCAGACGGACACCGGAGAAGTAGAGCCCCGGATCTGCAACTTCCTATCTCTGCAGATCATGGGGCCCTTGATTGTGCTGGTGGGATTGTGTTTCTTTGTGGTGGCCCATGTTAAGAAGAAAAACAACCTGAGTTCAAGCCGAGATACCTCTGAAATGGAAGGTGGACACACCCACGGTATGGAGCCTGTCCACATCACTGTAGGTGAGTGTCTGCCATTTGTGCACTTGCTCAAGACACAGTGGAAGTCATTTCAAAGACTTTCCAGGCTTCCCTAGGTCTGCTATAGATTCCTTTTCTCAACTCCTGTCTCATATATGTGCACACACTTGAGCACACAGATACCCTGCCACCACACACACACACACACACACACACACACACTACCATCCCTGTGGTATGCCCTGTGGGAATTCTGCTATCCCCAGCAACACTATTATTTAGCAGAAGCATTGAGACAGTAAGTAGCGACCGTGGCTGAGGCTATAGAGCAATGTAATAGAAAAATGAGAAGAACCGCAGGGACAGCCTGGGAGCCTTCTGTCCCCTTAGGGGCCACCCAAGTGACCCAATTTCCTCAGTTCTTCTCATGCTGGAATGGAGCTTTTCACTTCCCCTCTGGTGCCCATGACACCTGTGAATCCCTGGCCTCTCCCACTCTTTTCCCTCCTTGAGGTTGTGGAAGAGGGTCTGCAGGTTTCAACACTGTTCCAGTATGGACATGTTGAATGGTAGATCCTGGACATGTGAGAATACATCAGGAGGTCTATTTCAAGTGAAAGCAGGCGACAAGAAGGTCTGCTTCCCAGGCCCTTTACACTACGGTATGTAGTGAAAGCGAGCATCCAACTCCTAGACCCACTAAGATCTTCTTTTTTAAAAAAAAAATTATTTATTTATTTGTTGAGACAGTCTTACCCCACAGCTCTGGCTGTCCTGGAATTCACTATGTAGACCAGGCTGACCTCAAACTCACAGAGCTCTCCTTGCCTCTGCCTCCCAAGTGCTGGGATTAAAGGCGTGTGCTACTACTCCCAGCTGAGATTTATTTTATTTTTAATTGTGTGTGTGTGTTTAGGGACATGCCCCCATGAGCAGAGGTGTCTGAAGAGGCCAGAAGAGGGTGTTGAATCCCCTAGAACTGGAGTTACAAACAGTTGTGAGCTGCCTGATGCTGGTGCTGAGAACCAAAAGTTGGAGCCTCTGAAAGACCAGTGTGTGCTCTTAACCCACTGAGCCATCTCCACAGCCCAACTACCAATATCCTGTAAAAATGGCATGAATCCAAAGAGAGCCTTTCCAGTGTGTTAAGTTTCGATCAGTGATAAACAGGCTAGGGTCCACCTGCCACCTCCTCACAGGTGAGCAAGGATGGATTCATTCACTTTCTGGGCATCTCTGTGACCTCTAAGGAATGGCTGAGGCTGGGGACAGAGACTGCCAGTTGGAAGTATTTCTCCATCAGGCAAATAAATGCCCTTCTCTGGCAATAAGGATGAAGGTGCCTTTGCCAGGTGTTAGGGGCTGGACAGTTTGCCCCGTGTGAGGTGCTCTTTAACAGTGGACACAAGTGGCCACCCCCTGTCCTATTTGTCCTCCAACACAGGTGACATTCAGCGGCAGCTGTGGGAGCCAAGGCCAGGGAGTTGTGAGTTTGCTGAGGGCCACACTGGCTTGGTCTCTGGCAAATGGATTTTAAAAGTCCTGCCGCTCATGTGAATTGATCTCCTCCCTACAAGGAAGTGGAGTTCTCTTCCTGGCACTGTCACCTGGTGGTGCCAGCCACCCAGAGCCAGCCCCCTGATAGCAGTCTACAACATTCTGGGCAACAGTGGTGCTGTGCTAAGGAATTCTAAGGGACTGGAATTGGAAGACAAATCAGAACTCGTTTCTGGTCCCCTGCTCCTCTTACTCAGAACACAGAGGCTCTGTTCAGAGTGAACAGAGACAAAACCAAACTTTTTTTTTTAGTTTGGCTACACCCATGTGGCTGGGGTGAAGGTGGGGCACAGTGTGGTATATTGCCATGTGTCCAGAGTACTGTATTTGAGCAACTCTGCACTTTATCCATCAGCTGGCTTTTGATGAATTAAGACTCTCACAAGAAAGCAAGACAAGTGTTCTCAGCAGAAGATATCCCCAGGGAAGCTGAGGCAGCCTGCTGTTGACTGTCAGAAATGTTTTAGTTCAGGTGTGCTTGATAGTGACCGAGCCCATATTGCCACAGGAGAACTCAGGGCTCTGATTTAGGCTCTGAATAGGCCAACTTAAAAAAAAGATGTGGTAACCTGTATGTACCACAAAACTTACTAGAGTAGGAGCAGGTGTGGCATTTTTAATTCCATGTTTATTTTAATCCCAGTATGCAAGAGGCAAAGGTAGGTGCATCTCCCAGAATTTGAGGCCAGCCTGGTCTACATAGCAAGCTCTAGGCCAGCCAGGGTTACATAGTGAGACCCTGTCTCAAACAAAACAAAGAAAACCAACAAAAAACAAAACAACAACAAAAAAACCGTACTGGTTTAACCATTTTTAATTTTCATTTTGTGTTCTGTGAGTGTATGTATGCCTGCATGTGTGCACATGAGTGTGCAGATGGGGGCCAGAAATTGATGAGAGTCTTTTTCAGTCACTATGCACCTTATTTTTTGATGTGGGGATTCCAGCTGCAACCAAAGATATGCTGATTTGGCTAGGATGGATAGCCAATGAACGCCAAAGATCCTTGAATTTCTTCCATGCCAGGGCTGGAATTACAGGCACAGTCATTCTGTTTTGTGTCTTACATGGGTGCAGGGGTTGGTTTGAATTCAGATCCTCCTAGTACTTTACTGACTGAACCATCCCCACCCCTCAGCCCTATGTTAATTGTTTTAAAAATATACAACATGCCCAGTGGTAGTGGCACAGGCCTCTAATCCCAGTACTCAGGAGGCAGAGGCAGATGGATCTTTGAGTTTGAGGCCAGCCTGGTCTACAAAGGGAGTTCCAGGACAGCCAGGGCTACACAAAGAAACCCTGTCTCAAAAAACAAAAACAACAACAAAAAATACAATGTAACATTATTAAATATGGTCACACTATTGTAATACTGTCATCCCCATCAGCTTCCAGAAGCTTCCCATCTTCTCCAACAGAAACACCTGCTACACAGCAGTTCCCTCCCAACCAGAACCCATTCTACTTGACATGGAAGTTTTTTTTTTTTTTTTTTTTTATAAATACTTTATTTTTTTTTTCTTCAAGTTACATCTCAGTAACAAACCCCTCCCTATTCCCCCTTCCCAACCCGCCCTTCCACCCTCTTCCCTCCAGAGGTTTCCCCTTTCAGTCCAACAGCTGGTTCCTTCTCTTATAACAGTAAGTATTATACAAAACAATAGATATAATTATGCCACATTTATGAGATTAAATTGGCCCAGTATACCTTCCCAATGTTCAGTTTATACCTATTTGGCCCCTGACTTTAACATTCTACTATCTACCCGCCTCCATGAGTTTAAAGGTCTATATGTGACTCAACATTCATACTATCTTTCAACACACTTTTAAGAGTATCTTCTTAGATCTATAACACCCTCTTGATTCCTAAACAGTTCAAAATTTAACTATAAGATTCTATCTGTCTATTCTTCAACCACCTCAGAGACCTGAGAGGGATAAATATATTTGCTTATATAGGAAGTGCAGAGCCTGCAGCTTCCAAAACTAAGAAAGAACATACCAGTAACTGCCTGGACAGTTCCCATTTTCTCTCCATACATTCCAGCATCAATCTTCAGCCTTTGGGTCCTGTTTCTCTGACAGACATTTGTTGTAGAGCAGGGATTATGAAGGACTTACCTACCCTGTCTTGGCAGAGTTAGGCTGTCGACTTCCCTGCTACCAAGTTTTGTCCTTTTTGGACAGCAGTCTGTCTGCAGTTGGTGCAAGGGGTTTTTTCATGCCAAGAAAAAGGCTTGCCCCTAAATCAACCCTCTTACAGTGGAGGTTCTTCGATGCTTATCTTCTACTTGGAGTAGAATAGGGGGTGCTGTCAGGCGCTGATGACATGGA
This sequence comes from Lophiomys imhausi, assembly GCA_907164525.1. Lineage (NCBI taxonomy): Eukaryota > Metazoa > Chordata > Mammalia > Rodentia > Muridae > Lophiomys > Lophiomys imhausi. The sequence continues at coordinate 1,110,577 of CAJQZJ010000067.1, forward strand.
AGTTTTTACATTCCAGAGCGCTCAGTGGCATTTTTACCTTTTATGGGAGAGGGGGACAAGATAGAAGTCATTAATTTTTTTTCTAATTTGTTATGTGTTTCCCTAGGTGACTCTGTGATAATATTCCCACCCCCTCCACCACCCTACTTTCCGATGTCTTCGGCAGGGACTCAATCTCCTGGGGCTAACTGCTTACACCGGAGTGAAAACCCACCCTCCTATTCCAGTCTTTTTAACTATGGGTAAGACTTCCTCTTGACCATCACCAGCAAGCGTAGTCATTCCAGGCCTAGGCTTAAATCCAGGCCAGGGTAGATTTAAGACTTGGGTGTAATGACAGACAGTAAAGTGTCAGGTATCTGGTGGCATTTCAGAGTTCCTGCCTCACTGCTCACACCCAGCCAGGAAAACTTGAGCAGTTCGTAGGCTAAGTGATGAAGGATTGCTAGAAAACGTCTCAGCATCTTTATTGTTCCTGTAACTACCCAACTGCCACTGAGAGCTGCAATGGTTGCTGGAGGCCTCTGCCCTCTTAGCGTCGTGGTTTCAGATGGCAGAAAGGTTCCAGAGGATCTTCATCATGTTCAGAAGGATTACAGTATTCTAATGGAGGAGACCATGACCTGGCCTAGCTGGACCCCTTCCTCCATGTTCAGCTGCCTCTGTGCCCCAGAGCTTTGAAGAACCATTGAAGAGAGATAAATGGTTCATGGCCCACTCCACATCAGAAGCAGCAAGGAGATTTTCAAGGGACAGGCCCAAGGCAAAAGAACCCAAGACAGTGTGAGAGGGAAAGGGGAAGGCTCCCTTCAAGGCAGAGAGGAGATGCCAACTTCCAGAGTGAGTGACAGGGATGGTGGTGAAGGAGGCCACACAGGCTAGGAGAGGATCTGGGGTGGCTGCTGGTGGAGGGATCATGAAAGCCGACCTTTGAGGTAGACTTCCAGAGCTGGTGTCTCAGGAGAGAGCTGGTATTGATATGGAACTGTTAAGACATGTTAGAAGGTGTCCAGGCAGGAGTTCAAAACAGTGTATGGAACCCCCAGATGCTTGTGGAGTGAGGGGACCCAGGTTGTGGAGAGAGAAGGGAAGGTGGTTGAGACACATTTCAGGGCAAAGGTACCTCTAGGTCTGGCTTTGCTGGCACTATTTTCTGATTTTCACGGGCACCCTACATGGAAGGTGCTGCTACCATCAGAATATTATAGGTAAGGTAATGAAGGCTTATGAATATATATATACACACACATGATATATATATATGTATAAATATATGTATATATATACACATATCATGTATATCTATCTGTGTATCTAAGATCGCCCATCAGGAAAGCAGCAGAGTGGAGTTGAAACTTCAGTCCCCTGTCGTTGGAGCCTCTCCAGTGACTAGTGTCCCTCCCTGCCTCCCGTCACATCCCCTCATGATCTTACTCTCTCTTTCCAGCAGGACCCCAGCTCCTGAGAGCCAGGGAGCAGCCTCCGAGAGAGAACGGGAACTCATATACACCATTTCTGGGCCAGGTTCATCCTCCGAGAACTCACACACTGGGCATATTCCACCTGATCTTCCGCCTAGATATGAAGAGAAAGAAACTGCACCAGCCACACCCTTGGCTGCACCTTCTGAGCTGTCCCCACCATGAACTATGGACTCCAGCAGTTTTATATATATATATATATATCATGGATTGTTATTTTATTTAATTTGTTTTTTAATAAAAAAATTACAACATTGGCTACATTCCCATTTTTTTCTGGTATAGCATCAAAAGGAATTGAGCAACTTTTCAAATTAGATCCTGCTGCCTATGCATGACCACCGGGGACGTGTAGCATTATCCTTCCAGGCAACAAGATTTGCCTATTGAGACCAACAATGCTAAGGGCTGGTGGCCTTGTTTGTTCTGGTACATAAGGACCCAGAGACTCAGGGAAACTAATGGATGTCTTCAAAGTCACGGAACTTCTAATGAACAAGTTGTGAGTGTGTATGTGTGTGCACCTCCTCCTTCTCCTTCCTTTCCTCTCTCTTCCATTTCTCTGTTTCCCATTCCCTCTCCCTGCTTTAGATGCCTGGAGGCCCCATAGCACACTGAAGCCTCTTTATAAACTGGAATGTTATTTCCCAGGAGGCTCTATTCTGCTTTATTTTTGAGTTAGGATTATTGCTATGTTGCCCAGGCTAGCTTTGAACTTGTGCTGTTCATGCCTCATCTTTCAGTGTTCTGGGATTATAGACATAAACCACCATGCCTGTTCTCTCTCTCTGTCTCTCTCACTCTCTCTCTCTCTCTCTGTCTCTCTCTCTCTCTCTGTCTCTCTCACTCTCTCTCTCTCTCTGTCTCTCTCTCTCTCTCTGTCTCTCTCTCTCTGTGTGTGTGCCTCTGCCTCTCTCTCTTTCTCTCTGTCTCTGTCCCTCTCTCTCTCTCTCTGTGTGTGTCTGCCTCTCTCTTTCTCTTTCTCTCTGTCTCTGTCTCTGTCTCTGTCTCTCTGTCTCTCTCTCTCTCTCTCTCTCTCTCATGTGCATGCACGGGCCTTTTCCATAAACTACAAACCTTGCAAGCATCAGTTCTGTCTTGCATTCAAGTGTCTGACAACAGAACGCAGGGATGCAGGGCTGGGCAGTTCATCTGCCACACTGACTGGTCACATGTGAATTGCCACTGTGATAAATCACAATGGCTGTTTGGGCTAGAAGTTCTAATCTGTCTTTCAATTGGACATTTATTGGATTGAACTGCTCTTAAAAGTCCATGTTATTTTTTCCTCCTGGAAAGTTAATTATTCACATTTTAAAATTAGAACAAAGGGTAGATTATTGTCACTTCCTTCTGTGGTTATTTGTTTAAAATGCCATGCTGAAACTTCTAGTAGAATTACTTCAGTTACAAGTATTTGTTTATAATTTCAGAACCTACTTAATGGCCCGAAGTCGGATTTGTGACTGAGGGATTTACTTTTATGTGGTTGTAAAGCTGAGCAAATGGTTAGGAATGGTCAGGAATAAGTCTGACCTTGTGGTCTGGGGGTCTGTTCCACCAGACCGCCCCTGTGGTCTTTGGAGTTTGGGGCATGAAGTCCGAGGCTATGGCCTCCCAGCAGAGGCCCAGCCATATGTGAGCAAGCTACTGCAGAACTTCAATGGCAGGAGGGAGAGTTGAGCCAGACCGTGTTACAGATGTTAGGTCTCAAACCCAGGAACCTATTTAGCATATCAAAGTGGACCCGGCTGCCAGTTCTGCCAGCATTCTTTGGTCTCTATGTGTTAAAAGGTATGGCTGGCATGCTGTACCTTCTACTCTGAACTCTCCAGCCCAGGGGCTGGGCTACCCTTCCCGTAGAGGCTCTTCCCTATCTAATCCAGACATTTTGGTTACTTGCCCTTATCTACCCTTTCCTCTCCTGGTGCTCCCCTCTCCTCACATGGCCACTCAGGACCTCCCCAGATGCCCCTGCCTCTGTCTGTACTCTCCCTTCTATCTACAGCAAACTTTCTCCTGCAGTGTACCTAGGAGCAGTCGCTTCCTTTCCTTGGTCTTACTTTGTTTCATTCAACAGGAAGACACATTTTTGTCTGTCAGCGTCTGATCCGGGCCACAATTTCTGAGGGCCTACTCAGGGCTTCAGTTTTCCTATCCTTTTGGTTTCAGTTGGGGCAAAATGTGCACTACAAGGTAAGCTATTTACCTCTGTGCAGAGGACAGAACCCTGGGCCTCATGGATGCTTTGCTAGTACTTTAGCGAGCCACATTCCCAGCCCAAACTAACCATTTCAAAGCGAAAACTCATTAGCATTTAGTTCATGCCCTGCACTCTAGTCACCTCTTCACTCCTGTTCCTTAAAACAAGGGCTCTCACTCACCAAGCGATCATCCTCACGCCCAGCTCCTCACAACTCCCCATGTGCTTTCTGCCACTCTGGATTTACCTGCTTTGTATATTTCATATAAATGGGGTCACACAATGCAACATTTTATGTTGGACTTCTTTCGTTTAGTGTATTTTTGAGGTTTACCTATGTTGTAGCATTTATCACTACTTCATTTCTTTCTCTTTTTTTGGCCAAGTAATATTCCACGGTATAAATATACCACAGTATGTTTACCCACTTATCCACTGACATACCACTTCACCTTCCTCCAAGAGAGGCATGAGAATCCGAGTTGTTCTACATCCTCACCAACACTTGTTTTCTTGTTGTAAAGAATAAATTGCTACTTTCCCACGTGACCTACGTGACATGATTTGCATTTTCCTAATGACGAATGGTGTTGAGCACTGTGTTGGCTGATTTCAATTGTCAACCTGGGAAGGGAGTCTCCTCGGTGAGCGATTGATTGTCTGGATTAGCTTGGCCTGTGGGCATGTCTGTGAGGGAGTTTCTTGATTGACTGAGTCAACTGAGGTAAGAAAACTCACCCTGAACATGGTCGGCGTCAGTTCCTGGGCTGGGCTCTGTGTGGAATGAAAAGGAGAGTGTGAGCAGATACATACATGACTCTGGCATTCTGTCTGTTGATGAGGTAACCTCCTGCAGCGAGCGGAACTGTAAGCCAAATACACCTTTTCTCCCTCATGTGGCTTTGGTGAGAATATTTTATCCCAGGAAAAGAAACTACATTGGAAGTTGATATTGGGAAGTGAGACTGCTGCCATGAGGAAACTGAACATGTGATTCTTTGGCTGTTCAAACTGTTTTGCGGCTGGAATGTGGAAGAGCTTGGTACTGCGGGTCAGAAAACGCCCAGCGTGCTAGGGCACAGCTTAACAGCCCGTTCTGGTGGGAGCTTGAAAGAAAGGTGCTGAGAGAAATCAGACTGCGGAGGCCTGGCTGGCGACCTTTTGGAGAGGAATCAGGACTGTCCCAGAAACTGGGCTCGGGGCCATTTGTGTAATTTTGGCCAAGAATATGGCTTCATTTTGCTCCTATTCTGAGAACCTGAGCAAAGATGAGTTTAAAGATGATGGATTGAGTTGTCTGGACATTTCAAGGCAGGATGGTTTCGGGATGGTGAGGAAGAAGCAGCTGCAGCTGACAAATGGCTCAGTACTGTCACAGGGCAGTCCCCCTGCACTACACCAGGAGAATGGAGACAGTGTCCCAAGGACAAAATGGCACACATTAGAGGCTCCACCTCAACTTCTGGCAGCAGCACTTGGCAGCATGGTCCATGTGCTGCTGTTTCTGTTGGTGTGGAAGATATAGGATGCAGGGGAGGGGTGCTACCCAGGCCATTTTAGAGCTAGGACGATTCTGCCAGAAGGGACAAATACTTTTCTGTGTGTACTTGATTTTGAACACCAAGCATCACTAGCCACACACGCTAATGGGGTTCTATGATTTGCCCTCCAAACTCAGCCACATGTTTACTTCAGTAAGTCATGGCTTAATGGCATTAGGAGGTGGGAACTGGGTATGGCAAGATCGCTCAGTGGGTGAGAGAGGCTTGCAGTTGAGTTAGGACCTGAATTCAAACCCCTGATCTGCATGGTAGAGGCAGAAATCCAGCTAGCTCATAAGGAGCTAGCTCTGACTTCCACCCACATGCAGGAGAGTACACGTGTAACCCTGCCAATGTACAGTGTGTATGTATAAGATCTTACTCCAACTTCAAAATGTGTGGAGGCCAGGCCTTGGGAATGTACTAGATTTAATCAGCCCATCAGGGTGGACCCCCATAATTGAATCCTGGTGGTTTTCTAAGATGGTGGCCCCTTGATGTCCACCTGTGGGTGTGACCATTGGCTTCCTGGGTGGGGGCTCAGGCCATGGGAGCCTCTCTCTTCTGAGGGGACCGTCATTCTAGAATGGACCTCAGGAAGGGAGAACCTGAGACAGAGTACTCTTAGTACTAAAGCAGAAGCAGCCTGAACGGTGTATCCCCAACTTCCGGGAGGGCAAGAACCACCTAGAACAGATGCAGGATGTGTTCAGTCCCCTCCATCAAGTACGTCTGAACCTGTGGGCAAGCCCCGTTCGTCGCCTAACAAGTGCTGGAGACAGGGCTCCATGGAGAAGCAGCAGAGACAACATTCCAAGAGCCTCCCCTTGTCTTCTCTGACTTCTGGGAAGCCCTGCTTACATTTCCCCCTGGTGCTGAGGGGCCTTGGGGGAGGTCTGTGAGGTCAGAGCTGGCATCCACCATTGTTTCAGGCTTGCCACGCTCTCTTTGTCTCAGCCTCCCAGCTAGAAAATCCTGGGTTCATCTGCTAAGGAAAGGGTGGTATCATTTCCTCTTTGCGGCTGTGTCTCTGATGAGGCCAAGAGCTGGTCCAGTGGGTCCCCAGGATGCTTGTCAATTCAGAGATGGAGAATGTCCACTGGAGTAAAATAAAAACAGCTTGAGGTTGCCCAAGTGGGATATGCATAGAAAGGTCCCAGCCAGGGTTTCTTCAGGCCTGTTCCCATCAGTCCCTGGTGAATCAGCTGGATGAGTTTCCCTGAGGAACTGGGCTGGGTTTTACTGGCTGCACCTTCATCCTGGGCCTCCCATATAGCGGCGGTGAGCAGGGTGAAGCCATGAAGCACACTGCGGAGGTGGTGGGCAGGAGGAGGTGAGCTGACTCGGGGAGGGGAACCATGCATGGTTGCCTAGAAGCCCTCCTGGGATTGGTCTTGCATACCTGGCATTCCTGGAGTATCAAGCATGCTGCCACCAGCCCACATGCCCTGGAAGGAGTAAAGTGAAGGAAGAGGATGAAGGGATGAAGGATGAAGCTTTTCCTAATTAGGAATGCTGTGTGTGTGTGTGTGTGTGTGTGTGTGTGTGTGTGTTCTGGCTAGATGCAACTTGTGTCTGAAAATGGTTCGGCTTTGTACTCTGATCTCCAGCTCACATTGGAGCACCATCCTGGCTGTGTTGGGGCCACACGTGGACTCTGATGTGGGATTATAGTATGGCCTCAGAGATGGAGGTGACAGAAAACTGGGCTGGGCAGTAAGGGCTGTGGTGTGTAAGGCCTAGAAGCCCACGATGGGTGGATGAGTCCCTCAGTTGCCCTGGGCCATGCCGAAGTACTCACAGTATGGTTCCTTAAAGGTCTTTGGACTTATCACCGATTCCTTCACTGACACTGGCTGAGCCAAGTAGCATGTTTATTGGGGTTTTCGCTCTGAAGAAGGGTACCTCTTTTCCAGAGAAACAGCTGAGGGACCAGTGTGGTGTCTAGGGTCTTACCAGGCCAGGCTGTGCATGGCTGGTTCTTTCTCAGACTCAGCATCTTCCTGCAGCTCCCAACCCTGCCCAAGCAGTAGCGCTTTCCCTCAGGAGCAACTGTGGTGCCGGAGCCTTCAGTCAGGCCCAAGGGTGCTAAGTCACCTCGCAGAGTCTGTTCTTTGGGTCTGAGGTCTCTTTTTGGTGTTGAAGACAGTAGAGTTGCCGGGGCCACCCTGCTGCTGTATTGGCCTCTGCTGTCCAAGGATTCTGACCCAGGCAGCCTGCTCTTGTGGTGTAGCCATGCTGGTCTGAGGTACTCTGAAACCTCCTTGTGAGCTCTGTGCTAAGATGACCCAGGCACGTAGAGTTGACTGCAGTACCGCCTCCAGCCTGACTTGGAGGCTATGTCCTCACTGCTATGCAAGTTGTAGGTTTGTGTGAGCAGACAACTGGACCTGTGTCATCGGGGCCCCGCCTACCTGCAGCACTGGTTGGCTCTTGAAAGGGACTAGAATTGCACCCTAGATTTGTAAGAGGCTCCCCCATCTCTTTCCATAGGACACCTTTGCTTCTGGGTAGGCACTTTGTAGTCCTTGGACTGGGGAACAGAGCTCACTACACTAGTAAACCTCTGGAAATGTCTTGAGCACCAGCTTGCTGGTGGGAGAAGTCAAGAGCCAGAGTTCACTATGACCCCAACATGTGGCCCCTCCTGCAGGGGAGGTGGGATGGCCACGGGAGAAGAAAAAAACCTCTGGAAAGCTTCAGTTAACTGGGAGATGTCCAGTGACAGACGGTCAAAGACAGAGATTCACGAGTCAGGTTGCCCACAGAGTCTGAATATAGCAGGGAAGGTTGATGGGTAGAGCCCTAGTCAAGAATCCCTTTCTTCTTGGGGTCATTCTGTGCTTTTTGGGGACTAGCTAGCAGCCACGATGAGGGGGAAAGTTTATTTAAATGACATCCAATTTTAAATATTTTCCCCCAAAATAATTCTGAGGGATTTTGTTGTGTTTTTTTAATATACATATATATTTGTGTGATATTTCAGCTTTCAATAATATTGATCTGTTCTCTTATTCTGGAACATTTATATTGTTCTCTATAAATAAACAGTAGGAAGCAAGGGGAGAAGCTGTGAGTTCTCGACACTGCCTGGTCCTCCCTCCTACGGGACTCTTCACATATGAAAGGTCAAGCCGACTCTCTCCAGTCTGTCTTTACACACAGCTATTTTTGGTGCAGCACACTGGCAAACACAGATGGCATTGAAGGGAGACTAGCAAAATTCCCTCAGTTGTTGGATTCCTTGCACCAAACACGAAGACTCGTGAAGTCACAGAAAGTGAACGATCAAGGACAGCTGCCATGTTGTTTCCAAAAGGATCCCTGACAAGTGGATCTCCCCTCTCAGTTCCCTGCAGGAACGGCCCAACATCCATGGACTGAGACTAGAAGCCAAAATAAACATTTTCACTTATCAGGTTGATTAGCTTTGGTGTTTTGTTGCAGTCACAACAAGCTAACTAACACAGCCTCCCTTCTTACCTCAGTATCTCCTAATGTTTCTGTTTCTCGGAGAACTGGTAATTGTCTTAGTGTAGAATTATTTAAGAATAACTGGTCACATAATTCTTTTCTCCCCAATACATTTGTCTTCTAAAAGCCAATGGCACAGCTATCATATTAAGGGAACTTAACGTTGATTCAGTATTGTTATCTAGTATGTAGCCTACACTTATTCTTTTTTTTTTTTTGTCAATTTTATTGGATACTGTGTAGACATTTACCTGTGGCTTTTCAGTATCACATCCTTTCCGATGAGGTTATTCATTATAACAAAGTTGTTCTTCACAATGACTCGATATAATAAACACACGAGAGTCTTCCCAGTCATAGTGTTGTTTTCTTAGCCATCGTATTAAAAAGAGAATATTATGGTGCAATTTCACGGTTCTAAAGAATCTTTCGATATAATGCTTACACAATCTAACTTTCTAACTGAAAGCTTCAGTTTCATTGAAAACAGTAATCTGAGTTTATGTCTGTAATTTAAGCACTCAGGAGGGCTGAGGCAGAAGGATCATGAGTTTGAGGGCAGCCTTGGAGTAATGATGAGTTCTAGGCTACATGTAACACTTTCTCAGAAAAACAAAATAAAAATAACAACAATAATAAGATACAATTTAAAAGAGTTAAAAGCAAAATAAGTGAATCTCTGGGGTCAATTAAATCTTTAATCTTCCTGTAAGCAAGTGTATACAAAGCATATAGGGGTTCCAGTTAGAGATTGCTTTTAAAAATTACTCTCCATAAGATACTCACAATGACTGAATTTGTATTGTCTCCCATTTCCCTTATGTTTAAGTTTTAAATTTACATTGTGTGTGTGTGTGTGTGTGTGTGTGTGTGTGTGTGTGCACAAGTGTTTGTGTCACAGCATGTATGTGGAAGTCAGAGGTCAACATGTGGTAGTTGGTTCTCTCCACCCATCATGGTCCCAGGGATGGAACTCTGGCTGTCTGCCAGTCTTGGAAGTAGGTATCTTTTAGCCGCTGAACCTTCCCACTGGCTCTGAAATCACCCTTTAAAAAAAAAAAGTCAAGTTGGTTTTTTTTTTTTTTTTTTTTTTTTTGTTCTTGGTTTTGTTTTTTTAAATGCTGACTCCTGCTTTGGTCAGTGTTCCATTCTGTCTCATGGCCCACTGTCTTATATTCTCATCTTTGCACAGTGTTAGCTAACATGGCCTACTGTTTCCTGTGTTCCTGGAAACTGGAAGTTAGAACTAGAAGCTTGGAAAAATTGTGGTTAAACACACGCCAGATCACTTCAGAGGGAAAACCAAGGCCCCATGCTTCATCATGTCTGAGGGCACCTGCGGAAGGGGCCCACCTTGAGCTTCAGAAGTTTGAATTCTAAGGTGGTGGTGGCTTTAGCTTGGAGGAATATTTTGGGACAGGCAAACCTGTGGTTCCCCAGCAAGCCTTTACCTAATGGCCCCATCCATGGTCCTTGCTAACTCCATTTGGTGGTCTCATGGAAAATGTTCAGCTAGACGTAGGTCTCAACTGTATGCCCCCCCACCAAGCCCCAAACAAGGTAAAGGATCCATTCCTTACCTGTGATGATAGATTTGGGGTATATTCGGGTGTGAAGATTACTAAAGCAGGATACTGCATATGGACTTCCCTAAACAACAAAAATTCATTTTCTCATGAGTCTGGAGGCTCTGTATCCAAGGTCCAGGGCTGGCAGGACTGGGGTCCTGGGAAAATTCCTCATGGCTGTAGCAGCTGACTTGGCATGGTGCCCTCACAAGGCTTTTCCTCTACGATCACACTCTTGATAATTGCTTCCTCTTCTTGGAAGTTCCCACGATCTGGAGCATCACGATCTCATTCTGAGGAGCTCATTTCACCTTCATTGTCTCTCCCAAGGCCCTTCCCCTACACCGTTGTATAGAGGTTAAGATCTCAACCTGTGACAGTCTACCAGGACACAATTGACTGCCTTGCACAAACGAAAGAGCGAGCGTGTAAATTTCCTGAATAAGAGCAAATGAGACCCTCGTCACCTCTCTCTGTGCCTCCTATCAACTTGTGGATTTCCCTTTAGTTGACTTGATGCTTCGGTGTATGTTCAAGTAGTTCCAAATTTGACCAATCTGCTGAGCTTCTTGGATTCGTCCACAGCATCTCTGCGAGGGCCCTGGCCTTCTGGCAGTGGCTGACCAAGCTGCACCCCGTGCCTCTCCCACCCCAAAGCCAGAAGCTGACATCTCTTCAGCCCTGGGGTATGATGATGTGGAGACATAAGTACTCCTCTGGTGCCCAGCAGGTCAGTAGGACCAGGAGCTGAGGTTAACACTCCTAATTTAGATTTAACACAGCATCCTTTCTTCTCTCACGTTGGCTCTGTATTTGTAGCTTTTCTCTCACCCTTAAACTCTTGTTTTGTTTTAGATTTGCTTATTTTTCTCTTATGTGTATGAATGCTTTGCCTGCATGTGTGTACCTTGTACCTTTAGAGTTTCAGAAGAGGGCATCACACCCCCTGGAGCTGGAGTTACGGATGGTCTCGAGTCACCATGTGGGTGCTGGGAAACAAACCTGGGTCCCTTGCAAGAACAAGGGTTCTTGACCACTGAATCATCTTTGCAGCCCAACTCATGATTTTTTACAAATGAAGCATCATATAAGTTGCCCATCTCAATTACCTACTGGTTTATTATACAATATACAAAGGAGTTTCACTAGTACTCTTTAATATTATTAATGCCAATAAAACTGTTGGATTAAGTAGGATTGTTTTGGATTTAAAAAAACATCTTAAAAATATCTCACTATGCTCATACAGTAAAAGGAATATGCCAAAAGGCATTTCAATTATTACTTCCTCTTTGCTTTTTAATTTTTAAACATTCTTTTTCTTTTGAGCACAGATGCATGTGCGTTTGTCTGTCTGTCATGTGTAGGTGTGTGAATGTGTGTGGGTGTGTGTGTCATGGCCCACATGTAGAGGTAAGAAGATAGCTTTCTCTCCTCCAATCCTGTGGACCTGGGGATTATCCCCATGACGATTTGGGGATCAAAGCCAGATCATCAGATTTGGTGACAAGCACCCTTTTGCCTTTTGTTGGCTCTTTATTTGCTTTTACTTACTAATAGGACATGCAATTAGAGTCACTTGGTTCTACTTGTATTAAGATTTAATTTTGGGGTTTGGATTAATTTTAATTTTATCATATAAGGCATCCACTACACAGAGAGGAGGACTTTTAAAGCCTTCCCTCCATTCCCTTCTCAGAATCCACCCACACCTGCCCTTCAACATGCCACCGTTATTTTATTATTTTCACATGGTTTTTTCCCCCATGTGTTTCTTTTGGAAATGCACACATATATACATACACATTGATCTAAATTTTTTCTTTTTAATCTAATAATATCTCCTGGCCATCATTCCATACACATCCCTGTTTCTTTTGCATTACAGTATAGTCACCCCTCTGTGTGGCCATGTCATGATTTTTCTCCATGGTACCCTAGTGTAGGCATTGAGGTTGTTTCTGATCCTTAATGTTAAAAAAAAAAATCAGCAAATCAGCACAAACAGCCTCACGTGTGTTGCTTTGTTTTGTGAAGTATGGGGCTGGTGCACATCCCTAGAAGGACCACTGCTATCTTTTTTCTTTGTTTTTTTTTTTTTTTTTTTTGACCACTGCTATCTTCTTTCTTTTTTCTTTGTTTTTTTTTTTGACCACTGCTATCTTTTTTCTTTTTTCTTTGTTTTTTTTTTTTGACCACTGCTATCTTAAAGGGTAAATGTACATGCAATTATGTCAGATAGCCACAGCTTCTCTTTGAGAGACATTTAAAAAAGATTTACCTATTTAATGTGTGTGTGTGTGTGTGTGTGTGTGCCAGAATGTATGTATATGTACCATGTGCATGCAGGTTCCTGTGGAGGCAACAAGAGTGTCAAATCCTTCGGAACTAGACTTATAGTTTGGGAACTATCATGTGGGTGCTGGAAACCAAACTCAGGTCCCCTGCAAGAGTAGCCAGTGCTCTTGGACCATATCTACAGCCCTGAGGGCCATTTTTATATTTCCACTAGAAGCATGTACAGGCGCCTACTTCCTCATAGCTTCAAGTTTCCGTCGACATTATAGTGAAGAGGCCACGGTTCGGGAGAATTTTGATTTATAATTCTCTAACTACTATGAGACTGAACTTTTTTTTTTCAGTGTTAAAAGCTGTTTGACTCTTCTCTTCTGTGAACTACTTGTTGATAGTCTACCTCTATTTATTAAGTTATTGTCTAATTTTTGTTTTATTTTGTTTTTCAAGACAGAGTTTCTCTATATACCCATGGCTGTTCTGGAACTCTATCTGTAGACAAGGCTGGCCTCAAACTTATAGATATCTACCTGCCTCTGCCCATGCCTCATGTAGAGCTCCTCTAATGTTTATCTGCTAGCCACATAGAAATCAAATACAAACCAAACCAATAGGGAAATATAGGACCTTCCTTTTTAAACTTTGTCTAGCAAAAATTACTAGTGAGATTCTAATATGTAACTTTTCTCTGTAAGTCCCATTGAATCAACTGGAGCATTTCTGGCAGCAACGCACTATTTCAGTGTTTTTAGAATATTGGCCAGTCCTCTGGTTTAATTGGAACATGGTGTTAATGAAAAAAAGATTTCACTTGCACAGCCACATGTGCTGTTGGCTGCACGGGGCAAGCTACTCCCCAGCAAGTAGTGGGGCCGCCCAGCTGCCTCACATTCAGACAGAGGTCTCCAAAGAATACTCAGTGTGGAGGGCTGGGCTGTGGCGTCATCTCTAAATGTTGCTCACCCAGGGGGTTGGTGTCCCAGGTTGTGGTTCTTTGGGGGCCCATTGCTAAGTTTTGCATGCTCTGAGGTCAGCAGTCAGCATGTGCCAAGCAGAAAAGGGAGCAGAGCTTAGCCTTGTGTTCAGCCCAAGCCAGATGCTGCAAATGGAGGGAGGTGAGTCTCCCCATGTGATCCCAGCCACAGCTCTAATGGGGTGCAAAGTCCCTGTTACCTGTCTATTGTTGCATGAAAATTCCTCCCCAAAGAAGGGCTTAAGGAAGTAGACTCTGTCCTCTCTCACATTTCAGGAATTCAGGAACTGCTTGGCTGGGTGGTTACTTCATGAGGCTGATGAGGGTGTGAGAGGTGTCAGCCAAGATTGTGATTGTCCAAAAGTGTGAGTGGCGCCAGAGACCTTCTTCTGAGATGGTCACTGCTTGGACTCAACACATTTCTCCATAATTTCCCCCATTGGGTTCTAATTTACAATGTGGTGATATTTGGATGGAAATATCACCTTTGAAAGGGATCAAGTCATGAGGGTGGAACTCCTACTATGTGAAGACATAAAGTCATCCATCTGTGGTCCAGGGAGGAAGTGCTGATCAGATATTGAAGTTTCTAGCACCTTGACTGTGGTCTTCCTAGTCTTCAGAACTGGAAGAAAGTCACCAGTCTGTGTGTATTTATTATTATTATTTTGGTTTTTTGAGACAAGGTTTCTCTAACAGCCCTGGCTGTCCTGGACTCTCTTTGTAGACCAGGCTAGCCTTGAACTCACAGAGATCCACCTGTCTCTGCCTCCCGAGTGCTGGGATTAAAGGCGTGCGCCACCACGCCCGGCTTATAGCAGCCTGAAGGGATTCAAAAGGCTGGCAAGTTGATGCTGGCTGGTGGCAGGGGTCTCCATTCCATTCCAGGTCATTGGGGTGTCTTCACATGATGTCTGATTTTGTGCAGAGTGAGAGACTTGAGAGAGACTGTGTGTGTGTGTGTGTGTGTGTGTGTGTGTGCTGCATTACTTTTTAGTATCTAGTCTTCGAATCACACACCCTCCCTTGTCTGTATGGCCTGTTAGAAGCAGGTAAATAATCCAGCTCGCATACAGGAGGAGTTAGCCTTATCTTTAGAAGGCAGATGTCACAAGGAATTTACAAACACATCTTTAAATCACCACAAACTCCGAAGCCAGGCTGCTTTCCCCTGGAAAGCAAAGGAAAGACCACCCACCCCCTGGCCTTTGAGGCAGGTCTACCAGTCTGGTGAACTTCACAGCACCTCAGAGGAGAAGCAGTCTCCTCTCAGGTAGCAGCTCCTCCTTTAGGACCCGACTTTTGTTGTTCTTGTTCCCAACATCCTTTCTAGTCCACAGAGCTGGAAAACCTGTACCTTGAAAAGAGACCCAGATACAATGAGCACCATGGTTCTTTGTCACCTCACCATCCCTGCCTTTATGTACTGAGGACAAAACAGGTGCCCAGACCTTAGCACACCTGGCACGATGCTAGAGTGACCCAGGAAATAGGTCCCAACACCCGCTAAAATAAGAACAAAGACCTGATCCATCAAAGGCCTGGTCCGCGGTTCTAGGAGGTCCCTAAATGTACTAACCTTGCTTTTTGGCTTCTGTAGTTCTGCTTCTTGGTAGACTGAAGGGTGACAACCTGTTTGTGGTTTTGTGCATAAAAAGACAAAGGGCCGTAAGGCTCTGGGAGGCATGATTAAGACAAGTTCCCTATGCAGTCCTCGGTCAGCAATAAAGGCTTTCTTCTTAGCTTTGAGATTATCTGGGTGGTGGTCTTTGGTGGGCTTATCTCACAAGAGCAAGTTGAATCACATGACATGTCTGTTAGAACATCCACTGACATGCATAGCAGAGATTAGAGCAGCAATTACATACTCAGTGAATGGTTGATGGACAGGTGAGTGGATAATTCACACTCAAAGCCTCAGCCACATTAACTTCAGTGACATTCCGTCAACATTTAGTAGTTTTAATTTACCAAAAATACTTAATGTCCCCACACAGGGATAAAGAAGTATATTACATACTTTCTTGGTAATATAATTAGTTTAATCCAGAATTGGGGTGATTCAATGAGATGCCTGGCCTGGAGTCCCCCAAAAAGTCAATCTGTAGGGGAAAAAATGGTATTGTTCCAGAGAAAGAGCTGGTGAACTATGGCTGGTAGGTCAGTTGCTTGTCTATACAAATATAGTTTTGATCGGAAAGAGTCCTGCTCGCTGGCTTGCTATTATCTGTGGCGGTATTGAGCATATGAGCTATGGTGTGTGGTGACAGAGTGGATGAGCCTGGGTATACTAGTCAGGGCTCGCTAAAGGAATGGAAAAGGGATTTATTAGAGTGGTTTACAGGGTGCGGTCTGGGTAGTCCAACAGTGGCAGGCTCTCATTAAAAAGGCAGAGAATCCGATTGCTGTAGTGAATGAGACTGGATGTCTCAGCAGTCCCAGGCTGCTAGAGGATCCCTGGAGAGCTGCTGGTCTTCAGTCTACATTGGAATTCTGAAGAAGTTGGTTCTAATATCAGGGAAGGAATGTTGAGGCAACATGGTAGGTAAATGAACTTTCCAGTAAGAGTGAGGGCAAGCAGGTAAAAAGCAGTTTCCTTCTTCCTTGTCCTTTTGTTTGGGTGCTACCAGAGAGTTCTGCCCGCAATAGGGGTAGCATTCCTGCTTCAAGTGATCTGACCAAGAAAATCCCTCACAGGAGTGCCCAGAGCTTGAGTTTTAGTTGATTCCAGATGCAGCCAGTTGATAACCAAGATTAGCTACCACAGTAGATGAAAGGTATTTTTTTTAATCTACCCTTTAAGAAAAAAGCTTGATGCCAGCCAGGTATGGTGGTACACACCTTTAATCCCAGCAATGGGGAGGCAGAGGCAGAGGCAGAGGAAGGCAGATCTCTGTGAGTTCAAGGTCATCCTGATTGACATAGTGAATTCCACGATAGCCAGAGCTAGAGAGAAAGACTCTGACTCAAAAAATTAAAATAAAAAAGCCTGCTGTCCTTGTTGTAGGAAAAAGAACTTTGAGAGTCTCTTGCTTCCTTCTATGTATACTGAGTAGCAGTGACTATACCATGATGTACATAACTAGAAAGCTAACAGAATATTAGTGCATTAACTAACTATTTTCAGACATATTACTCACAGCAGCATAAGGCCAAAGGCTACAAGGAAGGTGAGCCTGTCAATCATCCAGAATTTCTGACAGAGTCACAAGCCTACCCCACTACTAGGAGGAGACACATACGAAGGTCAGTCTTCTCACTGGACCGGAAACAGAGGCTAAGTGTATAGGGAGTTGTCTTAGGGTTTCATTGCTGTGAAGAGACACCATGAGCATCGTAACTTTTATGAAGGAAAACATTTAACTGGGGCTAGCTTACAGTTCAGAGGTTTAATCAATTATCATCATAGTGGGAAACATGGTGGCATGCAGACAGACATGGTGCTGGAGAAGGAGCTGAAAATTCTACATCATGATCGTCAGGCAGCAGAAGGAGACTGTGTACCACACTGGGCATAGCTTGAACATGGCCCTCCCCCACAGTGACACACTTCCTCCAACAAATCCACACCTACTCCAACAAGGCCACACCTCCTAATAGTGCCACTCCCTATGGGTTGAATATTCA
Source organism: Lophiomys imhausi (assembly GCA_907164525.1). Lineage (NCBI taxonomy): Eukaryota > Metazoa > Chordata > Mammalia > Rodentia > Muridae > Lophiomys > Lophiomys imhausi. The sequence continues at coordinate 1,127,739 of CAJQZJ010000067.1, forward strand.
AACACATGAGTCTATGGAAGCCATTCCTATCCAAACCACCACAGGAGATGAAGGTGGACTCTACATAGAGAAAGAACTCAAGACTGTAGGGTTCCCATGATTCTCTGGGTAAACCAAGCTGTGTAGGGTAAGACACCACAAGGTCTATCAATTAAGCACAACAGCCAGGGAAGAAAGGTCACAAGGGACTGGAAACTTAACAGCTATGGAGCTCACAAGCGGTAGGGAGAGCCTAGATTTTGTTTTTATTGGTTAATTTTGTTCTTTGATAGTTTCACACATGTATATAATATATACTGATTATTACTATTTACACTGTGGTAGTTTGAACAAGATGGTCCTCCATAGTCTCAGGCATTTGAAAAAGTGATCTCCAGTTGATTGCACTGTTTGATCAGTTTAGGAGGTGTATTCTTGTTAAAGGAAGTATGTCATGAGCTCTGAGGTTCCATGTTCTCTGCCTTTCCTAGCTAGTTCTCTTGCTACCTGCTTGTGGTTAAGGGTGTGAGGTCTCGGCTGCACCAGCTGTCAGGATTCCCTGCCCAGACACACTGTCATCCCTCTGGAACTGTAAGCCCAAATAAATTCTTTCTTGTATAAGTTGCTTTGGTCATGAATGTTTTTTCACAGCAGCAGACAAGTACCTAATATAGTCATCCTCTCTTATCTTCCTCCCATCCTTATTACCCCACCATCATTACCACCACCAAATTCCTACCAAGCCCATCCCTAGATTCATAACTCTTGGTTTTGTTTTGTGACTTTTAATTTAACCAGGGCCATCTGGATTAAAACTATCCACTGGAGCCTGGTAGAGTCACCAGAGGGCAAACAACTGAAGGCATTGACTACCCCTTTCCCAGAATCTGTCAGCAGGAAATAGCTCAAATTGAGAGATGGGACCCCCCAACCCTTCCTCCATGCCTGATTGTTAATTGGCCCACTCTTGTGCAGGCCCAGAGCAGAGAGACTCCTGTATTTTAAGCACCAGAGTCAACAGACTTCACTGAACACCAACAGCTTTGAGAAAGAGTATCAAAAAGACATGTCTCAGTTCAGGGCTAAACCAGCTTGGAATCAAGACAACTCTAAAACTAATACATGACCCCTCAAGGACTCCTGGGCTGGAGGCTTGGTCCCCAGTGTAATAGTAGTGGGAGGTGATTGAGTTAATGGGCCATAACCATTGGAGCAGATTAGAAACTGTTCGCTACAGTGGGTTAAGAAGCTCTTGGAACTGAATTGGTCACTGTCAGAGCAGACTGAG
>CAJQZJ010000067.1:1129015-1140393 GCA_907164525.1 Lophiomys imhausi
TTAAGAAGCTCTTGGAACTGAATTGGTCACTGTCAGAGCAGACTGAGTTAAGTGTTCTCTACTTGCTTTCATCATGCGACTTTCTCTCTCTCTCCCCCTTACCCCCCACCCCGTCTCATGTGCTCCCACCATATGATGTCATCTACCATAAGACCCTAACCAGAAACCAATGCCACTGCCTCCAGGAATGTCAGCTACGTAAACCTTTGCCTTAAGAAGTATTTAACAGCCGGGCGGTGGTGGCGCACGCCTTTAATCCCAGCACTTGGGAGGCAGAGGCAGGCGGATCTTTGTGAGTTCGAGGCCAGCCTGGTCTACAAAGCGAGTCCAGGACAGCCAGAGATATTCAGAGAAACCCTGTCTCGAAAAACCAAAAAAAAAAAAAAAAGAAGTATTTAACATCAGGTGCTTTATTATAGTAGCAAATAAAAGGGTAAGAGAGTGAATCTGAAGGAGATACAGATTATAAAACTGATATACATAAATTACGTCTCTATTGTCTCTCTGTCGATGCATATGTTTGCAAAATGAAGTAAATAAAGATATTGTTCACAATATTAAAGATTAACATGTTAAGCATATATACTCTCACTATCAATTTACAAGAGGTTTTATGTGTATTTTTAATTATGTGTGTATATGTGATTCTGTGTGTGGGCATGTGTGTGTGAGTGTAGGTGCCCACGGAGTTCAGAATCATCTTATGACCCTGGAGCTGGAGTTTCAAACAGTCATAAACCACCCGACATGGGTGATGTAACCAAATTTGGGTCATCTACAAGGGCAACTCATGTTTTTAATTGCTGAACCATCTCTCCAGGCCTCCTTTTTTAAAAATTAATTTTTAACTAGCATATAAAATAATGGATTTCATCACTGTGACATTTTCATCTCTATCCTATAGGTAAATATTACAGGTTAAATAGATGAGGTCTAATAAAATCCAGTTATATTAAATAACTGGATATTTATATTATATTTAATATAACTGGATTATATTAGACATCACCTTTTTTAGTATAACTTATACTCTTGTACTGATGAAGCTCCTGAGCTGGCAAAGCTATGTCAGGTCGTCAAAATCAGTAAGTGCTTGGCCAAGGTGGGAGCTTGGGGAAGAGAGGGAGTGGTAGGCTATAAATGGAAAATGAATGACTTTTTTCTATATTTTCGTGAAGGTGGTAGTAATAAAGGTGATAAAAATTTTTAAATTCACCAAACCATACCCTTAAAATTACTACATTGCACTGAACATTTTTTTAATTAGAAAATTTTAATAGACCAAGGGAAAATAGCCAAATTCAATGTGTGGTCCCCAGTTGCATGTTGATTTGGTACAAAGCCATAATAGATACTTTAGAGTCCTTGGGATTTTTTAAAAAAAGATTCACCTCATTAGTTTTTAACTATTCATCTGCGAGTGAACATTTGCACTTGAGTGCCTGAGCCCTCAGAGGACAGAGGAGAGAGATCTGGAGTTACAGGTGGTTGTGAACTGCCCAAAATGGGTGCTAGGAATCAAACTCCGGTTCTCTGCAAGAGCAGTATATGCTGTGCCTTAGTTACTTTTTAGTTGCTGTGAAGAGATGCCATGACCAAGGAAACATATAAAACAAAGCATTTAATTTGGAGCTCATAGATCCAGAAGGTGCTATGACCATCATGGCAAGAACATGGCAGCAGGCAGACAGGAAGTAGTAGTGGTGGTGATGCTGGAGTGAGAGCTAAGAGCGTCTACCCATCCCATCTGTAGGCGTGGGGTAGAGAGGGAGAGATCTTAACTTGGAATGACATGAGCTTTTTTGTTTTGTTTTGTTTTTTTGAGACAGAGTTTCTCTGTGTAGACCTGACTATCCTGGAACTCATTCCGTAAGACAGATTGGCCTTGAACTTAGAGATCTACCTCATAAGTTATAGATTAGAGGCATGTGCCACCACCATCTGGCCTGACATGAGCTTTTTAAACCTCAAGGCCCATTCCCAGTGGCACGTCATCTCCAACAGGTCCTAATCCTTTCTAAACAGTTCCACCAACTTCTGAGCAAGTATTCAAACATATGAGCCTAAGAGGGTCATTCTCATTCAAACCAAAACATGCTCTTAACGACTGAGTTCCCTCCCTAGTCCATGATATAGTTATTAAATAATATTATAGAATGATTATTAACCTTTGTAAGTATGATAATGGTATTGAGTTAAATAGAAGCATCTCCCTTCTGTTCTAAATAGATCCATGCTGATATCTTTAGGAATAAAATATTAAGATGTTTGCAACCTAATTTTGAAATGGTTTAGTAAATAAAGTAGGACCATACCAAGAAAGTTGTGTGCACACACATAGACAAGAAACAAGTGTGGCAAACACAACGGGTGAAGATGGTAGGATATGGGCTTTTATTATCATTTCATTGTCTCTGATTTTTTTCAACATTTCCTCACAACTTCCCCAAATCATAATGATAAATGGAAGAAGAAAATGTTGAGGTCTTACTGCTCACAGTGAGTGTATAAATTCTTCCTCTGAAGATGATCCAAAGATGTGATTAAACTCAGAATTTCTTCCAAATCCTCCTCCTCATCACTATTCTCTTCCTCCTCCTCTTCTCAGAATAGGAGGGACAAACCCCAGCAGGAATGTGAGCAGGCAGGTTGCACTGTGATGAAGCCTGGCTTCCTTGGCTGGTCCCTGGAGTACACAACATTTCCATCTTCAACATCCTCCAAAGACCATGTGTTGAAGACATGGTCAGCAGCCTGTGGCACTTTGGGAGGGAGTTAATGGAAACTTTAGGAGGTGAGGGTCAGTGGAAGGAAGTTATTGGGGGTGTGCTTGGAAGGGATTTTAGGGTACTTCTCTCTCTCTCTCTTTTCCTTCTCAGTTATCTATGAGTAGGTCACTTCCACTATCCTCTTAAGTCACAAAGTTCTGGCTTGCCTCAGGACCAAAAGCAATACGAGCAAGCTCCCGTGGACTGAAACAGTGACACAAACTAAATCTTTCACCTTTTAAGTTGCTTACCTTGTGTATTTTGTCACAGTGTGGGACAGTTGACTAGCACACCACACCTCATAGTGGTTTGTGCTGCAGCCACTATGACAGGATGCTCTAACGTGTACCCTGAACCATGGCTTTTCTATCTGGAGACAGTGTTGAAGGCTGAAGGGACTCGTCATTACAGCAGCGGTGGGCAAGTTCTTCTGGTAGCTGCCATGATTGACGCCTAATGGTTTTATCACCAATATCTGGATCTGTCAGAAGATAATACTGTCTTCTGGGAGCAAAGCCTTGAAAGTATGCACACATAGTGGACGGAAAAGAATTGATCAAGCTTACTATGGTGGAACAGGGTAGTCCTCAGGTGTGCCAGAGATGCGTGCCTCTCTGCAGCACCCCCATGAGGGACTGACAGCCTTTCCCACAGCATGGCTGCCACAAGGCAGTCGGCTCACATGACCATCAAAGACTCAGAGTGATGCTCTGAGGTCTTTCTTGGGACTTCCAGTTTACAGTCCCCGAGGAAGCTGGACTTGGTTCCTTGCCTTTTAACTTGGAAAATAAGAAGCATCAGAGAGCTCGCTTGATTCCAGAAGAAGCGCCTTCTGTTGTGACCTTTTCCCTTGGCAACGGGAGACAGCAGCAACGGCAAAGAGAAGCATCTGGAAAGGGTCTGCCAGGATCCAAAATTGGCCACGGTGGTTTTAAAGGAAGAAGCTACTGAAAGTCAGTTTTCCTAAAATATAATTGTGCTGCTCAGCCTTGTTTGCGCCCAAAGGATGCAAAACTAATGGGCACCTCTACAGACGCTCACTCTGAGAGGTGTTGACAAAGACTGGAGAGATGTAGCCTGTCAGCCTCTTGTTCATTCGTGGAGGTACTCTGCTTGTCGCTGAACAAAAATAGGTCTTTGTCCTCTCATTAAAGTTTCTACTCTTGGGTTAAAATAATTAATTAAAATATATTGGCATATTTTAATTATACATAATGATGTCTTTCATTATGATACTTCACAATGTATATAATGTCTTGATCATATTCATTCCCATTACCCTCTCTAGTCCTCTTCCATTCCCTTTGATCCTTTCCTCTTCTCAATGAGCATAGTGTGTGTGTGTGTGTGTGTGTGTGTGTGTGTGTGTGTATGTTAACCAATGGGTTTAATTATAGTTGTTTACAGAAGCATGGGCACATTACCCGTGGCTATACCAGCTTCTGTTTTCATAGGATCAACACAGCCACTCCTCAGCAATCCTTGCTTCTCTTCACACCACAGGACTTCAGCTGCAGCCAACAGCTTCCATCTGTTCCTCTTGTTTCTGAGCATGGAGCTGACTTCCAGTTCTGTAGCTCTGAGCTGGGACACACAGGCTTTAAATCTTTGCTGCCAGTGTGCCCAACGTGTGTGTGCTGGTCAGTGGTGATGCCAAGCACCCTGAAGGCACTGTTTGACGAAGATTCCAGTGCTTGGACGGCCTGGACTGACTCTTGGTGGAAATTTGGTACACAACTTTTGCTTGTGTTTCTGACATGTTTAGTATTTGTATTCCTTGCTGTTAAGGGCCCCTCATCAAAGGCCTATCCCAATAACATAACAATTCTTATATAAAGCTGATGTTAATAAGAAGAAAACTAATGGTAATTCCCTGGGAGAATCAGCTATGCAAAAAAAAAATTGAGTCTTCTGTAGAATCTATTACTTAAATAGTATTAGTAAGTACAAGACACAGGATCCTGGAAAAAACAATTTAAGAAGAAAAAATTAAGGAAATTCAGTAGCCGACAAGCCATAACTGACCCACTAAGTTTTCATGTTACTCTTCCTGTGTGTGCCCAGCTTCAGAAACATGGAACTAGTATAGACAGGAAAAGATTTTCATTAATGACAAACCTTGGTAGCCTCCAGAAGGCAAAGCAAGCAGTTTTAGGAATCCCGATGTTCTTCTTTCTACCCTTTACAGGATTGTAATAAAGATAGGGATCATACTGAAACAAGGGTTTATGACAAGGACACAGAGAAAAACATTTTAGCTCAGTGAACTGCCTGGCTTCCTGAGCAGACTTGTTGGATCAGGACCTTTTTTTTTTTTTTTTAAGATTTCAGAAAATAAAGATCATATTGCCTTTGCTTAAGCAACATTTGTGTGCTGCCAAAAAGGCCTCACAGTACTATGAAGTCAAAGGAAAGGATGGTGGTCCTACATCAACTATAAAAGGAAAATAGAGGAGGAAAAGGAAGAATTAAACGAGTGACTGAGAGATTGGGCTTCTGTAATAAGATTAGATGTTCAAGTTAATAAAATAATACAGGATAAGCTTGATATAACAGGTAGTAGGAATAATTTCTGACCTATTAACTTACTCAAATGCAAGCAGCCATCCTGTCTAGCATTTCTGTAAGTGCAAGGCTTTACAACACTGATTTGAAGGAAAAAGACATTAGGTTAAAAGAAAGCTGATTTTTATCATAATATTAATTTTTAGTTCTCATGAGATTTGCTGTTTGCTTGCTTTGTTTTCTTATGTAATCAAGAAAGATTCAAAAAGTATACCCTGTCTTGGCAGAGCTAGGCTGTTGACTTACCTGCTTCCAAGTTTTATCCTTTTTGGACAGCATTCTGTCTGCAGTTGGAGCAAGGGCTTTCTCTTGCCCAGTGACAAGCTTGCCATTAATGCAACCATCTCCAAATGGAGATTCTTTGATCTCATCATCTATTTGGAGTAGAATGGGGGGTGCTGTCAGGAGCTGACATGTCTCAATATCAAAAAATCCTAAGTTGAGAAAACATCTTTAAATGCCATATTCTATAGACCTCTTGAAGTTTTTGAAGACCATCTATTTATCTCTTTACAGTTGAATAAGCAAATGTTGCTTGTCTCTTAGCAACTTGATTTCTGATTAACTTAGAAAACATCTGTGATACATGAAGCTAGTACCTAACAAAATGACAAGTTTGAATGATTATTAGTTTGCATTTCTTAATTATCCTAAACAGTTTGTGATAGTTGCTATCAAAACACCTAGAACTTCATGTTGCATTTTTAAGAATTACATAGGTACAATACCTTAAAAAAGAGTTAACCATAATTTTGTATCAATATACAAAGATCTATACCAATTGTAGCCAAATATAACCTTAATTTTGTATCAGACAGGGTGGGCAAGTATAGAAAAAATGGCTAATTAAATTATTTACTAGTATTTATATTGTATTTAATTAGTTTGGCAGTTGTTAATCCTTAACCAGACATTATACATGAGCACACATAAACCATGTGGATTTTAACAAGCCTTGGCCTGAATTGAGCAGTCTTGGCCCACCTAAGCTAGCTCTTAATTCTATTACCCAAATATGACCCCATATATACATACGTCCCCTTGGATTGCCATTCTCCACAATATGCCAATGTTCCTGGCCATGTGGAATAAGGTTCCTTTTTTCTAGCCCATGGACTGTGTCCTCCTTCTTCCTGCTCCTGGCTGGAATGCATTAATCCTCTGTCTAAAGAGCAGGCTTCCTGTTCTAATCTCAGGAAGTCCCACCTTTCTCTGTCTTTGCCCAGTGTCGGGCCTCAGCATTTTATTTAACCAATCAGAGTCAATGTAAGTAACAGACAGCAAGCAGGACCAATTAATTAACATTTAGAATGCTTAACACTACACCATCAGGAAAGTTCTTTATAATTCCTGCTTTACAATTAATATCTGTCAGAGATACTGGGCCAAATGGCTGAAGATAGATGCTCCAATGTTATAGAGAGAAATTGGGTACAGTCCAAACAACCAGTTGTCTATAATTTCTTAATTTTGGAAGCTGCTGGCTCTGCACTTCCTGTTTATTCAGATATATTTATCCTTCTTAGGTCTCTGATGTGGTTGAAGACTAGATCGTTAAAGTCTCACAGTTCAGTTTTAAGTTGTTTAGGAATTAAAGGGATGTCCTAGGTCTAAGAAGATGTTTTTAAGTTGGTAATACAAGTTAGGATGGAAACTGAATTAGGTATAGAACTTTAAACTCATCAAGATAGATAGATAATAGAATATTATCAGTTGCCAAATACATATGGACTGGATATTGGGAATGTATGTTACACTGCCTAATTTTCATAATTTTGTATCAAAGAGGGTGGGCGATTCTTGCCTAATTGTTTTTGTTGTTTTGTATTGTATTTATTGTTATAAGAAAAAGATCCTTTTATTGGACTAAAAGGAGGAGATATTAGGGGGAAAAGATATACCTTAAAAATATTAATAAAAAAGAAAAGAAAAAAAGTATACCATGAAAAAGTTGTGTAACCAATGATGAAAGTTTTTGAGGAAATGATTTTTTGTATAAATAAAGCCTGTGAGAAACACAGGTTGCCAGAACAAGTCAAGTCATACTGAGAAGTGCTTCCTCTTTGTCTCCCGTAAAAAGGAAACTAAAAAGTGTCCTGTTCTCACCTGGAGCTGGACCCCAGTTGGTCCTAGACATCCTCTAGTCCTCAGCCCCCATGTGGATGGAAAGGCAGCCCTTGTACTAGACACCCACCTCAGGCTAGTCACCTGGGAGTACCAGGTGAGAAGAAGACAAGACAAAGCCTTGCTTTCCAGTTTTACTCCATCCTAGAAGTTTGGGTCCAGAGAACTGGACGCTGACCTTCTTCAAGCCACCATGTGTCATCACCATTGTCTTCTGCTCGTATTCTTCTTTTCCTGCCTATTTCCCTTCCTCTTCTATTCCAAGCATGGATCCCTTTCTTCCCAAAAGACAACACAGAGAGAGAGAGAGAGAGAGAGAGAGAGAGAGAGAGAGAATTTTGTGAAGTATGACCACTGCTTTGTGCTTTCATTTTACACACCTTATGCTATACTTTTGCCCCATGTCTGTGCATCCTCCCTCATTCCTAATTTATTTTATTTTATTTTTGCTCAGAACGATATAAAAAATTATCTCCACAGTGCTGTCTATAGTGCAGTCTTCAAGGTGTCTCCCTAAGTGTCATTTGATGAGCACTATTTACTACTGCAGAGTCCTCGCCTATCCAGAGTTTTTGTTATCTGAATCTAAGTATTAGTGGCTTTCTGGAGCTCCCCAAGGGACAAAGGGTACTGCCCTTACAGTTGTCCAACTGCGGTCTGCATAAAAGGAACCAAATGAATTCATATGTCAGACACCCCAGGGAATATGGTATTGGTTTGCAGATCGCAAGGACCCTTGTGAGTGCATCCTTGGGCCTCTGCCTCTGGACTAGGAAGGCTTCCAAAACTACCAGATCCACAGTCTTATCCACTCTGCCCTTCCCGGGGAGACTTCACTTGCTTGGAGTTGGTAACATCCTCCAAGGAAGAAGAAATTCCTTGGCTTTCCCTCATATTTCATCAGGCACAGAAAACTCTGGCAGCTGTTTAAGACCCCAGCCAGAGACTGACCTCAAATCCTGCACATGTCTGCAAGGCCTTACTGTTCTCCCGAGGGCTGCCAGGATATGTACCTCTGAGCAGCCAAGAAGACCAGCTGGCATCCGCCCCAAGAGTTCCTGCGGTTGTTAGCTGAACAGCTTCTTGGTGGCATTGGGGCTTTCGGAGCCATGTGGAGCCTGGGAACAGACTCCGGGTGGGGTGGAGAGCAGCTGTGGTGCTCAGAGCCTCTGTCACTGCCAACAGCTAGGAGAGTGGATTCCATTCCAGGCAGCAGCAGTTCACACTGGGTGGCCTGAGCCTTGCCTCCCACATCAGTACAACAGGCCCAGCCTGGGAGGAGAGCCCAGCTTCCTTTGGGAGAAATGAGGCCTTCTAGGGAAGGCCTTTCCCCTCTCCTCCAGGATTCTGGACCCAACTTGGCCTGACAGCAATTGTTGGCCAGGTCTCTTCCAGTCTGTGATGAGGCAGAAGTGTGGGTGTCCCTCAAGTGATGTGTTTCCTCATTCAAACATTGCAGAAGCCCACCTTAGCGCTATTCTAGGTCATGAAGCTCTCTTCCTTTAAAGACACAAATCAGTCAAAGCAATAATCATGGGGGTGGAAAGATGAGTCTGTGGTAAAGAGCACTTGGTGCTTCTGTGGAGGACGTAAGCAGGGATCCCAGCACCCTTATTGGCATTCATTTTCTGCACCGTGTTCTCTCTGGCATTCCACACAATCCTCAATCCCTTATGAGGTAGGTACTGTTCTCCCCAAAGGAGGAAACCGAGATTCCAGAAATTTTAAGCACAGTTCCATATCTAGAAGCCAGTGGGCCTAGGGTGTCACTGTAGACCCTCCAGAGCACCTAACTATTGGATGTGTGTAATTTACACACACATGCACACACATGCACTGTTGTATATGTGCACCCCCGACTTAAACAGTCCCACCACTCATGAAATTCATGGAACCTAGAGTCATTTTCCAGATTGTGTATCTGGTTCCTCCCTACTTTTGACTTTCACACATAGAAGATGAAAAACGGGATTTGCTTCAGACATCATCCTCAACTTGAGCAAGTATCATTGTTACCTCAGTCCTGGCTGCAGTACAGATCTCTAGGCCTTACTCAGTAGTTTAGTGGGTCTCAAAGAGGCCTGAAAATGTGCTTTTCTGGTTAATTTCCCAGGTGATGTCGGCATTACTGGTTCTGGGCCCCTACCTCAGAAATTGTCTTGGTCTATTTTTTGAAGCTATAACCAGATACCCTAGGCTAGGTTCTTTTTAGAAACAAAATGTTTATTTGGCTCACAGTTTTGGAGGCTGTAAGCCCAAGATTAGGCAGCCAGAGCCTTTTTGGCTTCTGTGAGGGCCTCATGGCAGATAGCATTACAGTGACCAAAGGATACATAGAAGAGAACCAGGTGGAGGGACAGGAAGCCAAAGGGATTCAGGGACTTGCTTTTGTGAGAATTAATTTACTCCAAGGAATCACCATTAGTCTCTTTTGAGGGTGATGCCCCCAATGACTTAAACACTTCCTACCACCTTGCAATGATGCCACTCCAAGGGACAAGTCTGGCACATGAATCTTTGGGAGCCACATTCAAATTATACCTAAGCCATTGCAGAGGCACACTACATGAGAGTAAATTGGACCCATAAGACTCCTTGTTGTGTTGTTCCTTAAATGGTCTAGCAATATTGATGAAGTAGGGTCAGGCTTGCCTAGCGGCATCACCTTGAACAGAATCATTTATTTTTCAGTAACTGTCATTGGAACTCAGCAACAGAGCCAGAATGTGGTGAGTAGAATTCTAAAACAAAACAACAGAACAAACAAACAAACAAAACAAACTACTCTCCTCCAGGGGGGAAAATTATTCCCTTATCTCCTCCAACTCCCCGTGAGTGTATGTGTATGTGAGTATGTGTGCGTGTGTGTATGTGTTAGAGTGTGTGTACATGTTTGAGAGTGCATGCACGTGTGTGCATGTGTGTGATACTTAACCACATAGAAACCAGAGAACTTAAATGTCTCTTGAGGCAGAAGGATAATGGTTTTAGAGGTACTCAGAGAAGTGTGTGTGTGTTAACCTCTGGCTGCAGAGGTCTGTGTGCTTCTAGAATTAGAAAGAAGCCCAGTTCAACGTTTGCGGGGGGAGTGAATTCTGCCAATAGCCTGAAAAGGCTCAGACAAATTCTTTCCTAAACCTCCAGAAAATACCACCGGGTCTGACTCAAGAGCTGAGAGCTAATGACTTAACATAGCTGTAAGTCTGTATTTGTGCAGCCATCCTGCAGTGGACAGTTGGTGTACGCATACGTGGATCCTTGAGGAACAAAGCCCGTTCCTGCTCAGTGCACAGACCCACTTCTTCCAGAAGTCCCTCAGACCCAAAGCTGTGTCTGTCCAGGGTGGTCGTGATCCATATTCCAGCTCTATAAAGCTAATGTGGAGGTCAACAAAGGGAAAAGGCCAAAGATTGTCAGAAAAACACGGTGGAAACCACCTGACCAGCCCACCCTAAGTGAACATGGGTGGATGCCCTGTGGACAAGTGCATGCCCTTCATGGAAGAGCAGTTCAAAAACACGCGAGGGAGACAGATCACTGCCCTTCATTTGCTGCTAGGTCAAATGTCTCCCTTCCTGCTTATGAGACTAATCATCTAGACCGCGGAGGCCCTGCCCCTCGCCAGGGTGCTGGAGAGTTTGAGTCAGGGGAACGTCTAAACAGGCAGGATTCACACAGGGATGTCCCCAGCTTGACAACTCATGCCATCCTTTAAACAAGGCCGTGTCTAAAAGCGGCAGGATGGTTTTCATTTTCAATGATGCTGGGATAGCTACAGCAGTATAGCTAACTACCTCATCTCTTTACCACGACGCTAATAGTGAATCATTTGCTGCCACAGCCAGACATATTTAAATAAATGAAACAGGTCACTTCATAATTCTTACTACTGTGACTCCCCTCAAATGTGCCCCTCCAAAC
>CAJQZJ010000067.1:1161464-1183622 GCA_907164525.1 Lophiomys imhausi
TCCTTCCTTCCTTCCTTCCTTCCTTCCTTCCTTCCTTCCTTCCTTCCTTCCTTCCTTCCTTCAGTCCTTCCTTGTCCTGGAACTAAATCTGTAGATCAGGCTAGAACCCATCATCACATTTAAAAATGTGTAATTGCCTCGTGTCATCAAATATCTAGTCTGCATGCAGTTGCCATCTTTTTTCTTTCTAATTCTTACGCTTTCCTCAATTTGCATCAAGATCCCAATAAAATGAGATGCTTTTACTCAATACCTAAATACCTAAATCCCTAGCTGTTTTATGCTCCATCTTGGGTGGCGGCAGTGACGAGCACATTTTGCTTTACGAACAAAATGTTTTTCTAAGTTTTTCCACTTCACATCTTGTTGTCAGCAGCCCCAAACTGTAGGATTCCTACAGAATTTGTAGATTTGGCCCTTACTTTAAATATATTATTGGATTCCCCCAAACAGAGGCCTAAAATAACAACAACAACAAGGCATGACAAGGGGAGGCTTTGGGATGTTTGAGAATTATCCTCCACCACTTTTGGGAGCATCAGAAACCCCTGACAAGCTTCAGCACTGTTGACCTGGTCAATACAATTTTTTCCCTTAAAAGTCTCTGTCAGGAACCATAAAAACCCCTTTGAACGCCTTGAAAGCAGGGGCCAAGCCTCTCACTTGCTCTTTATTAAAATATTACCATACATGTTTTAACTCTCAGAGATGTGTACACATGTATTCTGCCTGTGTTCTCTTACTATGCAGTCTGACTGATGGATTTCTTCCCCGCTTGCCGCTTGTAAATCATTAAATTTTTTATTTCCCAGTCAGCAGCTGGCTATAAAATCAACAGAAAGATGCAGTAAATAAAGAGTCCCTGGGTCACTGTGGAAGGACTGATGACTGATCGGAAAGCAGCAACGCCTTGGGAACACTTCTCACCCACCTCTGGAAGCCGCAGAGGTCCTCAGACAGGGAATTTTGTTTGTCTTGAGCATTTAAGAAGATAAATGACCAGATGAACTGGTAAGGAAATCCGTTCCCCGGGTTTCAGGAGTTTTCCTCTAACAAGGAATCTGCCCTGCGTTGCAAAACCTACCCTGATGTAAATCATAAACTCAAACAAGAATGTACTCTCCAACCCAAGTTCACACATGAGGTAGGAGGAGAGGAAAAAATTTCCCAGACCAACCCCCTCATAACTTAGTTCAGAGGATAACATGTTGAAAGTGAACCCAAGAGTGATGAATGCTGGTCACCTCAGCACTAAGGAGGCACAGGCAAGTTCTAGACCAGGCAAGCCAGGGCTGTGGGGAGACACCCTGCCCCAAAGGTGCATGAATAGCTGGTTGTATTCGTACATGAGTTCTCCATCTCTTAAACTATACAGAAGAACTCGTAACGATTATTTCTGGGATGGGAAATGGAATGCTCGTTTTTCACTGTACTCCAGAGTAACTAATGACTTTTAAAAATCACAGTTATGCATTATCTATTTATTTTTAAGATGGAGGAGGAGGGGCGGTGAGAAGGCTCAGTGTGTAAAAGTTTTGCTCTGGAAACCTGATTACCTGAGGTCGTTGCTCAGAACCCACATAAAGACAGAGAGAACCAGCTCTGCAACATGCCGTGGCCTCCACACACACACCAGGGCATGCATGAATTTGCACATGTTCATCCAGTCAGGTTTCCATTGTTATCATAAACTCCATGGCCAAAAGCAAGTTGGGGAGGAAAGGGTTTATTTGTCTTACGTGTCCATCACTGAGGGAAGTCAGGGCACAAACTCAAGCAGGGGCAGGGCCGGGAACATGATGGAAGCTGCTTACTGGCTTGTTCTCAGTTTGCTTTCTTTCTTATTTTAGATTTAGTTTTAGTTCTGAATTATGTAAGTGTGTGTGTGTGTGTGTGTGTGTGTGTGTGTGTGTGTGTAAGTGAATGTGAGTGTCAGTGAATGTGAATGTCAGCTCCCTCTGGAACTCGAGTTACAGGAGGTTGTGAGCTTCCATGTGGGTACTGGGAATTGAACTCAGATCCTCTGCAAGAGCCATACGTGATCTTAACAACACAGCCATTTCTTCAGCTCTTCCATTTTTTTCTTATGCAACCCCATAGTGGGCTGGGCCCTCCCACGCCAATCATTAATGCTTCCACAGACCTGCTCAGAGGCTAACCTGGGTGGAGGCATTTCCTCAGCTGGGATGTCTTCTCAGATAACTGTAGCTTGTGTTGAGCTGGCAAAAGACCAACTGGAGCAAATACTAAATAAAATCAGATTTTTAAAGAAAGATAGAGGAAGAGAAGGAATGATATCTCTCTGTGAACGTCCATTGTTGAGCTTGTCTTCTTGAGTCCTGCTGTGAACAGTTTGGCCATGGCTGCTGTCCATGCAGTAGAAACGCAGACATAAGAGCGATGTATATGATGTGCATGGCCACACACACAGCCCTGGACCCGCGATGTGCTCAGCACCTTCACAACGGTTGGAGGCTCCCAGTCTCAGGAGCAGCTTTCATCTGGCTTTTCCCACATACATATGCTGCTAAAGTTCTCTGCTGACATGTTCAGGACAACAGCTGCATGCACTGGAAAGTCGCATGGTCATACCGCGCATGGTTCTTTCTTCTCGCGATTTCCCAACCCAGACCCGCTGCTGCATGCTGGGAAACTGTACGGTGCCAGCAGCAGTTTGGGTCCTCAGGAGGCACTGCGTTGTGCCTAGAGAGGACAAATTGAGAGGAGGCTAAGCAACTGGATTTCTCAGCAGGCTGGGAGCTGCTGGGTAATTAACTCCACACCTAGGAGAAGAGGTGTGATGGTGGAGGTGGGAGTGTGGTAGGGAGGGATGAAACAACCGTGACATTTCCTGGGGCTCTCTCTGGGCTTGAGGACACTCTGATCCCTCAGACACCTGCTGTTCATACCATTCAGGACTCTGCAGAGCTCAGGCACAGAAAGCTGAAGGAAACCTTTCCTCCAGGGGAGGATGTGTCCCTTTGAGAGTTCACATCTTCTTTTCCCCAAAGCCAACTCAAAGACTAGATTCCTTTCCCAGACTGCTGTATTGGAAAATTCTGTCTGCATAACCTGTTTTGTTCACCTATAACAGTGTTTGTCAGAAGATGTTCCACAGGTCACTAGGACTCCCTGCGACACCGCCACTCCAAACACACACACACACACACACACGCACGCACGCACGCACGCACGCACGCACGCACGCACACTTCTGATGGGGGCAGTGACATCGCAGGGCCAAAATTAATGAAATAATCAATCTAAAACATCCATTCTCTTTTTCATCGTGTGGACATTTCTCTGATATTGTAAAAGCCAGAGTGAGTGAACCAGACTGTCAGTGGCTTGGTACCGGCAAAGCAGCCGTCCTGTGCTAGGCTGAAAAATGTCTTCCTCACAAAGCCATCAGACCGTAGGACCTGAAACTTGTCACCTTTAACATGTTTGGAAAAAGAATCTAAGCAGATATGATGGATCTAAGGCCCTCAAGATGGGGATATTATTGATCCTGGGTCATCTAAGTAAGTCCTAGCACTAAGTACAGGTATCCTTATGCAAAAGAGACAGAGGGGGATTTTACAGGCCAGAGAAAAGGCCATCTCATGACACTGGAAGAGATTAGAAAGATGTGGCCACCAGCCAAGGAATGCCAGCAGCCAGCAGGAGTTGAAAGACACAAGGAACAGGCTGTTCCCTGGGATTTCCAGATGGAGTACGGCCCTGCCACCATCTTGATTCCAGACTGGGAGAGAATAAGTTGCTATTGCTTTATGTCTCCCAGTTTGTGGTAGTTTGTAGTAGTAAGCACAGGAAATCAAATCAATAAGGGTGCCACGTTGCCCACCAGTAGCTATATTATTAGCCAAGCATGGTGGTACACATCTGTAATCCTAGCACTTAAGAGGCAAAGGCAGGAGGACTGCTAAGGTGAAGGCCAGACTGGGTTATGCAATAAGACCATGTCTCTAAAACCAAATAAATTAATTAAATTACATTTTAAAGATAGCTATATCCTTTACCAGTTCTTACAGTAAACACAAACAAAAACTAAACCCAGCCTGTACTCAGGAAGCTGAGGCAGAAGGACTAAAAGTTCAAGGTCTGTTAGCGAGAACGTGTTTGACAACATAAGGTTTAGGAAATGAGCTGGAGGCCCAGCTGGGTAGTGAGCTTGTGTAGCACAATGGCAGCCTTAGGTTCAGTCCTCAGTGTAGAGGGATCCGAAAGGTAGCTTCACTACAAAATGCCTTACTGAAAGGGCTAAACATCAAGCCCTGAGAACATATCCTTTCAGTAGTCTGGGAGGAGGTAAGCACACAACACACTTCCATTGTGTGTTGCTCGGAAGAAAGCAGGGCTGTGACTGAGCGGCCAGCTGAGCCAACAGAGTTTCTCTGGAGGATCTGGGGTGTGGTGGCTCATGCTTCTAATCCCAATACTTGGAAGAAAGAAGCGTAAAGATCAAGGGTTCAAAGTCCAATCTGGGCTGTGTAGTAAAAGCTAGTTTTAAAACTGAAAACACAAAGATTGATAGGCTGCTCCTAGTGACTCAGCCTTGGGTGTTGGGAGAGACACTGGTGAGCAATGAATCTGTTGCTTCAAGTGAGATACATGGTGTTTGTCACAGTCGCAGCCCCCAACCTGCCACATGAAAACAAGAAATTTGAGAAGAAATGCTTGCCATTAGCCTCCCCCAAATTGACCTTTCCTTGAAGATCAGTAGGGTTTTTTTTTAATGTGATTTAAGAAGTAGTATACAAGGAAATGTGTCAACATTTGAAAGAGCTGCACAGTTGCGAAGTATGACTATTTTCTGTATGAAAATCAAAGAAAAAGATCCATATTATCCAAAAAGGCTTTTTTTTTTTTTTTTTTTTTGAGACAGGGTTTCCCTGTGTGGCCTTGGCTGTCCTAGAAGTTTCTCTGTGGACCAAACTGTCCTGGAACCCGGAGACCCACCTGCCTCTACCTCTGCCTCCCAAATACTGGGATCAAAAGCAACCACAACTACTGCCTGGCTACAAAAGGGCTTTTTTTTTTTAAACCACTTTTGTGTTTTAAAACTATATATCTACAAGAGGGCTGAGTTTACTAATATAATTTAACTAAAAGAACATCACAACAGATTAAAAGAAGCAGATGGAAGGATCTCTGACTGATTACTGCTAAGTCAAACATTAAAGAAATTGTTAAACATATAAAAAAACCACTCATAACTTTTTTGGGACTATTGCTTTAGAAAACATGTTACTTACCTACCATATAAAGGGCTTATAATTTTTATTTTGAAATTAATTAAAATAACTACTTCTATTTATTTTTGTTTTTTAGGCTCTGATATGGTAAATAATAAAAAGTAAAATAAAAAAGTAAATAATAAATTTAGTCACATAAGTAAAACCTCTTGGCAGACCATAATATCTTTTAAAGATCTGAAATGTTTCTAAGACCAAAAGACCATGTGAAGTAAGTAAGAATGTGTCAGTTAAAAGACTACATTTTCTGCTAGGTGGCGGTGGCACACACCTTTAATCCCAGCACTCCATAGGTAGAGGCAGGCAGATCTCTCTGATTTTGAGGCCAGCCTAATTTACAGAATGAGTTCCACAGATAAACTCTGCCTCAGAAAAACAAAGAAACAAAAAAGACTACATTTCCCAGATACCTGTGCAGGTATTCTTGGTCATGTTATAGTTCTGTCTATTCAGATGCAAGGGGAAATTTGGGGAAGGGGCTTCTTGAATGCCTACCTACAGGGCTAGGGAAAATTTGCTTTTGCTGAAGAATATGGGGTTGTGATCACAGGAGCTCCAGCAGCCACCTGTAGCCAAGTGACTATTGTCAAGGAGCAAAAGAAGAAAAATAAAAGGACTTTTGTTTCAGGATGTTTGATCACACTTTGAATCCTGAGATTGTGTACTGGAAAAACCTGTTTGTAGTTGTGTTGTGGCGCAGCACAACCTAGCACACACCTCTAATCCAAGAGCATTCTGTAAACAGATTAAATAAAGTCAACCATAGGTCAAGAGGTTGAGCAAGCAACCAGTTGACAGAGAGTGAACCATAGGAAAAACCCATAGAGAATGAGAGGAAGTCAGGAGGATGGATAGAGAGACACACAGGAAGTAGCAAAAGAAAAAAATAGGAAAAAAGAAAATGCCTCACAGGCTTGCTTACAGCCCTATCTTCTGCAGCAGAGATTCTCAACCTGTGGGTCGCTACCCCTTTGGTGGTTGCATATCAAATATAATTCACAGTGGAAAAATTGTAGTTGTGAAGTACCAAAGAACTAATTTTAGGGTTGGGTGGTCACCATAACATAAGGAACTGTATTAAAGGGTCACAGCCTTAGGAAGGTTGAGAAGTACTGTTCCGGAGGCATTTTCTCAATTGAGGTTCTCTCCTCTCAGATAACTCTGTGTCAAGTTGACATAAAAACCAGCCAACACGGGCATCATTGATGGAGAGCTAGAAGAAAAAGGGATGCCCAAGGTCCTGACTCACAAAGGCCCAACAGAATCTAGAAGGGAGATCTTTGAAAAAACAAAACAAAACAAAACAAAACCATAAACATCTACTAGATGTTTCAGATTCAGCCTCATAAGAATTAAGCATGATTGCATGTGTTCATTAAAAACTCAAATTATTCCAGTGTGTGTGAATGTCAGCTGCAATTATTCATGCTTTTAAGTAAAATCCCAGCAAGTGTGTAGGATGAATTATTGTTCTAGCTCTTCCAATTTTTTAACTGGGTGACTTTAAGCAAGTTCTTTAGCCTTACTGAGCACAAGAAATAATTAAGTACATGATTCTAAAGAAGTCTATTCACTCTAGCTGCTAACACAAGTAGAAATATCCTACCATAGTTTAAGAGATGGCTTTTAAGAATGCATATGTATCTTTAATTGAAATAGAATTACATCACTTGTGCCTCCCTTTCTCTGTCCAATCCCTCCCACACCCCCCCATCAAGCTGATGATCTCTTTTTCTTTCATTATTATTGTTACATATATATGCACAACTATATAAATGCTCCCTGCTGAGTCTATTTTTGTTGTTTGTATGTTTATGGTCTTAGGGTTGACCACTTTATGTTGGACAACCAATTTTGGGGTTCATCCTTGGGAAAGGGTAATTAATTCTCCTTCTCCCAGAGGTCATTAGTTGCCTGTAGTTCTTTGTATAAGTACAGAACTCCATGAAGCTGTACCCCTTCTACCTTGGCACACCCCTTGATATTGTCATTGTTCTGGTCTCGTTTATGCAGCCATTTCTGTTTTCCAGGAGAGACTGTTTCACAGTAGACTTCCTGATAGTCTAGATCTTGCAATCTTTCTGTCCCCTCTTCCTTGTGTTCCCTGAGTCATAGATGCAGGAATTGTGATGTAGATATATCCTTTGGGGCTGGACTCCCCACTATCTGTTGATATCTGCATTGTATACAGTTGTGGGTTTTTTTTCTGCAAAGATCTCCATTTGCTGTAAAGAGAAGTTTCTTTAATGAGGGTTGGAAGCCGCATTCATCTGTGGGTGTAAGATTTAGAATGTAGTAAAGAGTTATGTTGCTCTAGCAAAGTGGCAGCAACAGATTCTCTTCTAAGATTTGTGATCTCACTAGCCCTGGGGAAGGTGGCTAGGTTTCCAGTGCCAGGTATCATTTTCCTCCTGTTGAGAGGTCCTAAGTCCAATCAGATAGCTGTTGCTTACCATCAACACTTGAGTGTCTCTTACTAAACCTTTCAGATATCTTGTCATGCTGGTCACTGTTGTGGTTCATAGGTGTCGCAACTGGGTAGGGCTATTAATTGCTTCCCTATGTTGGCAGCTTGCTTAATATTTGCTGGTACCATGGAAACTAAACTTCAGGAGGGAGTCAGGTCAGATTCAGCTTGAGTCCTTTGTCCTAAGTATTGGGTGTCTTCAGCAATAGGGATCCACCCTCAACTCCTGAATGGCCACCAAGGGCTACAGCAATAGTTTATATTGTTTTGGGAGTCGCTTGGACTACCCCGACAAATCATATAAAAGGAGATTTCTTGTGCCCCATACTGTGGTTTTTGTTAGTCTGTGGTTAGTATATAATATGTATGTATGTATGCATCATCTATCTCTGTATCTATGTATTTATTATTGTTTATTTTATATATTATTTTAGGTGAATGTAAAGTAATACAGCTTTTAAAAAAATAAAATTTAACCTAATCTATCATTTGGAATTCAATGTTTGTTTTGTTTGTTTTCAGTGCTGGGAACCAAATCCATGCCCTTGTGCATGGTAGGGGAGCATTCTCCCTCAGACTTACACACCAGCTCCTCAAGTTTTTCATGCAACTAAAACCCTCAGATTGTTCAAGTGAGATATGTGCATTTTCTGTTGTATGCAAGAAGTCAGAGAAACACATTTCAGGGCTGGCTCTCCTGTCATCAGTGGCTCAGGCTCCCATCTTTCTATTACATCCTCATTCAGCCACAGTCTTTCTTCTTCAAAGTAACTCCAGTCTGAAACAGGGGCTGAAGTTCCATTTTAAGTTATTAATGAGGAAAACAGTGGATCTTACAGTTGATTCAAGTCTTACAGAAAGCGTTTCTGAAAGTTCCACGCTATGGATTTGGCTTTCTGAGTCTGCCAGTTCCTCATCCTTCAACTAGTCACAGATTAAAAATATATTTTAGCTGTATTCCTAGTGATCATGGGTTGTCTCTTTGGTCTTGCTGTTAGTCTCTAAATGAATCATTCATCAACTACTTGTATAGAAAGTATGCCCTCGGCACTACAAGTAACAAGGAGGTGATTTCAAGTACAAGGGTTCTGCTAGTAGTTCAGGTACATGCTGTGCTGGGGGAAATAGGAAGCTTGGGCATCTGTGGGCAATCATGTGCTGTCCTAGAACCAACCCCTGTGACACTAAAGGATGGCTCTACAGGGTTTGGAGAAACATCTCAGTGGTGAAGAGCACACGTAGAGGACTAGGGTTCAGGTCCCAGCACCCACATGGTGGCTCACAAACTTCTGTAGCTACAGTTTCAGGATTCCAGCACTTTCTTCTAGCCTCCTTAGGCATCTTAGGCACCTTAGCCTCCTTAGTATACAGTGCACATACATACATACATACTTGCATACATACATACATGTAAAACCTCATAGACATAAAATAAGAAACAAATCTCTCTCTTCCTCTCTCTCTCTCCCCCTCTCTCTTTTTATATCTTTCAAGAATAATTGTACTTGATTTTTTCCTCATTGACAGAACTGGGCCATACCAAGCTGCAAGGGAGTCTGGAAAAAAACAGGGTTTTGCTGTTGCTGTTCTGCAACACAGAAACAACTGGGTATGGAATGGGCATACCTATACGGCTCTCTTCCATTCTTACCATTCTCTTTTCTTTCCCCTCCCTGTGTCTCTTCAACTTCAGTCTGGATTCAAATATCTGCCCCAGAATTTGGAACTTAAAAAGTAAATGTTTGCTTTTTCTTTTTCGTTCTTTCTTTTTTTTTTTTTTTTAGATCCCACTGATGAAACAAAAACAGTAGTTTTGAGATGCCAAGTATAAATAAACATGCCAGATGCAAGACTTTAGCAGAGATTGTTCACCTTTACTTTCTGAATGACAGCTGCACTGACCAGCTTAAGAACATCAGCAAGTTACAGAGATCTTAGATGTAAAATAAGCCAGCTTTTCACTCAGCACAACACTGAAGATTTGTTTGTGTTACATATTTGTCTTGTTTTGATGACTTCCTGTGGTGTTTTGGTCTCCTCCTTATCCCCATTAGTCGTTTTAAAAATATTGACATTGAATCCCTGTGGTAGGATCTGATGATACTGACCCATGCAGAATAAAGACCATTCCAGTGGTCGAGACCAAGTGAGCTCTGATTTTCCAGAGTTTAACTTGTTTCTTGGGTTGGAAAGGTGACGGGAAGGGAAGTGCAGGACAGACACCTTGGGGAGCTGCCAGGACTTCACTGGGGCCTTTAGGACTGTGTTTGGTGCACTTAAATCGCTAATTCAGTAAAAAAAAAAAAAAAAAAAACAAAAAAAACCACAGTTCCCTTGTGGTCTGAGAGGAAAATGCAGCTGCTAAGGTGGCTGATTTACGAATGGCCCGGGTACCAGGGGAAATGAGCCAGATTCTTCCTAGAGCCTAAATCACTCTCTCAGCCAAGCAATCAAAGCAGCGTGCTCACGCTGGTCAGAGCACTGGAACTGGGCGGCCTCCAAGACTGGGCCTGAAAAGATTCTGGGTTTTCAGCAGCCTTCGCTCTTCACGTGCCCTTCCTTTGTCAGAAGGGAACAGGGAGAAGAAGCAATCAGGAGATCAGATCTACACAGTCTTCAATCCCAACTCCAACCCAAGGGAAGAAAGGAGGAGGCCAGACCATGCATTAAGCCTGTGTGCTCTCTTAAGTGCAGGGTCAAGAGGGGTGGGCGGGATAACTTGAAGGACTACACAGGTTGCATACCACATGCCTGAAGGTTGTGTCACTCACAGAGTGGATGGCTGTGTACCACAGGTCCCCAGTGGGTACCACTCACAGCAGGGTTTGATGCCATGATTCTCAACTGTGGCTGAATGTTAGAGTAATCTGCTAAGCTTTAAAAATCTTCAACCAGAATGCAGCTTAGATCCATAAATTTTGACTATAAGGAGGGGATACCAAAACATTAATAATGTTTAAGGTCCCCCTATGTAGATCTTACCTGCAGCTAGAAGAGCTGATGGTTAGCTGCACAAAGACTTTGATGTATGTTTTCTGCTACACAGCTGTGCAGCTCTGACTCGGGGGTGGAGAAGCAAAGAGTTGGCAGAGGATGGTAGGAGAAAGGGATGCCTTCTAGAAAGAGAACAGAGAAGAAACCTGCAAGATGGGACTCAACCAGTATCCTGTGACAAGATCTAAGAACTGGACACATAGTATGAGCTCTGGGGTTTGCCTGGTTTCAAAGTTCCTCACTCTGAAACTTCTCCCCGAGTGTGAGTGTGTATGTGTTTAAAGATAGTTACTTTGTATCATTGATCGGCTGGGGAGGTGGCTCACTCTGTAAAGTGCTTGCTTTGCTAAGCATGAGGACCGACCTGAGTTCAGATCCTGAAATCCATGTAAAAAGCTGTGTGTCAAGGTACCAATCTGTAATCCTGGCACCGGGGAGGCAGAGATGGGCAGATAGATCTCTGGAACCACACTTGGCCGGACTGAAGGTGTGAGCTCCAGGTTCAGTGAGAAACAGTCTCAGAAACAAGCGACAAATGAACAACATAAAACAAAATTAAAAAAACATAAGATAGAAAGCAACCAAGACATCAAACTCCAGCCTCTACATGCATACGCACACCCCCCCCCCAACTGTGTATTTTATGTAATTGAAACAATAGCATGGTCTCAAGCCTCATCCCGGAGTCTGTAAAACATTTTTCCGTGTCCATTATCGTCACAGTGCTGCCCCAGCTGGGAAAACCCTTGTTTCCAGCAGTGGAACCAGACACCACTAGAACAGAAGTTTTTTTTTTTTTTCTATGAGCGTCTACACAGAGGTTTCCCACTCATGGTATCTGAGGAGATCTTCTTTTTCTTGTCCTTTGAATCTCCAGTTCCTAAGGAAAAGACTTAGAAATGGGGAGAAGGATGAAATGAGCATTTGAGACATGGTCTTGCTCTTACTGCACTTCACCCTTGAGAAACCC
This sequence comes from Lophiomys imhausi, assembly GCA_907164525.1. Lineage (NCBI taxonomy): Eukaryota > Metazoa > Chordata > Mammalia > Rodentia > Muridae > Lophiomys > Lophiomys imhausi. The sequence goes on from CAJQZJ010000067.1 coordinate 1,173,154, forward strand.
GGGTCAGGTGGGACTGCTCATCCCAGCAAGGGTTGTGAGTGATGCACCTGTGGTTTTGGTCTTTTTTTTTTTTTTTCCTGTGCTGGGGATGGAACCCAGGGCTTTGAGAGTGCTGGGCAAGCGTTCTGCCACTAAACTACATATCCAACCCTGTGTATCGTTATAGTTGCTTTGGTAGAAGTTCTTCTGGCTTCCGACTGCCTCCACCTTATCAAAAGTAAGTGGAAAGGCTCCCAATCACCTGTAGTCACCGTGTCTCCACCTACATGCAGTGGAGCAGGGTAGACATGACCTGGCTTCTGGTAGCCATCTGGCACATGCCCCTGGAAACTGTCACATTTCTGAATCTGAGAGCTATCTTCCCAGAGGAGTCAATAGTTCCAGCCTCTTGCTGTAGCTGTGAGCTCAACTCGGGGCCTAAATAATCCCGGACCCCAGGTAAGAGACCAGGGAGATGCAATGGTGTTTGATTGTCTTCTGTGGCCTTGAATTTTATTGTCAGCACTAGTGAAAACAGAGCCTGGTTACTGGTTGCCAGGGTACCTGATTTGATGGGCTGTCTGACACCAGGCTATGTTGTGGTTTTCAAGAATCTAGTTAAAAACAAAACAAAACAAAAAAAGAAAGAAAGAAAAACAAACAAACCCCAGCACTTTTAGCCCAACAGATTGAATCTGTGTCTCCAGGTCAGTCTTTGACTTCACAGATATAGAATGGTGGCTCGAATGTCAGCTCTGGAGTCCAATGCGGTTGTGACCAAGCTCTCGCCCTGTCTGTCACTTTGCAGTGGTCTTGGGCGAGGTCTCCCTGTCTCCATACTCTATGCCTGGATCTGTGACAGTTTTAACACTATTGCTCACAGCACTGGCCTTTTGGAAGAATGAAAAGACAGAATGCGTAAGCACACAGAATGAGCCTCTGGTAAAAACTGGCGAATTGCTGGGCAATCCTGTTTCATCTTCCCCGCCACAAGCCTGGTTCAAGCAGTCTCTCCCACCGCCATTGGCATCCATGGTAACTATGGATGACATAAACCCTATTCGACCTCAAGGATTCTAGGACACTCCCCACCCCCACCACACCAGTTTTCCAGGAGTTAACTAATTCAGAAGGTTGTCCAGCTGATAGAAAAAGCACTCCTTTCCTAGGCTCTAGCCCTTTATGAAACGATTGTAACATTTGATCCCTTTATTGCCACACTTACCACATAGTAGGTGATCTGCCGTTAGAATCAGGGCTGTGGGAATGGTTCAGTGGGTAGAGTCTGCTGCACAAGGGTGAGGACTGGAGCTCAGATCTCTAGAACCACAGGCACAAGCCAAGTGGGCATGGTGGCCTGCCTGTAATCTTACCTTGTGAGACCGGAATCCCCAGAATATGCTGGCTCACCAGGGAAGTCTAGTACAGCAGGCTTCAAGTTCAGCAAGATGGAGAATGATGGAGGAAGACAGCCAGTGTTAACCGTGGGCCTCCACCCACGACTGGACACAAGTGGACGTGCACATATATCCACACACAGGTGGACACACATATGTTCATGCAGAAATACCTCACATTTACATATGCAAGAAGAAAATGACCAATTCTTTTAGTGCTAGAATTATTTCAAGTTACCTACCTCTCTGTTCTGTTCCCACGGGTAAACTGTGTCCTATTTGGACCCATATGCTCATCGCAAGATGCTCCTGGTACTTAAACATTTTCTCCTAAGTGAATCGCCCTACTGTCTGCAAGACTATGCCATCCAAAACACAAAGCTTGTGAGGGGTGACCCACACAGCTGGCACCTTCTAGACCCAATAATAATTAGCACCCTGTGGGATGAACTGCTCTGTGTTCATTCACGGCCTGAGCTCCACCCATATCCATTTGACATCAATGTTTCCATGGCAAATAATAATCTTCAGATGCAATAGAGCAGGGCCTGCAATCCTACAAAAGGCAGCCAGATGAGATAAACATGCTGCTTAAACAATGGGTACAATGGTGCAAAGCAGCCGGCAGCCTGTGTGTTCATGTTCCAGATGGGTCCACATCACAGCCCAGGGATTGCTCCACTAATGAACAATGAGTAAAACTTGTAGCTATGAACACTTGATGATACACCACTATATCCCAAGTCCTGTGGGAGTGTGCATTTGTATGGAGAGACATGACTGCCGTGCTAAGACATACAAATGCCGCATCTGGAACATGTGTTCACCCTCAACATTTCAAAGTCAATACGTGGGCCTCAGTTCTGTACAGAATTTAAAATAGACTCTGGAGTCTTGCTCTCTGTTGTCGGCAGCCCTCATTTAACACCCAGGTCTGGCTTTGTGTAGGCGTCTGTATTTGAATATTAACATGCTAAATACAAACTCCAGAAAGCCAGGGACCCCATGCCATGATGGCAAATGCCCTGATTTCAGAGGAGCAGCAGAGGACCATACACATTGAAGTAGGGGACTGTGTTCCCTGAAGGACAGGGCGACATGTTATCTAAGAGGGGAGAAAGTCTGGAAGAAAAATCCCTACCTTTGAACATGTTTAAGGGCATTTTGTTCCTGGAAATGCTAAAAGGACATCAAGTCACTGTGGTATTCATGCCTCCAAGTGTCCCACTGACTTGCAGCAGGCACCATCAAGAGCTTGTTGCCAATGCAATCTCAGCCTCCACCCCAGATCTTCTGAATCACTATCTGAATTTTAACAAGGTCTTTGGTCATTCACATGCACACTAGAGTCTGAGAAGTGCTGGTTTGTCTACAACACCATTCATTGTGTGGATAAGGTAGTTGAAAACAATGTTCAAGACGGAAGGGGAGAGGGGAAGAAGAGGAAAGGGAGATATGCAGAAAAGAAGTAGAAGAGAAAGAAAAAGAACAATGAAGAGAAGAAGTTGGAGGAGAAAAAGGAGGAAATATAGGCTGCAGAGGGAGAGAGAAGGAAGAGCACATAATGACTCTTGGTTGGCATTTGGTGAGTGCTCACGTGGCAGGTGCTTCCTGATTCTTCACTCCTAGACAAAGCCTGTGAGGTATGGACTACCATATTTCCATTTGACTAGCCAGCAGTGTGGAGAAGCATTCAAACTACAGGAAAAAAGCTTGTCATATGTGCTAGGAGCTGCTGAAATCTCATGGAGATTTCTATTTCTTTAATGGCTGTAGGGACCAGAAGCCATTGTCTGGTGTCTTTCCTACATGGGGTATCACTCACATTGGGGAGGCTCTAGGCAACCTTTACTCTTTATCCTTTAAAGGAAGTGTTGCAGGAGCGCATGCTCACTGCAGAACTTTTAGGAAGCACAGGGAAAGCTGCTGGTGATTGACAGTAAGCTTGCTAAAGGCAGCCAAGGCAGTGGCTTGAGCGTAGATTTGGTGAGCGATGGATGGTACTTCTGTGTTTACTACAGAGAAAAAAAAGGCTAGAGTTGTGTGTGGTGGAGGAAAATGTGTGTTGAGGGGATTACAGCAGAGACAGTGTAGGAGGGACAAATGCCCTGGCCTCTTGCCTCCTGGTCCTACCTCTGCCTAATAAGGCCCCATGCCTGTGTGCACTCACAGCCAGCACTCAGGCACACTCAGGATCCTGCATTGTACCTCACACTGAAGGGATGCAATCATCAGCACATGTGTAGAAGTATTCTTGCTCTGTATCAGAGCCTGGGAACACACTGCAGACACACCACAAGCATCTGGACCTTCAGAAAGAAATTATCCAGTCCTAAATATGTACAAAGACTTCAGACTGACTCATGACTCCTACAGATCTATGCAAATAAAAGACCATAGAACAAGATGGTGCTGGCTGTGCCAGGGAAGCACCCAGATACCATGCATGCTGGGTAAGGGCTGCTTCTGGAAGGAGATCAGGCACACTGTGACACTCACTCACCTTTAGAGTCCTTGTTATTGAGTTGCACCCAAAAGCAACCCCAGGATTAGCCTTGTTCCCAATCAGGCCACCCACACTAGGCACCACCATGCTCTTTGTACTGGACACTTTGCTACTGCTATGAAAAAACACCATAACCGAAAGTGGCTGTGGGAAATGAGTTTATTTGGGTTTATACTTCCAGAGCGGTAAGAATTCATCGGGTCCAGACAGCATAGCAGCAAGCGACAGGCATGGTGGCAGGAAAGTTCACATCTCTACCATCAGCACTAAGCAGAGAAAGCAAACAAGAAGTAGGGTGAGGCTATAAACTCTCAAAGCTGCCAGCTCTACCCCAGTGACATACCTCCTCCAGAAAAGCTGTGTCACTTCTCTGAAACAGGGCCACCTGGGGAAACAGGTGTTCAAACACCTGAGCTTATGGGGGACAATGTTCATTCAAACGGCCACATTCTTCAGACTTAATTTCATAGTGTTTATATTTGGCTCTATTTTGTGTGTGGGGGGGTGTGGGGGAAGATCTATGCAACACCCCTCTGGGTGATTAAGTTTTTTGCTTTAGTTACTTTTTCTGTTGATATAACAAAATACCTGACCAAGTCAACTTTAGGAGTAAAGGGTTCACTTTGGTACATGATGGAAGAAGGAATAGAAAGTGCAGCAAGATGGCTTGTCTTATTAGTACAGATGCCCACAGCCAAGCTTAATGACCTGAGTTTAGTCTTTAGGACTCACATAGTGGAAGGAGATAACTGATTCCCGCAGGGTGTCCTCTGACCTCCAGATGTGGGAGAACTCAGAACTCTCCCTCAGAATCTTTCCACCAAGTCATGTCCCATCATCCTCACCCTTCTACTCTTGTCTCCATGGTGAACTCCCTACACCATCCCAAACAGGGCCATTAGGAAGACTCTGTTGCTATGTCTCACGAGATGGGAGATGAAAGGCACATGCTCACATCAGAAGAGCAGATATTTTGTATTCTCGCCTCTATTGGATTCGCCAATGTTTTGGTGAGGACAGTCTCATGCCTCCTACATCTTTAAACCCTCTATGATCTTTGCATTCAACAGAAGATGGGGGCAGGGAGAGCATCCTGAGGAAGATGGGCAGTACGGAAGGGAAATAAATCATGTAGAAAAACTGGAGACTTTCTTGAATTCTGACACCATGGCCTTCAGTAGCTATGACTTTATCATGCAAAATATGGCTGCCTTTGTATCCTGGGATGGCTGAGATGAGGAGATTGGGCCTAGCACACAGCATTCCCTTCTGTTAATTCCCTCTTCTCTCTTCTCTTCCTCTGAGCTATAAGCTAGAAGAAACCCCAATCCAAAGCAAATGGAGGTTTTACAGTCTTAGAGAATTAGGCCACATGTTCCTAACATACACTGCTGGTCAAAATGGAAGACTGGGATACAGCATACCCTGAATCCAAGTACAAAACACACACTCAAAGCCACTTCCAGCAGGAGCGTTTGGAAGATGTTTATGGTAGGGTTAAGTGACTTCCAGTCCTTTGTTTGTTTGGGATTTGTTTTATGATGAATATGTCTTTTGGGGGAAAAAAAAACTTAATGCTTAAGAGTGTTGTAAAATACAATTAACCAGGACAAGTGTGGTCAGCTGGGAAGCTATCCGTGAGTGAAATACATTAACTTGGTCTGTAACAGGCCACAGGATAAAGATATGAGTGCAAAACATGAGCTTTTCAAATAGCTTTCCTTGGTAAACACTGGTCTGCCTCTTCCAATAGTTGTATGACAGAGTTATCTGGGAGAGTTTAGGGGGAAGAAAGAGAGGGAGGTCTAGTGTAGTTCTATTATAATCTCAAAAAATTTTAAAAAGATTTAAAAAAAATCATAAGACAACATCAGTAATAACCAAATGTCCATATTCCTTATGCCCCAACAGCCCCATCTCTATTGCTCCTATTTGTCCCTAGAGTGACTCTAGGACACCTACAGGACTCAGCCCAAGGATGAGAATTGGAGGCAACTGCACCCTCTACATGGAAAGAGATGCTAAATGTGGTATGTTTCGTGGAATAGGTAAATCACAGCAAAACTGAACATATCCTGTGGCAAACTTCAACATTTTAATATTCAGTCAATGGTAATTAAGTCCAAGAACTCCTTACATGTAAACATGAGCCTTAGAAAACGTGTGTAGTGTAGGTAAGAGAGCAAAGAGGACTCAGTGGGAGTACTCATCCACATCCACATCCTGTTACCCCAGGGCACAAGGGTAGACTCCCGGCTGTGACACTAACAGTACTGGGCAGGTTGGTGGCAAATGGGAGAACTCCAACTGAGACCGTAATGTGTTATTTAATGTCCAAGAAGGATGCAATGAAAGCTGGATGAGGTTGCTCACGCTGTAAACCCAGCACTGAGGAGGCAAGGGCAGGAGGATCACAGCTTGCTCAAGGCTAACACAGTCTACATAATAAGTTTCAGCCAACTCAGTCTCAAAATAAAACAAATAAGGTGAATGAACAAAACAAACAAAAGGTGTTCTTAAGCAAGCAATCGGTCACAATATGTTAATAATTGTGACTCCTGGGTGGGGGAGCTGGATTGTTTACATTGGAAGTCTCTCTCTCTCTCTCTCTCTCTCTGTGTGTGTGTGTGTGTGTCTTGTTTTCCATTTTTTTTTGTTAAAAATGAAAGTGAGGAAGAGGGAAGAGCAGAATAGTTCTGTCAAACAACGCATACATATCCACATGGCACCTCAGATCCACATACCTCTTGGTTGCAGAAGAAAAAAGTCACCTGTGTTAAAAAATTGTTAAGAGATGGTAAATGACCTGAGCAAGCAAAAGAAACCTAGAAAACTATAAAAGGCATGCCTATTAGTCAGGATGGTTTAGTTTTGCTGCAATAACAACCATCATTCAATCTGAGCGTTTTGTCAACAACAACTATTTACTTTTTTCCCTCATTCATACAAAGTCCCTTGAAAACTCACTCTTCAGTAGTTGTCCTCCACACAGTGCTCTACACAGTGCTCCACACAGTGCTCCACACCAGGCTCATCCAGTGACTCCCCTGTCCTCAACACAAGGACTATATTCGTGCTGTGGCAGAGGAGGAAAGTTGGGTCTTCCCCTTCCTTGGCTCACTAGTAATGTACATCATCTCTGTTACACTTCGTTGGACACAACCATTCATTTACCTCTGTCTACCTACGATGAGTCTGGAAAGCAGAAGGTATGTCATACCCAGGAAGATGAGGTGGAGAAGATATTGGTAAGTGTGTCTCCTACAGGAAGGAACCTGGGGCCACCCAATAAATAAATTGCTCTTGTCAGCCTAGGTCCTGGGCTTTAAGAGGCTCTGGCCATCTTCAGTTCTGGAAGCTGCACCTTAAATTCCTGATTCTGGACTGGCTGTTCTTGTTCCTCCGATGAACAGCTATTCTGATGTTGGAGAGAGAGCAGAACATCAAAAGGAAAGATAATTCAAACAGCATCACCGACTGCTTCTTGAGAAGCCCAATGGAGATCTGGTAGAGAAGTTACCTGTGTCTTGATGTGCCTGCCACCTGCACACCTTGCTTCAAAGCTCCCATAAACCAGAAAGAAAATTTGTTGACATTTGAACCTGTGTTAGGTCTAAGAAGTTGTAATTTTCATAGTTCAGAGCCCCTTAGCGCCACTGGGCTGACAGCATCTCTTGGTTTTGGAGTGATGGACACCATTTCAAACGCTTAGTGTTGCAATTATGGTTAATGGCAGCAGAGCCTACCTCCTCTCTCATTTACAACTGAAGTTTCAACAGAAGAGGAAAACCAATGGCTCTGTCATTTCTGAGTTGGTTTGGGGGCAATAGGGCAGAGTCTGGTTATCACCAGTCTATATGAATGACAAATCAGTGGTAAAAATGTAGGCTCTGAACCCTATCTTTGGTTCCACCATTTACTGATTCAATGATTTTATGCACCTGTCTCAGCTTCTTCATTTCTAGATAGTTTATTATTGTCAGCTCAAAGTTTTTATATAAATTAATTAATTATTGATGACCATTCACAAGTGTATACACACATATAATTTTTGTTTTGTCTGAGAATGAAATGAGTTAACACAGAGCATTGCCAATGTCTGGGTCCATAGTGCACCTCACACACTGTGGTGGTCTCAGATTATAGGGGACTGGAAAGTTCCTGTCCCCTGGCAATGACACAGCCATTGTGACAATGAGGTGCAACACTCACTGCTTACATTTTCTTAGTGGTGGGGTGCTAACTGCACGGCTGGGTGTATAGAAGTATACCAGTGCAATTATACACAGCCCATAATACTTCATAATGATAATAAACATCTATGTTGCTGATTTATATATTTACTAAACTTGCTTTTGCTTTTTGTTTTTGTTTTTCTTTTTTGGCTTGTTTTTGAGATGTGGTCTTAATATGTAGCCTTGGCTGTCCTGGAACTTGAAATGTACATCAGGCTGGTCTTAAACTCATACAGATGCACCTGCCTCTACCTCCTGAGTGGTGGGATTCAAGGTATCAAATGGGATACCATGCCCATTCCTGGCCACTCCACTACAGTTTCTTTGTTACAGAGGTTCATGCAGCCCTTCAAACTTATTATGTATCAGAGGATGACATTGAATTCCTGATCCTCCTTGTCTTCACACCCCCCGACACACACACCATGCCAGGTTTATGGATGTGTACCAGCACACCCAGCCACGGCACTATACCTTTAGTTCTTATTCTAGAATGTAGTCCTACTCATATTTTAAAAAGTGGACTGTAAAGCAATATGCCTTGTTATCCTGACAGCAGCTTCATGTATCCGGCGATTACCATGTCTCTTGATTGCTTTAGGAGCCCATGTCTCATGACTGACCTGAACCTTCTAGGTTGTATAAGTGCATCCCGTGATGTTTGCAGAACAATGAAATCACCTAATGACACACCTCAGAATGATCCCCAATCCCTGTCATTAGGTAACTCGTGACCATACATCATTTGGGATGGTGCCTGACTGTACAGAAGAAGCTCAGAGCTGAGACTGCAGTGATTCCAGTGGACTCAAGTACAGCTCTCATTCCCAAGCAGAACTGACCAAGAAAGAGAGTGGAAGACCATCTGTGTTCTAATTGATTTAGAGGAGACAGGAGGAGCTTGGGTTCTTTTCACCAGTGAATACAAAAGCCTGTAATTAAAACCTCCTCATCCTTTTGGGCACCAAAGGATGCCCATGTAAAGCAGAGAATGGAATCCAGTAATAGAATTTCATGAATGAAAACAGCAGTGTCCTTTTGAATGGGAGTAGAGCTAAATAAACTTGCGCTGCTGCGGCTCTGGAAACGTGGTCGTGTGCAGCTTTGTCTAAACAGGAAATCATATTTGTGGTGGGTTTTCGGTCGTTTTAAAAGGGCTATAGGACCTTGTCATAATTTCTGGGTCTGTTTAGTAAGCTCATTGGCATGCAAAGACATTATGTTCTGAACTAGGAAACTGCTTTTTTGCCTAAGAAATCATTTTTTTCTCTCTCAGGCATTGATGAAACACATTTCTGACACTCCTAGCGACCTGGACCAGCATGGGACCCTTCCATCTGATTCCACACTTCCTCATCATTGTCCTCCTGTGGCAGTTCCTGCAACTTCCCAATAGTCCAGGGCCATTCTAGGCAGCATTTCTTCCAACTTCTTTCAAAACCTGGCCATTACAAGTTCACCCTTCTCTACGTTTAACTTTCACGTGTTACACATTATTAAAACACTGCGTAGGAGTTTTTAATCTCCAAGGAGCCTTGCCTCGCGTCCCTGAAACCCCTTGCCTATTTCAGCTACCCAAGCTTCACACTGTAGTGCCAGGTCCTGGTCATTAAAGGAGATACCTGTGCAGGTGAAGAAAACCGATACGTCTCAGAGTCCGAATACCACTCAGAGAGTGGCAAAACCAGCCAGGCAGTGGGCTCTCCTTATGGCATTGGTCCCCAACACCATGCGGATACCCCTTGCCATGAGCCTTCTTGTCTCCTTCTGAGCTTGTTGCATGCCGGGAGAGCCTCTCTGAATTATATTGGCTCAGTCACTCTCCAACAAAGCTACAGTTCTGCCTGCCCCTCCTCTCCCTGGCTCCTGGGTCTGAATAGACCTTCACGAGGGTCTGCTGTCCCTTGGCCCTTGGCCAGCCCCCCTCCTTGCATCTGGTGCTTTGCAGTTCTTTCCTGGCTGCTGGCTCAGCACAGAAGTTACTCCCTGTCCTCCACCCTGGAATGGCTCAAAGACAGACCTCAAAACAGTAGCAGCTCCCCCTACAGGACAGAGGAGGGAATTCCTAGGGTCCTAGAAGCCTCTCAAGAGGGACCTAGATCCACACCTTCATGCACCGACTTCCAGCCGTTCTAAGGTGGATATATGTCAGGGTGAAGGAACAGAGGCATTCAGTGTTTGCCTCAAATCCTACCCTCACAAAGTGCTGCAAGTTGAGACTTCCGCTGCCACCTGCAAACAAGAGAGTCGACAAGTATGTCTCATGCAACTTTGTTAAGTCCAGTCAGAACTGGAAAATGTTATGGTGTGTGTGTGTGTGTGTGTGTGTGTGTGTGTGTGTGTGTGTGTGTG
>CAJQZJ010000067.1:1192292-1214283 GCA_907164525.1 Lophiomys imhausi
CTCTCTCTCTCTCTCTCTCTCTCTCTCTCTCTCTCTCCACCCTCCACCCCTTGAAAATTCGTTTGCCTCTCCAGCAGAGGGTAGGCAGGGGAAGGAAAAGCTGAGCACCAAGTCAGTTCTGTGTTTCTGAGTTGACTTTTCCAGGGCTGGTGGGAAAAGAGCTGCGCTGTTGGCTAAAATGAGATTTGGGGATTATCTGTGGATTTAACCTGGTCTCACATCTACCATCTCGGCAAATAATTAGAGATTACTAGTCACATTGAGAAGTTGCATTAACCTCAAAGAATTCACAGAAAAATCTAAATAGGCTTAAATTCCATCCTGGGATCCAGAATGGTCTGTGCGGGCTATGATCCGGATAATTAACCTTTTAGGATCTCCTCTCCTCCCCCTCGAGGGGCGGAGCTACACCACCACCCAGATGGGTCAATTGACTTGAAATATAATATGAAGGCAAGAATGGCCCAATTAGGAAGAGGGTGGGCTGTGTAACACTGAAGATCTGCAGCTTCTCTGGTCTCCAAGAGAATATTGGGATTTGGGAGATGCTGAGAAGAGCCTTGCTTTTAACATGGGTTGGAGACCACCAGGGAGAGGTTGATTCATACATAGAGCAATGCCTGCTTTGCTCGTGGAGAACACACTGGACACAGAGGCTCCTGGGCGGACAGAGAAGGGGAGAAGACACAGATTGAGTACGGAGCCACGGAGAGAACCCTGCATTGACAGTCAGTGAAGATGGTGTTGGTCCTGCATCGAGCTTAAGAGTTTCCGGGAACTGGGTTCTGTGCTGCTACCATGGTTAACAGTTTCCAGAGCAATTTTATAACTGGTCTTTGCTTGATCCTCACAATAACTATGAGGTCGGAGAGGAGTTCTAACAAGGAGAGATTAGAAAGCTAAGAATAGAACAGAATTGGAATCTAGGCCTACTGACCCTTTCCTTCGTGTGCAATCAGGTCTTTCTCTTCTTCTTCTTCTTCTTCTTCTTCTTCTTCTTCTTCTTCTTCTTCTTCTCCTCCTCCTCCTCCTCCTCCTCCTCCTCCTCCTCCTCCTCCTCCTCCTCCTCCTCTCCTTCTTTTTTCTCTTTTTGGTTTTCAAGACAAGGTTTCTCTGTGTAACCCTGGCTGTCCTGGAACTCACCCTGTAGACCAGGCAGGCCTCAAACTCACAGAGATCCATCCACCTGCCTCTGCCTCCTGAGTGTTGGGATTAAAGGTGTGTGCCACCACGCCCGGCTGCTTGCCGTCAGATTTTATAACTCACCGTAGCTGCTAATTTGACTATACCATCCTTGCTGTATGGTTTTTAAATGGCCACTACACTAAAATGAACTCACTTATACTTGTTGGCTCAGCCGTTAAAGGCTAGGCTCACAACCAAAAATATAAGAGTTACATAAATTCTAATCATGAAAAAAATTTAGTGCCATGTAAACATTGCTTTTCCTTTGGAATTCAATTCCAGTCCTCCCATCCTACCTATTGACTGCATTTCCTTAATAACCAGCAGGCTTAGTGAGCATGCCGGAAATTATCCCCAAGTCACTTATGAAATACCATCTAGAATCCACTTTATTCCATGGGGCTTCCTTTCTATGACCGGAATTTGAGTGGGGCCTGGGATTCTCCAAAGAAATGAGTAAGCACTCACCCAAGAATCCTCAAGCACAAACAAAATGTTTACTGTGTAATAACTTCAAGTTATTATATCCATTGGTATTTTTAGAAAGATTGATTTAAAAAAAATATTCCAACATACCCCACATGCTGATAGTCCAATCTATACTCCAAAAAAAAAAAAAAAAATAGAACCAATCAGCACCATTTATATTTTGGAACACAGTTGTGGTTGAGATCTCCCCAAAGTGTTTCCTCCAACCTCTGCCAGCCTGGAGGTGGGGGTAAGGAACAGCAATATTATATAAATATCCACATTGAGTTCTTGGATAGAATTCCACGATGGCCATATATGGTGAAAGGTACATCTCCCCCTCCCCCCAGACCCTGCTGTTGGAATATGTTAAAATGCACATGTCTCCGTTCCGGTCTCGAGAAGCTGGTGTGCAGATGTGAAGGGCTGTGATGGTGGGAGCTCTGCTGTCTACAGTTTACATGATGTCTAATAGGCCTCCAGAATGATGTGTTTAAAAGGCGGTGTGCAGAACGAGGCCCCTGAACCTTCTTTGACGTAACTGTCTTTCTTTGGAGGCACATCTTGAAGGGAAAGACGAAGATTTGAAATGGGAATTAATTTTCTCAAACAGATTTATAACTTCTGCTTTACTTCATAGGAATTCTTAAAACACAAAAAATAACCATAGCAAATTCATCTCATTGAGGATTCCTACCTGAGCAAAATTTCTGTTTAAGTGGCTGCACATCCCTCTCTGGTTTTGACCCTGTGGAGCCAACTCTGTCTAAGCTGCTGCTCTGAATGGAGAAAATTAAGAAACCTGAGTTGAAAGCTCATTTGGTAGTTTTCATTATAAAAGTTGAGCTTGGGTAGCCTGTCATAATTCAAATACGATTTCCTCTCTGTTTTCTGTGCTTAAAGGACTGTAACCAGTAAAATGCATTTTGAAATGTGGTACTATGAGGTGAGGAGGAGCAGACATTCAAGGGAATTTTGAAAAATCCAGTTTCTTGGTATGTAGAATGGACACCAACACCACAGCGGTTAATATCGTCTATCTTCTAAATGCAATAATCTCTAACCACCACTTGATCATTAGAGATTTACAGTCACTATAATTTATGTTAACATATATCTAGGACAGTTTTTTTCCCCTCCAATGTTTGGCGGCCAACTGCTAGCGGACTGGCATGTTTCACATTAGTCAACAGCCCTCTTAAATTATTCCTGTGAAATAATTTATGGAGGATTACAAATTCTTATATGGCATTTAAAGTTAATGATTAGGCAGAGAGATATATCAGAAAATATAATTAGTCACATATGTAGCTGACTTGTGTGGCTCAAACTCTGTGTGTGCTTCTTAAGAACTGCTTTTAAAGAATATATTCTGGGGTTTATGTATTTTTCTAATGAAAGACAAAACATTTGTTAAGGAAAGGGGGAAATAGGTACACATCCTTCTAGGCTCTCTCCTCTAACGAAACACTCACAAAATTATTTTCTATCTCTTGATAGTCATTTGTAGGAATTATTGAGCTGTGTAAGAACTCAGGCAATGATGGTGATAATCTGCTGTTTCTTATTTCAAGTTTGATATATAAAAATTCTTTAAAAATATGAGATTTTTATTGATGACATTAACGTCTCTCACAGAAAAGGAATTAGTAACAAGATGACAGGCTCCGAAAACAAGGAGAAATGAAACAGAAACCCATCTCCCTCGTTCACATCTCCTTTTTGTTTTTCTGTGGTGGTGTAAAGTCTCTTACAGATTCCCACATTCAATTTTGTTTATTACCAGGAAAGAAAGACATTGCACACTCTGCTCAGTACTATTTTATTTACATGAAAGAGATACTAGTAGGACTTCTTTGCATCTAAGATATTTCTTTTCTTCTTCTCTTGGGCTATGTAACTGGCTTTAACACAACTATTTATGATCCGCTTCATGAAAGGATGTTTTCTCTTGGGGTACTAAAAAGTCTTAGAGTTGTTTTAGAGACTGGCAGCAACAAGGACTGATCTTCCTTCATGCTGTAAAACAAAGTCATTGTCAATAGTCTACAACCTGCAATAAACTATTAAAAAAGGAATTTATGATGGCTGGTCATTATCCTCCTGAAGTAATTTTGTTCTGAGTCTGCCCTTGTCAGTCATCCACAGGAGTCATGTACTGAGTGGCAAACAAAGAAAGCAGTCTGCACCAACATAGGGACTCAGGCCAACTGCTTGGAGAAGGCCGGCCTTGTCTGATAGTCCCTGATGCTCTTCATCAAACTTCTCAAAGCCACAAAATAACAGCCACGGGCAAACTTTGTACTGATTGCTTGAAAAGGCACTGGTTTGTGAGGAAGGAATTGGGTTGAGGACCAGAAAATGATTTATATAGTTGGTGTCCCCTGGATCGTATGGCATGCCTGGAGTGAGGGGGTGGAAAGATTTTGATCCGGAGAAGTTCTCTCCTTTCTGCTAGTGCTTTTCTTTGCTGCAGCTGAATACACTTGGCCAGCTATTGAGGAGTCCTCTGGGCCAGCAGGGAGCTGAGAAGAAAGGGTGAGGCTTATGGCAGAGGACAGAGTTACCTCTAAGGCAGAACAACAGAAGAACCTGCTCATCTTAGAGACCCCTGAAGTTAGACGGGTCACCTACAAGTAGGAATTTTGGACAGTGACTTCTGAGCAAGAAAAATTAAAGTGCGTGTGGTATAGTAGATAACTAAGTGGACATCTAACGAGGAGAGAGAGAAAGTAGGAGGATGTTTGAAAAGGAGGCAAAGGCCTGGTTTGCTTGGATTCCAACAGCTGAAGATGTAAAAATCCATTCATAAAATCACATCTTCAGTTCCCAAGGGCTTTCTAAGTGCTGTGCCTAATGGAAAACCCCAAGTCTACTAAGAGTGTAGTAGCAGTTCTAAGTGAAAAGCAATACAAAGAAATATAATGAAACAATAAATGCCCAAACAATGCTAATTTATATGAACGTGCTTAGCTTTTTGTGCAATTTCAGAGCAGGGCCCTCTGCATTAATCTTTATAAAGCAAACCCTCATTTTTTTTTTCAGAGAAAGTGGTAGAATTTCATTGGCAAACTGATAGCTTCTTTTATTAAAAGAAAAATACACACTGTGGTTGCCAATGTGTGTTACAGGGGGAGGGGAGAGACTCCCCAAGATTTAAGCAAACATTTCTTAACATTGAATGTAAAAGCAATGAAATCTGGTTTTAAAATGAGACTAAAAATTGGAAATTCTAGTTTTTTAACTCCTTGGCTATTAATGCAAACACGCATATTTTTCACTGTGCCGAGTGTTACAGGCTTCAAAAAGGTTTTAGTGGCATTAGATGGCTTTGAAAGCCAGATTGTAATGTGTGCTGGTAGTGCCCACGTGAAACACAAGATTATACATAACACCTTTAATCCCATTTTCTTGGAATCTTAGAAAAGACTTGATGTCACCTGGAATATTAGTTGAAGATGATAGAAATACATGTAATAAAATAATAAATATGGCCTTCCAAAATAATGTTAATTCAGATTAGTTGTTTTGTTATTGAGATGGAGGAGTTCTCATTGTGTAGCCCTGGCTGGCCTAGAACTCACTAAGTAGAGGAAGCTAAGACTCAACAAGATCAGAGACCTGCTTGCTACCTCTGCCTCCCAAGAGCTGGGATTAAAGGCCTGTATCAAGGATCAGCCAGCTAGCTTTTTGATACAAAATTTCAGAGCATTTTTAATGCCCTGACACTTACGGAAAGTTAGGCCTGTTACCACCCCTGCTCCGGTCTAAATCACAGGCCATATCCCTGCTGGAATTCTGTGCACAGTTTTTATCAAGAGTCATTTTGGAAAGACTGAAAATATTAATGGTAGCCTTATAGTGAACTGTCTACTCTAGACCAAATGTTGACATAGAAGTTACCTCACTGAAGTGGGCACGAACTATACCTACAACTATGTTGTCAAAATAAAATACATTTAAGATATGCAAAGAAGAGAATTTATTTATTTATTTATTAAAAAAAATTTTTTTTTTTTTTGAGACAGGGTTTCTCTGTATAACAGCCCTGGCTGTCCTGGAACTCACTCTGTAGACCAGGTTGGCCTTGAACTCACAGAGATCCACCTGCCTCTGCCTCTCAAGTGCTGGGATTAAAGGTGTGCACCACCATGCCCGGCCATTACAGACAGCTGTGAACTGCCATGTGGGTGCTGGGATTTGAACCTGGGTCCTTTGGAAGAACAGCCAGTGCTCTTAACCACTGAGCCATCTCTCCAGCCCCAAGAAGAGAATTTTTACATTAAATTTCAGAAAACCAAAGCTAGACAATGTTCATTTTTGTGAGACAGCCTATTACATGGTAACCTATAAATAACCAGAGCAAAGGAGGCCTGAGCCAGCAGTTCTCTGGTCAAATGGTGGCGAATCTGATCTGTTTCACTATTGAAAACTTACCAGAACTTGTCACTGTACTAGAAAAATAAAAACCCAATGGAATATGGTTTTCTAAAATATTTTTCTAATTATCACCTTGGCTTTCTGTGGTTCTGCAAATACAAATAAATAGAAAGTGAAGTCCTTCATTTCTTCCCAACTTCAAATGTAACTCAAACAGGACTAAATGAAAACACAGCTCTCTGGAGTCCTGAGAGGGCAGCCTGTTGAAGAGCAGCCATAGCACTGCTGCCAGGGAGGGCTGTGGGGGCTGTAGGGCAGGTGGGGAACAACTTGGGGTGTGCTGAAGAATGCTGGTGTGTCAGGTTGCCCCCACCCGCATTCAGATGCACTTGCAGCGAGTGATTTGTAAGGGGCCATTTTTGTGATGTGGCCCCACTAACATAGAGTTGAATATCCAAGGAAACACTGTACTTACTGTGGCCAGTGTTACCATAACGGCCTCCTAGCGAGCAACCGTGTTGAATCAATCAGAAAACAGTGAATGGCTGGAAGAAACGCTGAGGTGGCCTCTGGGATCAAGGGTTAGCTTAGTGGTGTGGTACTGGCCTGGCAGATGCAAGGTCCCACCCTCCATTTCTAGCACAGGAAAAAGGAAAGGGGAGAAAGAGATCTCTCTGAGTACAGTTTCCAGTGAACCATGGGATACTCACAAAACAAGATATGCAATAACTGATTATCAACTCATAACTCTTTAATATGTCACCAACAGATGAAGCATTTTAACAAACTTTGTTAGATTTGTAGCTATGGATTGATTGAATGATCGATCATCGATCGATTGATTGAATTATAAAATTGGGACCAGCTCCCTAGAATCCCAATTTAAGCCTGAATCACATTGTTCCCATCTAAACCATAGACACCAGTGCTGTCCAATAGAGATATACACTGAGGGCCAGCCAGAGACTTTAAAACTTTCTTATGGTTTTTAAAAACCAAAAAAAAAAAGAAAGAAAGAAAGAAAGAAAGAGGCAAAAATCAATTTACACTTGACCTTAGCCAAAAGGCTGAGAAGTGACTCAAAATCAACTTTAGAAACAAAAAGAAAAAAAAGAAATAGCTCATTCCTTATTTGTTGCTATAACAGTTTTCAAAACTTTCCTATAAAACCTTCATTGTTTGGGTTAGCAGCACCCCAGTAGCTTAGCTTGACAGAACTGGCCCAGGGGTTCTCCTGAGTCTTCAGTCACACTGTGGGCTCAGTGACAGCCATTGCAGTGCTGACAGGGGCAGCGTAGTCCTTTTGCAAAAACCTCCCTCACCCCCATGACATACCACTGTTGCTGGAGGTCAACTAAATTGCCTCACTTCTCTCTCACACAGCCTTGTCATCCTTTTTGTCTTATTCCATTTTGTGTTGCTGCAAGAAAATACCAGACACTAGATGATGTATTAGGAAAAGAGGTTTATTTGGCTTCTAACATGGTAGCTGGCCTGTCTAAGCTACAGGGTATCCATATCTGATAAAGATCTGGTTGCATCTCAAACATGGTGGGGCAATTAGAGAAATGTTGGGAGGGGTTCAGAAAGTGGACCGACACAGCCAAGCTTACTTCTTTTCCACTCTCTCTTGGTAACCAATCCAGTCCCTTGAGACTGAGCTCACATCTAGGGGACAGGCAGACATTATTCCCTTTGAGGACAATGCCCTTTGACCTGATTATCTGTCTTAAAGACACCATGACCTTAATGGTGATATTCTGGGGCTCAAGACTCCAGCACATGGACATTTAGGTAGCAAGCCAGAGCAGTGTTCTCTCTGTTTGGCATCTTTAACATGGCATTCAGTCCTTGGTGACTGGGGTCTAAGGTTTTAAAATATAGTAAAAATAGAGAAGAGATGAGGTAAGAGTGAAAGAGGGAACATCCATCTGTAATCTCATTATAATCGGAACTTGGAAGTGACAGTCCATAACTTGGGCCGTGTTCTATGATAAGATTGAACTACTCTGCAGTCCAGGCGCAGTGGCTCAGCACTTGATAGGCCGAGACCAGAGGACTGCCGTCCTGGGCTGCGTAGTGAATTTGAGACTCCATCTCAAAATTATAAAAACAAATAGGCACAAATGCCAGGAGACTGTAATCAGTGGGGACCTCTTAGAGGTGTATATATATGTGTGTGTGTATGTATGTATATATATAAATTGGCTTCAGCCTTTATTATTTCAGTTTATGTTGCATGTAGATTATTTATTACAGAGTTGGTATAACTGAGTGCTTTCACCTTTCATTTGTTGATTGAGTGTATGGAATGAAAGTGTAGAGAATTATTAAAAGGTTCTGTTAATAGAGTTAATTTTTAAAAGCTTAGTAAAATATATTATTTACTCTTGACATGGCAGTGCTGTCTCTGGGAATATACCTTTTAACTTGGAAATTGAAAATAATTTCTATTTGGGGAATACAACTTAGAATTAAAATTTCTGTTTACATAGCCTTACAATATAAAATATGTTTATTGTAAAAATTTAGTGTTAACAAAAATATGTATTGTGTTTTCAAATCCTAGACATGGTCATTTAAGATAATAGCCCCAATCTTTAATATTTAAAAACAAATATACCAGGTCCATCATACTTGGAAACAAGGAACATCACTTAGACACTTTCTATTCAGATTCATTCTTTTTAGATGCTGGGATTTTGTTGTTGATTTTTTGCTGTTTATTTATTACTTCAATTTACATCTCCATCACAGTTCCCTTCCTCCATCCCTCTTGGGCCCACTCTCTCACCCCCCCACCCTCTCCCTCTTTTCCCATATATCCCACTCTGCCCGTGTGGGGTGTCCCTACATATCAGCTCCCCTCAGTTCAACAGTCATATGAGTGTTAAGAGCTTCCTCTTGCACTGGGGGCCTATATGGCAACTCTATTAGGGCAAAGTGTCCCACTAACAGGTAACAAGGTCTATACTCCTGTTCCTTTTGATGTGTTAGTTGTAGGATAATTGTCCTGTACTACATGGCTAAAATCCAATTATAAGTGACTAGATGCCATGTGCATCTTTCTGAGTCTGGGTTAGCTCACTCAGGATGAGCTTTTCTAGTTCCATCCATTTGGCTGCAAATTGCATGATTTCCTTGTTTCTGATAGCTGAGTAGTATTCCATTGTGTAGATGTACCACAGTTTTTTGTATCCATTCTTCAGTTGAAGGACATCTGGGTTGTTTCCAGTTTCTAACTATTAGAAATAAGGCTGCTATGAAAGTGGATGAGCAGATGTCCTTGTGGTATGGTGAGGAATCGTTTGAATGTGTACCCAGAAGTGGTATGGCTGGGTCTTGAGGTTCAAAGACCTTAACATAAAGGAGGACACACTAAATCCACTAATAGAAGAGAAAGTGGGGAAAAGCCTCAAACTCACTGGCACAGGTGACAACTTCCTGAACAGAACACCAACAGCTCAGGCTCTAAGACCAACAACCAATAAATGGGACCTCATGAAACTGAAAAGCTTCTGTAAGGCAAAGGAAACTGTCATTCGAACAAAGTGGCAGCCTACAGACTGGAAAATATCTTTACCAACCCCACATCCAACAGAGGTCTAATATCCATAATTTATAAAAAAAAACTCAAGAAATTAAACACTGAGAAACCAAATAATACAATCAAAAAATGGGGAGCAGAGCTAAATGGAGAATTCACAAAGGAGGAATCTCTAATGGCTGAGAGCCACTTGAAGAAATGCTCAGCATCCTTAATCATCAGAGAAATGCAACTCAAGACAACTTTAAGATTCCATCTCACACCTGTCAGAATGGCTAAGATCAAAACTCAAATGACAGCACATGCTGGTGAGGCTGTGGAGAAAGGGGAACCCTCCTCCATTGCTGGTGGGAGTGCAGACTTGTACAACCACTATGGAAATCAGTCTGGCGATATCTTAGATAACGTGGAACAGCTCTACTATAGATATATTTTATCTAACCAAATACATCAAGAAATTGTTTAATACAAAATTATTGACACACTTTATTGACATAATTTTTCATATTGCCTTTGCTATGGACTGTATATTTCCCCTCACACACTTTCATTCATATGTTGAAGATCTATTCCCTAATATGATGGTATCTGGAAGTGAGTAATTTGGAGGCAATTAAGTTTAGACAAAGACAGAGTGGTGGAGCCCCTAAGATGAGGTTAGTGTCCTTGTATTCTGGCATGCTGATCTTGGACTTCTGAACTCCAGGCTTGTGAGAATAAAAATCGTGGCTAAGCCACCCAGCCTGTGGTAATACATTAGAGGATTCCAAACTGACTAGCACAGATGAACTTGGACTAGCCAAGCATCCGTAGCTATGGATGGCAACTGGCACAGACTCAACAGCCCTAAGAAAATCTCCACTAGGAGCTTAAGCATATAATGTACCTATATGTGACCTGAGCACTTTCCCGATCACACATGGGAAGTGCTGGTCACATAGGTACATTACTGAACATGGGTAGTGGAGATGCCTCCAGCATAGCCCTGTCCTCAGGAGGAGTATTCCATCACTGTCCTGAACCACTCCAGTTTGTTCCTCTTATCTTTTCTGACTTCCCTTAAATTTCAGGAAGAATGAGCCCTTACAGGCTTACCCACTATGATAGGAACCGGTGAGGCCCATAGAACTAGACCTGAGCTGATGACAAACCAGATTACTCTTGATCAAAACTCCTTGACTCTGGGTATTTATTTATTCTCTCAGCTTTTGTGCTTTGTTTGTATAACCCCAAAGATCTTGATAACTCCTTGAAGTCAGGCCTCAGGACATGGGTACCTGTTTCTTCTCACTATGGCCGGCCATCCTGAGTAACCTTCTTTCTTGTTTCATTCCCCTCAATTCATCTTTCTGATTGGATAGACTCTTGGCAAGTGATCATGTGTGGTCTGTTGATTCCCTAAGAGTCATGCCTGTGACCTTGGTCCCCGGTAATAATATCGTCAACTCTATGTTCAGAAAGCACTCAGACTGAAAAGTTACCTTTTGATTCTAGATCATTGATGCAGGGCCACCCCAGAGTTCTAAGCTGGAATGAATTCTAGAATAAAGCAAAGCTCAGTTCCTCCACTCTCCTTGACCCCCAACTCTGCCTGGCCCATCAAGGGCCTTTGCCCATGACTGTACACATCAGTCACTCCCAGACTTGACCTGAGCCATGTGCTCTAGCCCTGAACTGGAGCCCATATGTTGCCCTGAAAGCTGATTTGCCTTGGATGTGGAACAAGTTAAATATTTGTTTAACTGAGTACATTGTATGCTACACTCTTGCCACAGGCGGGGTTTGTGGGTAAGGCAGCTATCTGGGTTCCCTCCACTCTTTCAGGCTATTTCCAACGTGTTGGAGGAGACAACAAAAATATTGGGACATGTCGCATTGCACCAAGCTTCAAACACATGGTGAAATTAATTTGGGGAAAACGCCAGCAGGTATGTCACTAGCTATGAATGGCTTCAACAAGAAACTACCTTTGCTTTGACAGAATGTGACAATGGATTTGACTTGTATCTTTTCTCACAACCTGTGTTCTGAGTTGTATTTATGCAAAATTATAATCACTGTGAAAGTCTAGCTATGGAGTCTGCACACCCAGGAACCAGCAGAGAAAATGCTTCCTCTCCAAAAGCATTTAAGTGCCACTCACACTATTAGCAGTCCTGTTAAAGGGTTCTCAAGTTTCATTTGAGGAAAATACAACATCCTTCACATTAGAAGCAAAGTAGAGCCTCTTTCTGAGTGGTCTTCCCACCAATGTGAGTGGTATTCATTTATTTAAAGTTTGAAAGTGCCATGCCTGTCAAATGGGAATGCATTTGTTTCATTCATATGGGTGTCTGGAAAAATGGGCTCAGAACCTTCTTTGTGAACTTTTGTCCTTACCGAAACACTGTTTATAAAAAGGTAAAACAAATGTGAAGACAGTTTCAAGTAGAGGACTACAAAGAAAACAATCACTTTTTCTGACATGCAGAACCCTTCATTTTATCATTCAGACGAACACTGCTTCATTAGCCACAGCAGCTACATCTTTAAGAGACAGTGTCTGAGCTCCATGATGTGGACACAGCTTTAAAAAAAATATGTGATGACACAGATCTCATTTCTATGCGTGTTAATTTGGGCTGCCCTAGTCCTGGGCTTAGCCACACAACCTGGAAAAACATTCAGGAGGGGCTGGAACACAGAAAAATCCCCAAAGCTGCTTGGCTGGAATGCAAAGGGTGAAAGGAAAGCTTCTGTTCTGTGTAAATCTGTCCAGATTTAGTGTTTTACAGAACCAGGCAATGCTATTGGTGCCAAGCCCTCGCTCTGCCTAGAGGCCCCTCCAAGAGACGGAAACCCCCGAGCCCCAAAGTCAGGTTCCATAAAGGCAGAAATGAATTTCCAGCATTCCACTCTGGATACAATATATGTCTGTCCTCTTTACATATGTAGAGTGGCTTCACTCTGCAGTAAAGTTTGCTCTTGCTTTAGTGGCCCTATAAGAATAAAAAGCAAGTAGAATTTTAAGGATACCAGGCAAGGTGAGTTTAGGCATGTGCAGTCATGACACCGAACTTCTTGCAACATACCAAATTTTGCAGCATTTTAGAATGTGAATTTAAAACTACAGTACATATTTCACACACACACACATATATATATATGCATCTGTCTTTATATACATAGATAATATTTGTTTCATTTATAGATATATAGAACCACAACTCTCTCTCTATGCACACACACACACACACACACACACACACACACACACACACACACATATATATGCATCCACACACATACAGATCATGACAGAACCTGTGTCTCTCTTCTATAATACATTTCCATCATCATGTGTTATCCCATGCCTGATGTCCCACCCCCCGAAGGTGAAGGCAGCTGCCATGGTGGGAGATAGGAAAGTGCATGCAAACCTTTGCAGGGAGAGACTCTAGAACCAGAACAGAGGACAGAGCTTCCCCCCACCTGCTGCGTTTCTCATTGCTTTTTAAAAGGAAAAGATGTTTAAGGTGCATTATGATCGTGATATTACTGGGAAGGCTGAGGCAGGAGAAAGACTTCGAAGGCCCACTTGAAGACTAAAGACTGAAGGACTAAAGAATGGGCTCTGTCTCAAAACACAAAAAAACAGGAGCAACCCCCAAAAGTGAAAGCTGAGCTCCTCTGGAAACAACTGAGCCTGCAATTTACCCGATATTCAGTGCACTCCCAAGGCTCCTAGCCCGTATTAACCTGTCTATGGGCCTGGTTCTAAGCCATGGGGCTGTCCTAATCTCAAGCTCTTGTTTGGACCTTCTCTCTAAATCTGGGGCCTCGCTTGCCTTATGAAGTCAGAGATGTGTGCTAGGTAGCAGGCAAGCAGGCCTATGCGGTCTGCCCTTAGGAGGACAGTCTTGGAGTTGTGTCCTTATTGCCGGGACTCAAAGAGTATGAGGGGAGCAGACTCTTGCTAAGCGAGCTGAGCTCCACAGCCCCCTCCCTCTCCCACCCCCACCAGGCCACAGTTCGTCTACCACCTTTGTGCTGCTGGCCTGAGAGGCTGCCTTCCCCACCCCCATCCTGGCAATGCAGCAGTCCCTGGTTGTGGGGGGCGGGGGGGAGGGGTGGAGGCTGTAAGGTGTGGGTGGGGGTTCAGGACTCTGATTTCCATCAGGCCTAGAAAGGAGAGCGCCTTTGAAATTCCTTAACTCCCGGCGACATTCCTAATTAAGCCTAGTGCATTTGATCTAACTGCCAATAGGTCTCTACTCCTAGAACCACCAGGCTTCCACTGCCAGAAAGGGCAGTTTAGTGCCATCCTAGGGCGGCCGGCGGACTTGCGAACAAAATCGGTACTTTTTCTAAGCGAGGGGAGGTGGCACAGTCCTGTAATGGGCACTTAGGAGGCGGAGCAGAAGAATCATGAGTTCCGGGGCCAGACTGTGAAACAACCCTCCCACCCTGGTTTTAAAAACCAAAACCAAAGGAAAGAAACCAACAGAAGTTTAAAACTCTAAGCTAATTTATCGCGAAACTCACGAAGTTTGACTTCCCCTCGCCTCACTTTCCATAACCCTAGCAATTTTAGGATGGATGAATTTAAAAGGCTGGCCTGGCCCTTCATTGTGGCCTCTTAGGCTCTGTGTGTCCACCTACCTCACACATCCTATTTTAGTATATGTGCTGCCGAAGCGAGCACAACCTCACACATCCTAAGATCTGTCCTGGGAACTGCGCTCCTACCAAGGATTCCTTGGTTACCGGTCTGTTTAGGGTGCGGCCTAACGGCTATGGAGTGACCCTGGCACACCAAGCTTGGTTTTCGCAGGGTACAGATGCAGACATCTTACATCATTTTCACACCTCCCTTCTGGACTGGGCTCATGGGAACTGGCCCACAGGGCAGTTTAAGCAAAAATGTTATAATTCTGATTTGGTATAGATTCTATGGGTCCACTTGCTGCTAAATGCACTTTTACACACACACACACACACACACACACACACACACACACACACACACAGACACACACAGACACACACACCACGGCACAATAAATAATTCTATCTCTTAGCCAAAGCTCTGGAAAATGAATATTACATTTTCATCTCTTGGCCAACCCTCTGAAATTTAATGTTAAATTCCACGGCTTTTAAAAGTTGTTGAAGCCAGTGTGGCGTGATGAAATATATGGAGTATGAAATCTCAGAAACAAAACAAACCCCCAAACCCAAACCTAAGCCCTCTCTCTCTTTAGGACAGCTTGATTAAAGCAGCTGGAGAAAGAAGGGAGGGGGCTGTGGAGTCCGGAGAAGGATTGAGAAGGTCTCTCTTGCTGTCATCAGAATAGTTTTCTGCATACCCCTGCCTCCCAGAACAAATAAATAGAGCATTGATTGTCTCTAAACATGAGCTAACCAGAAAGCATGTCCCTGCCCCCGCCCCAGCAGCTTCAGCAAGTACCACCCATTTCTCTACAAGGAAACGGCTTGTGACTTTGAAAATAAGCAATTTCTAATTTCCTGAATTTTATTCTTCCTGGAGGAAGGCGACATACACCCCTTATGTGGTAGGACAAGCTACACTTTTTCTCACTTAGAAACAAGACCTTTTCTTCTCCCAGATCTTTCCAACTATTCTAAAGAAACCAGGAACCTACAATTTAAAAGGTAAAATGAAAGAAACAAAGGAAAAAAATTAAAAATCCTTCTAGAATTATACACTTTATATTGTATTTTAATCTCCAACAGGCTGAGTGTATTTTAATAAATGCTGGCGATTAGGGCAATGAAAAGAAATAGATATTCAGAAAATAATATTTTTTTTCTATTCTTGGTTGCCCTCGCTGGGCTGGTTTTTGTTGTTATTTTTCTTAAACCACGTGGGTGAGACTAAAGGGAGGGGAGGTAGACAAGTGGGATTTGCCTGAGTATCTTTGTCTTTACCACAGCGTCTCCTCTGGAAAATGCAAGCTGTCTTTGCTCAGGGCAGTCAGTGTTGAACCTTGGCTTTGTGGCGCTGATCCTCAATACTGCCGGTGTAGTGACAATGGCGCAAGGGACAGGGATCTGGTATCCATAGGTAGCCAGTGGCAGGCTCAGAGATGACCCCAGTCCAGGTCGTACTGGCAAAACTCGAAACCTTGAGTTTATTGAAAGCCAGAAAGCCACGTACCCTCCGCAGCCCAGGATGGGTGGGGACGGCCGTCAGCTGGCTGATCAGTCTGGGCCACAGCTGCAGGGACGGAGTCCTCTCGGACTCGGCTCCTTTCAGAAAACGTTTTTTTTCTTCCCCTCGGATGTGGTTTTCCGTAATTAATCACTCATGGCCCCGGCGTCCGCGGAGCGGCTTCCCCACTCATCCTTCAGCATCACTACAATGGGCGTTTGGAAGGGGGGAATTGGGTCATTTCTTAGGGGTGTCGTGGGTGTGGACCCTGACAATGAGCCGCCCTGCGGCTACTGCCCGCATTTTGCCAAACGACCTTCTAGAAGGTCTGCTCCCTTCGCCAGTCCTTTGAGCCTGTGTGCCATGCTGGCCTTGAGCCTTCTCAGGTCTATGCTGCGGTCTGGGTGGTCCTGGTGCTCAGGGTAGCCTCTGCACAAGGGTTCCTTCCGCACCCCGCTAGCATGAGCCTCATTTCGCCCCACCACTGTCCTCCTTTGAGGACCTCCCGGGGCTTGTCTTGGCTCTAGAACGTTCTGAGCTAGGCAAGGCAAACTAACCAGGCTGCTGGACTGTTGAGTGCCCGAAGACTGGCTTCCCCAGGCCTTGGCTGTGCAGTGTCCTCTCGGGAAAGCCTGCTCCCAGGCCCCAGCACCCTGCAGGGTTGTTGGAGAGACTCCACGTTGTGGGTGAGCACTAACTCGGTTCCCTATTTGTGTTTATCTCGCCGCTTCCGAGCCGCGAACAGAAGCCTCCTACGCGGGCCTCAGCTTTAAGAACGCATCCAGATGTGGTTGGGACCACCCTGTGCCTCGGGTTGTCTCCAAATGTGGCGCAGGCTGCCCCACGCCGAGCGAGGTGGGATCGGATAGTCCCGTGTGGGGGTGTTGTTGGAGATGTTGGGCTGCTGGGCTTGTGAACCAGACTAGTGCAATCGCCGGATCTGAGGCCCTAGGAAACCTCTCTGTCCTGGGAGCCCTGTGCCACCATGGGCCGCAGGCTGCGATGCACAGGGCACTGGCTTGGTCGCGCAGTGCTAGCTCCCTGTCCTTGCACTGCAGGGGCTTCCCAGGCCGCAGTCCTCGGCGACACCCGCTCCTTTGCGATCGCAGGAAAGGCGAAGCGCACTCGCGGCTGTCGCACGTGGACTCGCCCAGCGCCCATCTCGGAGGGTCCTCTGCCCACCCGCGGCCCGGCTCTGCGCGGTTCCCACCATCCAGCGCTAGCAGCGCTTCCTCCCTCGGTCAGCGATCCAAGCCGCTGGCCCAGCTGTCAAAACAGGGGGGTGTCTCTTTCATTCTGGCTCACAAAGTCCCAAAGGGGAACAGGGGGCCTTAATGCTTGTGTTTGGACACAAGCAATTATCCCTAATTATTCTTTTTTCTTTTGAGCCTGCCCGTCCTGCGGGCGAGCCCGCCGCGGAACAGGCCCCGTAATCCTCCCCGGCCAGCGGATCTCAGTGGGTTCTGTGCGGCTCGAGGCCTAGGCGCTTTCATGTCATTGCGGGTTTAGAGCTGATTCAAACTCATTGCGATGGGGGAATTAACCCCGAGGCCCTGGCTTTCAGGGGCCTCTGATAAGAGATTATACGTGTTGATGGCAAGCTTTTCCTGGCAAAATGTTTTCAAAGGACTTGGAGTTGTTAAATCAAAGCGCCATTGAATTGCTCGGGGGCCTCCCCCTGCCCCTCCTCCCGCCCTTCCCCCAACTCCTTCTCTTTCCCTTCATCCGTCCGCCTACGCCACCGCCCAGGACTGACTGCCCACAGGGAGCAGCCCAGCCTCCGCAGAGCTGCACACCATCTTCCTTAGACAGGAGTTTCCCTCCGTGCCTCACCCGGGGAGGACTGTTTTTGTAGGTGCCCGCGACACTCCCCTTCCCTTCAGGTCTCCAACACAGGCGCAAGTTCTGGCCAAGAAAGCACGCCTCAAATGAAGAACGTTTTCTCTCCAAACGTGTGTTTTGTAGAAAACGGAGGTGACGGGGTGGGATGACAGGAGAAAGGAAGGGGAATTTTCTCCCCGCAACCCCTACCAAAGGTCAGAGGAGTCAGAGGGGAGCCGCGGGGTTAAAATGTGCTGTGAGCAGAGTTCACACGTCCTAGCGAATGTCCTGGTCTTTTTAGGAGCGGATGGCAGCTGATGACAGGAGGCTGAGGTTGGAGGACTGTGTGGATGTGGATTCTGCGATGGAGAAAACCTTTATTCAGCCAATCTGCTCCAATTGTAATTTAAAGAGGGTCAATTAGTACTTTGCAGCTCCGGGCTTGCATGCAGCGTTCTGAGAGATAAAATTTGGAAAAGAGGTAACAAAACAAAACAAACAAGTAAAAAACGTCCTCCAGGGGCTCAAAAAGTTCTACAGAGACTAGACAAATATCTACCCTTGAGAAAAACGAAGTACTTTTAAATGTATACATCAAAGTATACACGTATATTTATTTTGTGTGTTTTGCCTGCATGTATGTATATGCACCATGTGCAGGCCTGGAACACACAGAGCTCAGAAGAATGCTTTGGATCCTCTGGAATTGGAGATACAAATGGTTTTGAGCTACCATGTGGGTGGTGGGAATCAAACCCGAGTCCTCTGCAAAGGCAACAGTGCGCTCCACTCTACTGCAGAGACCCAACAAAGTAATTTTAATGCCGAATGTGTAAAACTGATGATGACATTGTCTCTGTCACTTTTTCTCCTCCTTGCACACTTACCTCACTGTGTCAGTTGACTTCTGTAGCTAGTCTTCTTGATACATAATTTCAGCCTTCTCGGATACTCTTGGACTGGCAGTCAGCCCTTTGCCAATGTGCCTGCTTTGACATCCTGCTTATTTTCTCTTGGGTGCTTCCCTTGGCAGAGGGACAGAGGTGGAATGGTGTGTTCGGAAATTGAAACTGAAAGAGCTTATGAGAAAGCTGGCTTCCTGACTCTACAGCCCCATCACTCCAGATTCTGCCCTGGCTGCCATCTGCTGACTATACTCAATGTGTCTTACGAGGCATCAGGCCTTTAAGCTGGCTATTTGTGCTCCACCTACTCCCACTCCCTTCCTGTCTTCTTTCTTCTTGGGACTCTTAACCACTCACATTCAACATGGTTGCCCATGAGGTGGGCCAAGTTATAAGAAAACTTTGGGCTGAGGTGGCACACATTGTGTGTCTGGCAGCCTCCAGAAGGATAACCTGGTTCCTTGATGGAGGTTTGTTTGCTTAGAGTTGATGACCTTTGATGGACCCTGTTTGAAACAAAATTCAGTTATAATTTTTTTTACATTTATAAATTCAGTTATAATTTGTTTTACATTGCTACAGAGCTTTTTGGCTTTGTGTCTCCCCTTCCTCTCCCTGTTCCTCCTGATCTTCTGGCCTCTCCTCCCCATGTGTGTTTTTGCTAAGGAACATTTTTTTTGTAATTTTAATCTATTTAAATAATAATGTTTAAAATTTTGCCTTACACGGGCAATGGACCCCAAAACAGGCAAGTGGGGCTGCATCAGGCTGAAGAGCTTCTGACCAACAAAGGAGATTAATAACAGATAACCCATCAAGTGACAGGGAATATATGTAAATCATTCATCAAATAAGGAAGTGATATACAAAATATATGAGGAATACTCAATAAGAAGAAAACAAATAATTACAGTCAAAAAGATGGTCAAAGGCCTGAATAAATATTTTTCAAAGAAGATACACAAATGAATGGTCAACAGATATATAAAAAAATGGAAATTAAGCTTATACTGTGTGACCATTGTGAAAAACAGTGAAAATACAGGCATGTGGTACCTGCCCTCAATCTCAGCACAGGGGAAGAGCTGTCCTGAGTTATGTAGAGAGAGTCTGTTTTAAAAAAAAAAAAAGCCCTAGAAAACAAAAGATAGATGGAAAATCAGTGTCAATGGGTGATGATGCCTCAAACAACCAAAGTGTAGTCACCACGAGATCCAACCAACCTATTTCTGGAGATACATTTAAAGGAATTGAAATCATTGTGTCAACGTGATGGCTGTGTTCCCATGCTCGTAGCTGCCTTATTCACAATGCCAAATATAGAAATGGTTGAAATGTTTGCTCAGGGCTGGGGAAGGGGAATATAAAAGAAATGGGAATGACTGATTACAATGAGGTTTCTTTTAGAAACAATGAAATGTTCTAAAATTGATTGTGGTTATGGGTGAGCAACCCAGTGAATACACTAAAAAAAAAAAACAAAAAAACATTGAATTGTGTACTTTCCATGGACAAACTGTATGGCATGTGAATTGTCTTGGCTTGTTTTGTGTTGCTGTAATACTTGGAATCTGCACAACTGTATAGAGGTCTCTTTGGCCATAGTCTAGAGGCTGTGAGGTCCTGGAACTTGGTGTTGCTCAGTGTCTTGTGCAGGTTTTCCATTGTGTTACAATATGGCAATGGAATCAGTTAGCAAGATGGAGCAAGTGTTCTAGTGTGGGCTTCTCTTCCTCTTTCTATGAAGCCACTAATGCCATTTGGGGGCTTCACCTAGAGGCCTCTCCTAGTCTTAATTCCTTCCCAAAGGCCTCGCCTCCAGCTACCATATGAATCTGTGGACTACATTCCAGTGAATGAGCTGGGTTAGAGGCCTCTCCTAGTCTTAATTCCTTCCCAAAGGCCTTGCCTCCAGCTACCATATGAGTCTGTGGACTACATTCCAGTGAATGAGCTGGGTAGAGGGGCGTGTACACTCAAACCACAGTACAGGTAAAAGTGGAAGTAGTTCGTGGTGATGATCAGTATGACAACTGAAAGTTTACTAGAGAATGGCAGACTGAGAAGATGCCTTTTGCATAACAACCCACACAGGTGTCTGCAAAACAGCCACAGATCTGGGTATCCAACACACCGCTCAGCTGGTGTGAGCAGAGTGAGATGATGGAGAAGGAGGGAATCATAGTTGAAGCCAGAGTTGAATGGAGGCTGAAGAGAGAGTGTGATGAGACTTCTACCCAGTGAGTGTTGGGGAAGGTCTAACACATTGCTTCTGATAGGCTGATTTCAATGCTGAGATCTTGTTACCTCCCCTTTTGAGGCATTCTCTTGATTGGTTAATAAAATCTGCTGATGGCCAATTAGCTGGCAAAAAGAGTATAGGAAGGTGGGACTTCCTGAAACAGAAACAGGAACTCTTCTGTTTTACATGGAGGAATCTCTCTTTCTGCCAGGAGACACAGAAGGATATAGACATGTTTGAGAACTCTGGAAGGTAATAACAGGCACATGGCGGTTTGGGATTAGGTAGTCTGGGTTAATTTAGATTAGCTAATTGAGAGTCTGCCCAGCTAAGGGCTAGGCACTGAAACATTAAAAGGTCTTGGTGTATTTAATTATTGGGGAAAGGACCGAGGTGACTTATAGGATGCCAGTTCAAGCAATTCAGGGCCATCAGCCTCCCACTGAACTCCGGCGCATCTCCCACCAAGCTGCCAGCAATTCTACCAGCCTAATATAACAATTTATCATTATTAATGAAGATATTAGTTAACAGAGTTTATTTTATGTTGCAGGTGGTGAAGGCCACCCGTGGTGCAGGGCTTTTTCCCCAGGACAAGTCAGGGCACCAGTTCAGGTGGGCCAGGCCGCTGGCCGATATCCTGCCAGGCCACTGGCTTCTCTGCTGGCCTAATCATACAGTTTATACTTATTAATAAGTACAATTGAGAATTAAATTGCAGTTTCAGTGAGGTATGGTCAAGTAGAGGAACGACAAGCCTTGACTTGCTTTAAAGGCTCTCTAGCAAAGTACAATGCTATATGTGTATGGAAATGTCATAATGAAACATGTTGCTGTGTATGCTCACCTAAAAACTAAGTGCAAAGGCTCTCACTTGCAGATAGAAAAGTGAGAAAGGGAGATCAGTCATGAGGCTAATGCTGGCATCCAGTCTAGGAACAGAAACTTAGAGAAAAGTACAACAGATGAAACTAGTGGCAAATGGTTTGGTTTTGACAGTATTTTTAATTTCCTGATGGGCAGGATGTGGACCATAGAAGAAGAAAAAGAGTGATGACAGAAGGGCCTAAAGGATAATATTAGGATAGAGTGGAAAATGTGGGAAAAGGTTGGGATGTGTCAAATTGGAGGACTCTATCAGCTTAGTAGATGTAGTAGTATAGAATAGTATAGTAGTGCTATAGTATAGTGTAGTGTAGTATAGTATAGTAATAGTATAGTATAGTAATAGTATAGTATAGTATAGTATAGTATAGTAATAGTATAGTATAGTAATAGTATAGTATAGT
>CAJQZJ010000067.1:1222225-1232860 GCA_907164525.1 Lophiomys imhausi
ACACACACACACACACACACACACACACACACACACACACACACACAAAGTTTACTTGTGGTTTTTGTCTGTAAGGGCTTGTCAGTCAAGACAGAGTTCCTCTTTTGTGAACAAGCATGCCTCTTCTACGCCAGGGACATCCCCTGAGCCCCCAGCGACTGTCATCAACAGTTGGCTTTTCCCATTTGTTTTCAAAAAGCATGGTGGGGGCATCCACAGGAAAGGAGATGTTGGGACAGCAGGAGGCATTCCTATTTTTGTTTTTGTGTTTTAACAAGGGAGCCCTAAACATATTGAATTTCTGGCTCGCCTCAGTTCCTGCAGCTGCTTCCTGGGACTCCAGTCTTCTGTGGGGTTCTTTATCACCTATCCTTCCACGGTGGCTAAAAAGAGAAACAGCAAAGAGAAAGTTGAGTGACCTTTCAAAGTCTAAATATTTGAGTTCCTGAGTAAACAGAGTTGGGCTTGTGAGGCAGTTCTCACCAGTTTATGCAGACTGGTGCTTTCAAATGAAGCTAAAGGGGAGGCTGGCAGATTGCAGGTTCAAAGACCATCCAAAAGAGAGCACCGAAGTTCTCCACACTGATTTCCAGGGATGACTGGAGATGCCGAAGGGGTAACAAGGGTTAGCTGGAGCTAAGGCGGGCTGAAGTTCTGTCACCAGCTCAAAACAGGTGCAATGTGTGTGTGTGTGTGTGTGTGTGTGTGTGTGTAACATTTCAGCTAAGGTAATAGCAGGAAAGGACTAGTAAGAACTACAGGCCCCCTAAGCTACACTGTTCTTAGCTCTTGCTTGGACTCACTCAAGTCACCTTCCCCAAAGCCAAAACCTGTATGAAGATATCTTATCATTCCCACTTTATAGCCCAAGAGACTAAGGTCTGGAGAGATGGAGAAAGACCACATAGCTGGGAAGTTACAGAGCTGGGCTGTCAACAGGTATCCCAGCTAGCTAGAAGCGAGTATTTCTTACCCAAATACTTGATAAGAAACCAGTCAGGAAGAGGGGAAAAGAGACTTAGGTGGATGTGCTGAGTGAATTACTCATGAGTGTCCTGCAGTTCAGAGTAGGGATCCCACACTGCAGGCCATCAGTCACTGTGGGCTGCAGCTGTGGGCTGCACAGTGGAGTAAAGCTAGACTCTGCCCCGTCAGGGCCTCATGTTTCTGTTGAGATGAACACAGATCACAATGGAGCTGGATTCTACCACACTGGCCCTAAGGGGTCCACTGTTACGTATTCAGAAATATTTTTTTCACATCAATCTTTCATTTTAGAATAGTTTTAGGTTCACAGAAAAATTGAAAAGATTTCCACGTGTTCCACAAGCAGTTTCACACTATTAACATTTCACATTAATCATTAATGTGGGATGTAATACATTTAATAAACCCATATCCATACTCAGTATATTTGACATATAATGTTACACATCAGTGTAACGTTATACATTTTAAACATTGTTCTCCTTCAATTTCTTCCTCCCCTGCCACCTCTCAGTCTCCCTCACACACAGTTTTGTTGCTGTTTGGTTGATGTTGTTGTTGTTTTTGAGACAGGGTCTCTATGTAGCCACGAGGGTCCTGGAACTCTCTCTGTAGATCAGGCTGGCCTTGAGCTCACAGAGATTCACTTCTGTCTGTCTCCAGAGTGCTGGGATCAGAGATGTGGGCCACCGTGCCTGGCCACACAGCTGTTTTTAATGCAAGTCCATGCATACCTTCCCTTGGTTTTCACTAGTGCTCATTTCTGTCCCGGAATTTTGTCCTGGTACCTCATTGTATGTAGTTACTGTATTTCCCTAGACTGCCACAGTTTCTCAGGCTCTGTTTGTTTGGAATGGCCTTGACAAACATTTTTATTTTATGACTGCGGGTGTTTTGTAGACATGTATGTCTACATTATGTGTGGTGCAGTGCCTGTGGAGGCTAGAAAAGGGGATATGATCCCCCTGGAACTGGAGTTACAGATGGTTGTGAGTCACCTTGTAGGTAATGGAAATGAATCTCTGGCCTTCTGGAAGAGCAGCCAGTGCACTCAACCATTGAACCCTCTAAGGCCCCCAATCTTCAAAATATTGAAGAATATTGGTCAGTGTTTTATACAAAGCCCATTAGGTATTCACTGAGATCTCATGTTTTTCTTACAGGTCAGCTTGAGGAATGAATAAATGTTTGGAGTGAGAAGATCCCATTAGTGAATTGGCTTTGTCATCCCAGCCTGTCAAGGCGACAGGTACCAGTGTGACTCATGATTGCTGAGGTCAGCCTTGAACACCTCACTGAGGGAGTCAGTTTTCCTCGCTGTGAAGTTGCTCATCTTTCCCACACTTGGAAGAAAGCCTTCAGACACAGGCCACACTTACAGAAGATAATCCAGCAACTTGTTGTCGGCATGGTGGGAGGGTTTGCACCACAGTGCGCAGCAGACTTTATGAACCAGGGATTAGGGGGAGAGCTAGTTTCCCAGACATATGGCTTGGGCTCACTCCTAAGTGATGATTGGCTAGACAAGCAGAAGAAGGGCAATAAAGTCAGGGAGCTCATAGGGCAAAAGTGAAAGTGTTAAACTAGAGGATGTAGATTAGGATGATTACAAGGCTTGGCATAGACACACAGCCCCTGGAAACCCAACTGAGATCATTCCTAAAGGATTTTACTGGGCAGAAACCTTGACTGACCTATCCCCTCCCCATTTCCACAGGTGATAATGACAGCTACCCTCCATTGGGCACCTCCTCATTATAGGTGCTCTCATGTATTCCTGTCTGTCTAATCTTCACAGATCCCCATTTTACATACAAGAACAGAGACCAAGCGGCTCATCCAAGAGCAAGACCAGCAACCGGCCAAACCGAGATCTAATCCTTCTGTATCTCCAGCCATGCTATTCTTTATTTCATTTACTTCCTCTTGCACGAAGTGTTAGTTTCTCCTCAGATCCCTTTAAAAATGGCAGAATGATGGTTGCGGGTGAGCTGCAGGACCTGGTTGATGATGGGACTGTGTTGTCATTTCCCATTTAGAATGTTTGAACATGGACCGTGCTCACGATTACAGAATTAAGAACTTGGACTGTAGGCTCAAGGAGTTTCTCTCTGGGCCAGGCAAAAACTGGGCTGCAATTTTACTATCCAATCCTTCTGACCCAATTTTCTCTCT
Organism: Lophiomys imhausi; assembly: GCA_907164525.1. Taxonomy (NCBI): domain Eukaryota; kingdom Metazoa; phylum Chordata; class Mammalia; order Rodentia; family Muridae; genus Lophiomys; species Lophiomys imhausi. The sequence goes on from CAJQZJ010000067.1 coordinate 1,225,388, forward strand.
TAATATTTTCTTTTTTTAAAAAATATGAGTACATTGTAGGGAAAATTATAGATCCCTAAGCTTTGTAGATTGATTGAATTCTGTACTGTCGTTATGATTTAATTTGATGTATGACTTCATTCTTTTCCAAAGCAATTTTTAAGAAATAGACTTATAAAAACTCAGCACTAGAATTAACCAGTAGGGATTGGGGAAATTCCACAAGATTGTACAATCTGTGTGGATATTGAACAAATGCATATAATATGCAATGAATTTCCTTTTGAAACCCCAAGCATGAAATTCACTTAGACTTCATGTAATATCTAAGGCAAATGAATTGCTAAATTCATCTGTTTTTAGTTCAAAAATTTGTGGAGTTTGAAGTGATTTTGGGATTAAATAGCCTGAAATAAGGAGTTGAAGTTTTGAATGGTACCTGTCTGAATAGCAAAGAACATTATTTTGCCTTAGTAAACTTAGATTATGATTTTAACTGATATTTCGTTGATCTTATTGAAGTCTGAACAATATTCAGAATTGCTATTAAATTGTGCTCATGTTCTTTTGACTTTCCTCCTCTCAGATCAAGAAGACTCTTCAAATAGAACCGAAGAGGTAGGCTGCCATAGGAACCGCCTTCCTTCTTGCCTTCCTTCTTTTTTAGTCTTTCATTCAGTGCACTTTCCTCTCCGCATTCCTAGCATCTGCCCTCCCCGTGACCCTCCCGAATATCTCCTTCATCCAGAGATTTGCCCAAGATGATTAGAATACAGATAGGCACCTGGCCAATGGAGAATCAGTTTCTATAGCTGAGCTAATCCACCTCCTGAGAGTAAATTACCCCCAGACAGAGAGACTGGCCACCTTGTGAACAAACGTGATGGGCTAAGGGTCAGGTGGGTCCAGGGCTGGAGTCAGTCCAGGTACTGACTGAGCCTAACATACTTGGTTCATATTGCTTCCATAAACTCTATGGAATTCTATGAATTCCATGGGTTACTTAATGGCCTGTTTCTGTCTGTCTCTGCACACTGGGACCCTGTCCCACCCATGGCCTGGAACTGCTTCTTACTCATTGTGTCCCAGTTGTTAACATGGAGACACAGCCAAAAATAATAATGAAAGTAAAACCCACTGACTGCTTGTAATGTGCCACGTAGTTTACAAAATTATCATGTTAATTCTCAAAACAATTTTAGGAGGCAAACCACATTGTGAAGCTCAGAGACACGAGTGCATTGTTCTGAGTTGCACAAATAAAGTAACAGGACAGGTCAAGTGTCCTGACCCCAAAGACTGTGAATAGAACCCCAAACACATGCTGACTAACCTACTGTGTCCTTCTGAGGCTCCCCTCAGAGCTCTGAAATCTCATCCAAGTCTACGTTCCAGTTCACAATTCCTGAACCACTGGAGCACTGAAACACTGCTTTGCACACAGGGACTGTTGCAAAGCCCCCTGGGATTGCTGACTCCAGTGATAAACACCACTGAGGTAGTTGCTAAACAAGTAAATCATTGTGTCTCTTCTCAGACATGAACATGATGCTTCAGGAGCTTAGGGCTGAAGCCCAGAGGTTTCTGTTTTAACTGCTGCTGGTTCTTGTATTTTGTTGTTGTTATTTTTTTTAAAGTTCACATCCACTTTCTTACAAGTCAGTTTTACTTAAATCAGGACTGTCCAGCAAAAACATTGTTAGCTGTTCATGATCTGAATTCTGGTGTATGAATTAAATTGTGGTACATGTTGAAAGCCATGAGATATTTATTTTGTAATAAATAAGATAGTGGTATAACTCATTAGTAGCCATTTAAAGATAAACTGTTAGGCCTGCCCTTTTTCCCTTCTTCTTAATTCTAGTGGAAATCATTTCTGTTCCAGGGCTGTAATTTTTGGGATTCTCCAAATACTCCATCAGGTATCCTCTCCCTGATGGTGCCTTTCCTCTTGTCGACATCTGTGTAACAGAATCCAACAGTTTGACGTGTCTTCCACCCAAATAGACCATGGAGAGTTTGTCCAGTCTTATGATTGCCTCCCTTTTCTACTGTGTGGCACTGGACACACTTCTGAACAAAAATCTTGCCTTTGTCAACATCACCCATTTTTAACTCGCTACCAGCTGTTTAACACACATATGCTATGATCCGAGGACTGGCATCTTCTCTCCCAGTCCCTGTCTTAAGGAAGGCTTGGGAACAACTTCTAAAGTGCAAGTTTCAAGGTAGATCTTAGCTGGGCACAGCTTTAACACCAGTACTAGGGAGGCAGAGGCAAGCACAGGTGGATCTCTGTGAGTTTTGAGGCCAGCCTGGTCTACAGAGAGAAACCTGCTCTCAAAACAAAACTAAACAAAAACCCAAAGTAGTTCTTAATTTTTAAAAATTCAATGCATAATAACTTTATTAAATTCATTGTACCCACACAATTTTTTGTTTTTTTTAAAGGAATATAATCTATGAATATTCAAAGTGATGGGCTTCATAATGACATTTTTGTCCAAGTGTGTAACTATTGTGAGGTCCCTTTCCCCCCTCCCTGTCCTGCTCCTTCCCTTCCTCTTCATATCATACATAAACACATGCACATGCACCACACACACACACAAACACACAAACACACACACACACACATACATACACCATACACACCACATACACATACCACACACCACACATACACACCACACACACATATACACACACCACAAACACACCACACACACACACACAGCCTAGATTCTACGTATGAGAGAAGATGTAGATTTGTCTTTCTGGATCTGGCTTCTTCACCTAATATGCTAACCCTCAGTTCTATTCACTGTGCTAAAAATGACAGAGTTTTTGCTCTTTGTGGATGAAGAAAACACAGTTGTGTATACACCACTGGGCTAAAGAGGCTGACAGCACCTCACTAGTCCTGACAATGCCTGGGACAAAACCCGGATGTCATGACAGTTTTCGCTGGCCTTGAGCATTCTATGAACTGGAGCCAAATTCTGACTGAGCAGCCCTGGCGACTCCTGAAGAAGTCAGAAGGAGATGCTGCAGGTACTAGGGAGAGAGGCACTGGGCAAGTTCTTCCCAGCCACCTCCTGGGGGCTTCCAGATTGCTATTTGCCAACTCTTCTGCACGAGAGTGCATTTGGGCTCACATATGTGTGTATACACACATATACAGAGGGGAAGCAAAATCGGTACTTTGGATTTCTGTCCCTACCCAGATATCCTCAAATGTAGACTTCTTTGGTGTTTACATTTTGAGACAGGACATCACTGTGCAGCCCAGGGTGTGGTGGGATTACAGGAGTGGAATTTTTATGTGCCTGAAAGAAAGCACTGAATTGCCTGTACCTGCCTTCCAAAGGGCTGATCCTGCACTCCCTTTTCCTAATCTCTTGCCCTTGTCATTAGCTCTCTGGAGTCTGGCTAGCTCATTTCTGAGCAATTTAAGGATCTTCATTTGATCAACTTCTCACGTTTTCTAACCATGTGCTTATGGACCTTTCCTGAGTTGCACAATGAAATGCCCACTCTTGTGTTTGGCTTCACTCCCACGCAAAAGGAAAACATTCCTTCTTTACTGCTCTCTTCTCTTCTCTTGCCCCTTCTTCATCCCCAAGAGAAGCCCTTGAATCTATTTATGGACAGTGTTCTAGAACTTACCCTGCCAGAATAATTTTCCTAATGGGAAATCTAATGGGGCCTCCCACTGGCTCAGAAGACCACCCCATCTGCAGCTAGGGACAGGAGACACTCCCAGCCCAGATGTAAGGAAATGTAGCAGATCATGGGTTGGTGTAGATGCATTTGCTTATTTAATATTTGAGCATCTTTTTTTCTGAAGATATTTCTATTGAGCTCACTGGTGGAGTCAGCCATCTGGAAAACATCAAGCCTCACCCCACTGAGGTAAACCCCTATTGCGTATTTTTCCCTTTAATGCGAGCCCAGTGGGCATGCAGTGTGTATCTCTATGTTTAGCACAGTTCTTTGCCAAGGCACTTCTCAAACATATGACACTCTCTAAATAAATCAGTGTTGCACAGACCAATTGACCACTCCTCCTAATTGATGCTAACAGGGAATTTAAATAGGACTCTGAGGAACCTCACAGCTTCTTGATGGGAGGTCCTTTTTACGTTCTGACGTAGTGTATTCCAGCCTAAGGGAGGAAGCAGCATGAAGCATCATTCGTTGGCCTGGGGTGCAGCTCAGTGGCAGAGTGTAGGTTAAGGACACAGCAAGGATCTGGGTTTGCTCCGGCATCCTGTCCAAAGAAAACCCCCCAAACAAACTCTTTAATTTTTATTAAATGCTCTTTTTTTTTTAAGTTGACCCAATCTTGCCCAAGATATAGAGTTACATTGGTCTATGTCCACAAGCAAAAGGTTCAGCCCCTTTTCAAGGACATGGGGTAGACAGTGTACCAACTGAACCAATATAAATTGTTATTCAAGATGGATGGACTAAGATGAAATTTTATACTTAAAGAGGAAAATGTTCATGTTTCTTTAGCATCCTCACGTTCTGAAGTGTCAATAAAGTTAGTATCTGTTCTCTGGCTGGTTAGGAAGTGGTCCACGTAGCCAATGGGCCTGCAGATACAGCAAAAGTAACCAAAATTTTCTTGAATTCTGCCAGTCACTGTGGTTAGCTTACTGAGGGTCAGGTGATGCGGTTGCTGGAGAACACTCAACTCTCTCAATTCCTCCTGAGAACACACTGCTCAGCACGTGGAGCCAGCCCCGGGGACAGACTATACTGCACCGTGTTCTTCTCATGCCTTAAAATAACATGCTTTAGTTATGCAGTAGCACTGCATTGAAAAATTACCCCAAAAAATGTGGTGGGAAACTAATTTCCCCTATACTCAGTCAGCCTTGCAATAGACTGAAAAGGTGACTCTAGGTAAAGGGGACAGAGTGAGATTAAGTTATGAGAGGGAGCCAGGTGGTGGCAGTGCACGCCTTTAATCTCAGAATTTGAGACACAGAGGCAGGTGGATCTCTCAGCTTGAGGCCAGCCTGATCTACAGAGTGAGTTCCAGGAAGGTCAGAGTTACACAGAGAAGACTGGATTATTCTACTTTTTAGAAAAAGATTTCTTTTTATTTTATGTGTATGAGTGTTTTGCCAGCATGTACGTCTGTTCCCCATACGTGTGCCTGGTACCTGTGGAGGCCAGAAGAGGACATTATATATTCTGTAACTAGAATTGCAGATGGTTGTAAGCCCTACGTAGGTGCTGGGAACCAAACCTGGGTCCTTTGGAAGAGCAGCCAGTGCTCTTACGTACAGAGCCATCTCTCCAGCCCCTTGCTCTGCTTTGGATCTGAATCATCAATAGAAGAAATCGTGTTGGTTGCTGTTTTGAGTGATATGATCCAAAAAAAAAAAAAAAAAAAAACTTGGCCAATCTCCCTTCAGGCATTCTCTTCTTTTTCTAGTGGCATGGCCTTATTATTCCAAGGTAAAGCCTTCTATGAGGGCAACAGACAGGTTTGCCTATGTAGGAAAGGTATAAATGAACAAGGTTATTACATAATGCCTTCCAGCACTCTGTCACTGTATCTTTCAGGCTCTCTTTGAGAGGCCCCATGCATATTGGTACATGGTCCTTACTTTTGTCATTTGCAACAGTGTTGTTCTTTGCCAGGCCATGTAGCAGTTCATCTGGCATGGAACTGAACAGTAATTTACTGTCAGCATGAGATTACATAAAATAATTTTGTTAACACAAGGACTGAGACAATGCTACAATCTAGGTGCAATGCTATGTTGTAAATGTCATATAAATTTGGGGACTGACTTATGATGGTTCTTGTTGTTCCCTAAGATAATTAAATAAAAATAAACGATCAGGTATTGTGTAATCACAGTGACATATGTGGACACTTCCAAATACTTAAGTGAAGTAACATCTCAAAAGAGAAGTGATCCAAGAGAGAATATAAATTTCCCCTTTCCTTCAGCAGAAAGAGCTTTGGTTGAGGTGATAGATTTTCACTAGGTTTTTTGGAGGAGGAGCCCAACTCACTCACTTCATGAGTGTGCATGCTCCATGAAAACTTTGGAGTTGGCCTGTGGTGGGGAAGGTGCTGAGTACCAAAACTAAGAGAGGATGAGCCATGTTTCTTCCTGCTCTCAAGGACCTGGAAGACCAGAGGCATGACTGACAAACCAAATTATGACCTCGCCACATAAGGAACTGTGAGAGTGTGTCAGTGTAAAGCAATTCAGGAACACAAGTGTGTACCCATGGGAAATGAGGCTTTGACCTTCAGCCTCACACCCTGATAGCTGGTTTATTAGTTCCAAGTTTTTAAGTGATACCTTAGGATTTCCTAAACATGCAATCATGCTGTCTACAATGACCGTATTATTTCTTCTTCCCTGATTTGTGTGTCATTTATTTATTTACTTTTGTCTTATTGTGTTAGCTAGGGCTTCTTGCACAGTGAGTAGCCATTACCTTCATTCTGATCTTAAAGGAAGATTACCATTTTTAACCACTATGATGTCAGCTATTGACTATTGTCTAATGTTCTTTAATAATCAATAATTAATAATGAATGAGGAAGCTTCCTCTCCATTGAGGAATGTTTATTTTGAATGGGTTTTGACTTTTTTATGTTTGTTTATTATTTCAGGTTACATCTCCATCGTAGTACCTTCTTTCTACCCCTCCCAGTCCCGCCCTCCTATCCTCTACCCCCATCCCTTCCATCCTACTCCTCTGGAGTGGAGTATCCCTACATAACAGTCTCCTGCCCCAGTTTAGCAGTCATATGAGGGCCAAGAGCCTCCTCATACACTGGGGGCCTACAAGGCAGCACCATTAGGGAAAAGTGTCTCATGGACAGGTAACAAAGTCTATGTTCATGTTCCCTTTGGTGCATTGGCTGTAGTATAGTTATCCTGTACTATATGTCTAAAATCCAACTATAAGTGAATAGATGTCATGTGCATCCTTCTGAGCCTGGGTTAGCTCACTCAGGATGAGCTTCTCTAGTTCCATCCATTTGGCTGCAAATTGCATGATTTCGTTGTTTCTGATGGCTGAGTAGTATTCCATTGTGTAGATGTACCACAGTTTGTTGTTGTTGTTTTTTTTTTTTTATCCATTCCTGGGCTGTTTCCAGTTTCTAGCTATTATAAATAACGCTGCTATGAATATAGATGAGGAAATGGGTTTTGACTTTTGTTAAATGCTTTTTATACTGCTATTGATGATAGTGTGTGGGATTTTTTTCTTCTTTAGCCAGCTGGTGAGGCTGGACACTGTGATGATCTTGATCCGTTAACTTGATGTGGTTGAGAGACACTCAGATTAGCACAGGGCATTCCCAGGTGCATCCTTGGGGACATTTCCAGAACTCAGGAGGACTCTAACTTAGCAAATGGTTTTCCATGGGCTCAGAATGTGAACAACCTGCTGGGAAGCATTAGAATTATAGATCATTGGGTGGGGGGTGGTGTGCCTTTGAAG
>CAJQZJ010000067.1:1239486-1265332 GCA_907164525.1 Lophiomys imhausi
ACACACACACACACACACACACACACACACACACACACACACACACACACTCTACACCAGCAGTTCTCAACCTGTGGGTCTCAACCCCTTTAGGGGTCACATATCAGATATCCTGCATATCAGATATTTACAGTACAATTCCTAACAGTAGCAAAATTACAGTTATAAAGTAGCAACAAAATAATTTTATCCTCAGGGGTCACCACAACATGAGGAACTGTATTAAAGGGCTGCAGCAGTAGGAAGGTTGAGAACTGCACTTTCACGGATACATCACACACACAAAAGAAACAAATAGACCTCAAGTGGCAAAGGATCCTGAAAGTGGGAAAATAACCCCAATGTTTTCCTTCAGAAGAGTGTTTCAGAAAGTGGGGTCCTTGTCCCACCAGTTGTAGAATGACCTGGAATGTAGACTCAATGTACATGTTTCCTTGCTTGACCCTATATACACTGAACTGAGGCTTCACATACAAGGATCTCCATTTAACTAGCATTCCAGACTCATTCACAGCTTATCTTTCTCCCCAGGCCCTTAGGGTTTTACTAGCAGCCCAGTCTGTTCTTAAATTCAGAATCCTCCTGCTTCAGCCTCCCAAATGCTAGAATGACAAGTGTCTGCTACTATGACTCGCTCCACTCCTCCCAGGATGTACACTGACGAACACTCATATCTTTGTATCTCCTTGTGTCCTGGTCCTCTTGGGGGCCACCGGAGGAGCCAGCGCGCATGCTCTCACTCAATCCTGCGCATGCTCTCAGTCCTGAGCATGTTCTCATCCCTGCACCACGAATCCTACTGGGCCTTGGGGTTTCCTGGCAGGAACAGGAGTGGGGGAGCTTTCTACAGAACAGTTTCTAATGAGGGGCTCTGTCCCCCTTCGTATACATTTTAGTTTATATACATGACTATTTTTCTTGTAAATCGACATCTGTGAATCATTTTGTTTGTCTATTTTTAGAAAGAAAATGTGACTACATTGAACAATGTTCCCATTAAAAAAAAACCTTCTTATAATAGTAACAATTGTTTAAAAACTTATATTGTTAACTGCTTTTATTCAACAAGGGATAGTTGGAATCAGCCTTATAGTGGATGATTAACAATGAGTTTTTAAGCCTGATTTTTGTGAGGTTTGCATTTGGATAGATATTGCAGTTGTCAGCTCCTAAAATGAAAATGAAACCCAAAAGTTCCTGTCCTCCAGGGCTCTGCCTGGGACATTCCAGAGTGGCTCCACGGGACAGCATAGCAATGCTCCCCGGAGCAGATTTTAGAGTTCTCTTGCAATGACCGGGCTGCCACCTGATTCCTTAAATCTAACACACTTCAGCTTCCAAAGGAAAAGTTCCCAGTCTTCTCCCTGGCTTGGTGGCAGAGGCTGCCCTAAAGTTGTAGGCTTACTTCAGGACAGCTCCAGCCCCTTCAGTGTGTGTCATGATCATGTGGGGTGATAATGACATGGAGCCTAAGCCTTTCAGAAGCCTCAACAGGAAGGCAGGATCCTGTCAACCTGCTTTACTCCATTCTGCCCAGGGCAGGACTCTGTCAAGGGCACTTCTTGGGGCAGGGCTTTTGGTAATGATGACTTTGGCATGTCTCCCATTGCCCAACTCACACCTCACATACCAGGTACTGACTCAGCAGTCAATGTTAATATCTCAAGTGTTGTTTTGAAGTTATTTCCATCGTTATAAAGCCATACCTATGGCCAAAACAAGAAGCAGACAAGTTTCTTTAACATTTAGTTGAGGAAAAGGAAAGATTGGAGAGAGAGAGGGAGACAGAGAAGGAAGAGGGAGAATTGAGAAATAAGGTGGTGGGGAAGGGGGGAAGTCTGAGATAAGGAGAGGAGGGAAGAAAGAGAGAAGTTGAGAGGGATAGGGGGGAGGGAAGAAGAAAGGGAAAGAGGGAGGACAAAGGAAGGGAGAAAGAGAGGATGGAGGGATGGAGAGTGAAAAGGAGGTTGGGAGGGAGGGAGGATGGGAAGAAGGATGGGAGGGCAAAGGGAGGACATGTTTCTGCCCCTCTTCTATGCCCTGCAGTGCCAGCTTCAGAGGACTCCCCAACCCGATCCAGACACCCCAAGTCTATGTCTCTCTGACACCTGGTTCTTTTCATCCTGGCTCTTCAATTTTGTGCACTGAGCATGGCCAGAACTTTGTCCCAAGAGGAAAACTAACATGCCCCAAGAAACTTCTGGTTCCCCAGAAGGCTAGCTCTGAAAGGACAGAGGGCAGTGTGAAGTCTCACCTGCCCCCCATCATGTCGTGTGGTTGTGAGGTTTACTCTCTGAAAAAGTTTACTCCCTCTCTTTGTCCTGACTGCAGAACAGACCCTTGTTAGCGTGGTACCCAGTGAGTCATGTGAATGGCAGCGACCCCGTGCCAACCACAGGCTCTGGTTTATATCCAGTTAATGGGGGCTTCATTTAGTTTCTTGGGATTAGAATGTTTCAATATTGCTTCATAAAAATATTCCATTCTGGCTCATGGGCAGAGCTTCAGTGCAGAAAAGCTGTGAGGGGGACTGCCAGCTCCTCGCATTCCTGTTATTGTCTGTAATTTCTAAAGACCAGTGAGTAGACATGGCACTCTGCAAATACACAAAGACAAGGCCCTGGCCTTCCATCAGAAAAACACACCCTAATGAAAATAATCCAAGCAGAAGTATAACAGACAGTTTGAAGGGGCAGAAGGGGGAGGAGACGCTTAAAGTACTTCTGTTTCTGTTTTTGTTTTTGTTTTGGGTTGGGAGTGATTGGAAGCCAACTCCATCCTGAGTTTGCTCTGTGTTTAATCTTTCCAAACTCTTGGTCTCAGGAGGTCACTGGATTCAAAAGCCAAATTCTCCCTGTCCCCTGCAAAGAAATTGCCTTCTACAGAAGCCAGCTCCTTTTTTCCAATGGCTTTGTGGCTGACCTCAGCTCCCCAGACAAGTGTAGGCTTAAATAAGATAATTACTTTCTAAAGCACTATGCTTCCTATAGAAAGCCTCTAGAACAGAGACCACAACGCCTCTCCTTGGAGGGGACCACACCTGAAGTTCCATCCCTAATCTCTTTTTTGCTATTTGCCTTCCAGAGAAAGCTGTCCTCACAGCTTAGACCCAACTTCAGGCCTGGAACTTCCAGAGACATGCCAGTTACTTGGTCCTGTGGCATAGTTGGTTCATCAAGACACATTTTTATGAAAACCTCAAGTTATAACCCACATGTGGTGGCAGATCATTATCCTAAGACTCTAAATTGAAGCAGTGATGCACTTGGAGGCGGATCTATCATAATCTGGACATTTTTTCTTTTACTGGTCTATTTTAACAAGTGCAGGGAGGAAATCAAACTCGAAAAGCATAAACTGTTTTACATTTTGAATTGAACTTGTATAAAAATGGAAACACTCCAAGATAAAGGAATACTGGCAGAAGAGGAAGGAAAGATGGGGTGGGGAATGTGGAAATAAAAGGCTTCTGTTATGGCCTTTACATTTCCTGATTTAGCTCAGTGGAAAGGGGCAGGGTAAGCAATTGGATGGAGATGCTATCCCTAATGAGAAAGAGATGACAGAGACAGGAGGGGGACAGACATAGGAAGAGGGGGTGGAGATGGCATGTGAATGTGGGAGGTGTGCAGTGAACCCTGAAATGGAACGCTAAATAGCTCCCAGTAATTATCTCTGTGAAATAGCCAATTAGAATTACAGATCCCATTTATTTTGTCTTGAGGCCTTTTTAGGTTTTCCAAACCCTCAATGGCAATATTCTTCCTAATTCACCAAATCCATTACTATTTGTTGTTGTAGTATAGTAGTTTTTTAAGTTTATCTTTTGACAATGTCATACCCCTGCATAATGCACTCTGATTTTTCTCCTCTTTCTCTTCCACCCCATCACCTACCCTCATTCTTCCATGTAACTCCTTTTCCACATTATGCCTTTTTATTCTGTTTTGTGATCCACTGAACTTAATTAGGCCCATTTATGTGGTCATGGGTTTGGAACTGCCAAATGGAGCCTGGTGGGCTGAAGACAGTGGCTGCCCCTCTCCTGTAATCCATCAGTAGCCAGTAGTCATTCGGGAGAGACAGGAGTGCGTACATTACATTTTAAAAAGAGTTTCTCACTCCAAAGGCTTGAACAAGCTCGACTTCTGAGCCTGAGCCCACAAGAGGAAAGAGGTCAGGGTCATTAAACGGAGAGGTTTTGTGTATGGCAGCGCACTCTGGGGCCCAGGGACCTGCAGCGGGTCCACACTGTCACACATTTTAACATGCGGCTCATAGATTGAAGAGTTGCCTCCAGTCCACGCACACTTTAATAGTTCCAGTGCCCAAGGCTTCGGTGGCATGAGAAAATGTAGCGATGATCCATTGCCAACTGTTGCCATCACCGTGCGCAGCTACCATTCACAAAGTCAAATCCAGCTGAGCGTGACGTATTGCTTTAGACCTGTGTGCCCTACGGTATGAATGCCACATAGAGGGGATTGCTCTGCCGGAGAAGAGTCCCAGCTCACTCTGGGCTGGGGGGTGTGAACTACAGTGGTCATTCTAGGAGCCACGATATCTGGAATGTGAGCCACATTGTGGCCTGACTCGGGAGGAGAGAGCGTCCAGAAGTTTCCATATCCACCATACAGCTGGCTGCACAGTGGCTTCTTGGCACGCAAAGGACAGCAGAGCATCTTGCCTCCTTGACATCGGTCCTGGGATCAGTTTGCGGGTAAAAGGTGCCCTGCCACTGAGCTGGTCACTCTGTTCTTCAGTCTGAAACCCCCAGAATTAGGGGTTACTTGGGTAGAGGAGACGGTTCAAGTTGGGTGGTGAGACATGGGTCAGAGCAACCTTAACGTGAATTTCATCTGCTTGCTTCCTTTTAAACATACGGTCAGCTGGGTAGAAACCCAGACACACTGAACATCTAGAAAAAGGAGATCAGGGAGGGCAGGGTGGGAAGGCTGCTGCTCAAAGGTGAAGGCAACATGAATCAGGGGAGAGGGAAGGGTCCAAGGCCAAACAAGGATGTTTGGCGAGGGTGTCTAGCTTTCTGTCCACCCTTCCCTCTCAGAGGAGCACTCTGCCTTCCTCCATGTGAAGGAAGCCCACGGGAACATGCCAGCTCCCTGTAGCCAACTGGACCGACTCTCTAAGTCCTCCGGCTCATCTGTGTTCTAACCTTCTCCTCCTGGGGCCCTGGAGGTCTTCCCCTGCGTTCAGGACACTACCCTACTGTCCCTTTGGTAACCTCCCTACAGTTCCTTTTCACCTTTCTCTCACACCTCCAGCCTGTCTCTCTACTGCAGCCTTTCACCTGCCATATAAGCAAACAAGCCACAGAGGGTGCCTCTAAAATCACCTCTCACCCCCAGCCTTGCCAGGTTGGCTCAGCCACTCTTCTGGAAAGAACCATTTCCCGTGTATGTGGATGTGAGCAGTTTTCTTACCTTTCCTTCACCTGCTCCATCTGGCTTCTGATCCCTGCTGGGAAACTACTTTTGGCCAAATCACCAAGAATATTGTGACAAGGTGCAATGGAGCTGCAGGCCTTGACTTACCCGACTTCCTCTACTCCTAGATCATTCTTCCTGTCTGTGACTCATTCTTCCTTGGGTCCTGCTGCCCTTGGGGAGATACATGCACTGTCCACACAGTGGACACTCCAGTGTCTGTGTTCAGCGTGGGCTTCCTTGCTAAGCTCATGTACCAAGTCACCTGTAGGACATCTCACCAGTATAGCAGGCAACATTTTCAGAATGGAAACTATCTTGTGGCTTCTAACAGGGGATCCTCCCATTTCTTCCTACCCCACAACCTGATGCCAGTGTCCTGGGGATTTTGTGTGTGCAAATCCTTCTCTTGGGAAGCACACCTCTTCTGAACCCTCTGACCCTTCATCTATGAGTGCACTGTTTACATCTTTCATCAGGTCTTAGATTACTCTTTTTCCTTCTGAGAAGCCTTCCTTGATGCCCCAGATTTGAGCCAGGTGCACCTATAATCTTACATACTTCCATTTGTAATTCCTACTGAAGGGTTTACCTTTCCATGAAAATCGAAGGGCAGTGTCCTTCAGTCTTGTTCATTCGATCCCATGATTCAGCACGACAGCAGTACATGAGGATGCACATTAAAGATGTGATTATGTTGGGGCTGAGGAGATGACTCAGTGGGCAAAGGCAAGCCTGATGACCTGAGGGCCGAGCCAGGCACTAGGGGGAAAAGTCAAACACAGCCACACAGGTGTCTGCAATCCCATAGCAGTTTTACAGAAAGATGGAAGGCAGAGACAAAAAAAGACTCCAGATACTTTAGGGACCAACTCATAAAAGTTGTTCTTTATCCTCCAAATGTGTACCATGGCATGAGTGTGACCATGCCCCCACACATGAACACACACACGATTATTGGAAAAAATAAACAACCTATTTTCAACCAACACCCAGGGCTCAGGAAAAAGCAGGGCTTATGTAGGGGTCAGGGTTGTTGTTATTTTTGTTTGTTTGTTTGTTGTGACAGGGTTTCTTTGTGTAGCCTTGGCTGTCCTGGAACTTGTTATGTAGACCAGAACTCACAGAGATCCATCTGACTCTGTCACCTGAGTGCTGGGATTAAAGGTGTGTGCTATCACTGCCTGACAACCACAGCAACTCTTACAAAGGAAAACATTTAATTAGGGCTGCCTTACAGCTTAGAGGTTTAGCCCATTATATCATGGCAGGAAGCATCGTTGCACACAGGCAGACATGGTGCTGGAGAGATAGCTCAGAGTCCTACATCTGGATCCACAGGCATCAGGAAAAGAACTGTGAGCCACTAGGCCTGGTTTGAGCTTCTGAGACCTCAAAGCCCATCCTCTAATGACCCACCTCCTCCAACAAGCCACACCTACTCCAACAAGGCCACACTTCCTAATAGTGCCATTCTCTATGGACCTATGGGAGTCATTTTATTCAAACCACTCCACCGGCCCCTTTTACATCACATATAGCAATTTATTTCTATGAGACGTATTTGACCTTTTTAACACCAACTCAAAACAAGCTTTTGTTATATTTTTTTATGGTTGAGGACTATCTCTCTCTGAGTGACATGTAAATATGTGTCACTCAGCACAAAGTGGTCTAGCCTACTTCTTCTAAGTAAAACAAGCCATCTTGCATAGGATAGTCTTAAAAGCAATGTGGTTTACTCCTGGACTTTTGTTTTCCTTTTTGGAGTTTAACTTTGCTGAAGTAAAATGTTTAGCTCTAAAGCTTGTCACTTGACAATACGTTTTCCAAGATGCGAAAGCTCAAAAGTGTTTCCTTTTGCTTTGGCTCATTATGAAGATTTTATTGGTCCAAATGTGTATTCTTTGATGCTTTAATTAATGCTTGTGGCTAAATTGTGAAAGAAAGAAAATATTTTAGTCAGTTTATAGGAACGACGAGTCACATGACTTTCCCCAATTGAAGCCACAACACTCTGCACTGTAGGACATCCGTCTGTGCATTTTCATGGGTCTAATACAGGATTTGAACAGCAGACTTGAAAATGACGGGGTTAGTCTCATCATGTTGCCCAGCAGCTGCTTGGACCATTTCTTCCTAGTCACTGTAGCAGAGGATGGTGACTACGCAGGAGATTCTGCCACTGTGCGGCTGGCCTTTTAAACCAGTGATGGACAAGGTGACATCCTGGTGTGTTGGCCACAGAAAGGAGTTCACCCTGAGCAGAACAGAAGCCATGTAAAGAAAATAGAGTAAGCGGTCCGTGACTGCACATATGATCGTGGTTCTGTTTGCTGTCACTGATTAAGCTTGCTCTTGGCATCGTAGGGTTACCCTTCTTTCAACAAAGTTTTCTAGGAAGCATCACATGGTGCTGCCAGGACAGTCACAGTCTGACAATACCCCTCCTCTGCACCCCCAACACCCGTCTTCAGAATATTTCATTCTTCACGTCTCCTGCTCATTTTCAAAGGGCTGACTCTTGCCCTAATCTCTCCTTGCCCTGCATTTTCTTTTCTGTTCAGAAGCCAAGACCGAGACTGGAACACAGACTCTGCGGATCCATAGCCTAGGCTTCCTTTACCCGCCGCGGCCAGCTGCTGATGGAGGAAGACACCCCAAGTCTTTACTGCCTTCTGCAGTCCCTGTACTGTGCTGTGGAGGTGGCTTGTGCCCTGTAGAATTTATGTCAGCTCGACTCAGTGCCGTTTGTACAGTATGGTAGAGATAGTCTCGCCTGAGATCTTCCTAAATGAGCAATCTCTATTCTCCTCCTCACCCTGGGGAATTAGGACTGCTGAGGCGTGAGCTCCTGGTCCCTATTTTTAACAACTTCTCCAGCTGATTCCAGCACAGCATGAGAAGTTCCTCTCCACTGTATGTGACAGGCAGGGAAGGGAGACTGTCACAATCCTTGCACGTCCAGGCAACCAGCACCATCCTGTAGATGAGGCAGGGACAAGGAAATATCCAAATCCTCCCAGTTCTCATTTTCGCCTTGGTGTTATCTGTTTTAAACTAGAAAGGTATATTGACCTTAAACACCATTACAGAAATAATTGTATCCCTGAGCACGTTATTTGTGGAAAGCAAGTACCCCAGCAGCGGGATCCAAGGCTCTTTCCCTGAGCCTTAAGCAGAACAAGTTCTAAAGTGAGGAGCAAGAACTAAGGGCTGGGTCTCACCAGCAGAGAATTTTTCTCTTCCCACAAAAGATCTGTTCATTTCTTGTACAGTGTCTGACTTTCCCATAAACACTGTACTACAACAAGCCTGTTCATTGACTCCTGGTGTAGTGGCTCCTTTGCCATTGTTCCTTTTTGGGCTTCTGGCTTCACGGCAATCTAGAACAGACCTATAAGCCTCCCAGTAGTGCTTGGTCCTTCTGGTTAACAAATAATGACTGTCCTGTAGACACACGTGATGTAACTGCCTCCTCCCAGCAGACTCCCTGTGCCCACTGCTGCCTTGCAGGGTCCCTATGGAATTCCTGTCTTGATGATTCCAGACTCATGGTAAATGCTCAGTCAGGAGCCTGGCTCACAGCTGAGGCTCCTTCACAGCCTCTGCCCTGCCGCCTTTCAAACACTTGAGTAACAGAAACCGCGTTAGGCAAGACACACACACACACAATTAGATAAATGGCAGTTTATTGCTATCAATACCTCTTGAAATTTATGGTGAAGTTCAGTTGTAAGGCCAGTCAAGTGACTCTACGAAGACATTTTTAATAACCTCCCAAATTGCAAGAGACAGATGCAAGCAGTCAGGTTTGCCTTCATGTCCAGTGAATTTCTGGAATGGTTGGTTGTGCAATGTTGAGAAAATTCCTCATTTGGATAATGAGTTGCATGTGGTAAGGCAGGTTTTGTTGCTGTTAAGATAGATTTCTTTGCAATGTTGGCTTTCTTTCTCTTAAGCAGACGGCAGGAGAGTGTTACCCTGCGCTATACATGCCGTGTTTACACAGCAAAATGTGGCACATGAGAAATTTGATTATATCTCTTGTTTCTTTATGCATTTTAAAAAGACATTTACATCATATTTTTGTGGTTCAACAAAATCTTTGTAGCTCCTCAGAGCTGTCCAAAGTCGCTTTATAGATGAAAGTCTAAGATGAGAGTATAGTGATCCTTACTCCTGTCTTTGAAGGTCAGAGCCTGCTGTGTAATACTTCTCCCAACCCGGGTGTTCATGGTTTATGTGGACATCAAGAACCCCAAGAAGATTCCAAGAGCCTCTCTTGTTCAGGATAGAAACTTCTGGAGCAGGAGTTCTGTTTATCCTGCTTAAATGAATTACAGACTGGAATTTCTCCCAGAACCATCATCTCCCATGCTTACCGGAAGGGTGCCAGGCAGAGAGTACTGGGCAATGGTGAAGATCCCGGGGCCACTCAGCCTCATATTGGTGTGTGTCCATCACTGGTCCCTGCAAATGATCTGACTTTCCTTTCTGCAGCTGAGGCCTGGCATTTCTTTCATCAGGTCTATTCCCAGAAAGCAGTCACTCATTTAGATGAACTGCTCCTGGCGTGTGCTCATGTGTAGCTAACAAAGAGATTATTCTGGAGATGTGGGGGGCAGGGCAACAGGGCAGACAGGAGATGTGGCTGCAGAAGAAGCCATCTACTCTGGCATCTGCAGATGGCCTTACGGAGCACAGGCTGCGCTGGTTGGCACATACCTGTTATCTCGGCCCTGGGGCACAGGACTCAATAATTCCAGGTCAGCCTGGGCTACATTGTAAGATCGTGTCTCAAAGCAAAAATTCATAATAAAAGTTCAGATTACACCTCATGGTCCCCTGCCACTGCTCTGGGTAGCACACTATTTGAAGAGCAGCTCCTTTGGAGATGGTCTGGCAAGCAGAGACTTCTGGGAGAAATACAACTACAGTAACCAAAAGACCTCTGATGAAGGAGACCTCTCCCTACCTCTTTTTACCTCAGAACTAGCTGCAACCCTCCTGTGCAGCATGGCCAGCCTGGAGACCCACACTGTACTGGCCATGGGGCTTCTCCCTCTGTCAGAGCTAAAGCTGCCAGCGCTACACAAGTGTGGAGATTAAACAGGTTCAAGCATGTCAGTCATCAGCAGGGAGAAATTCAGTCCCCTAGTCTCCAAGTGGCTCACCCGATATGTCCTAGTCTCTCAGCAACTTGCTGAGCTTGGATTTTTCCAATTATTTTTGCAAGGTGGAATTTAATAATAATAATAATATAAAAAAGCATGAGAGGATTGTTGGGGAAAGGAAAGAGCTAGAATTCGGAAGGCAACAAACACTGTCACTGATCCCTGGAACTGGCCTATTTTATGAGGAAAACTGGCCCAGGAGTGGTTGTGATTTATTCTTTACTTCCCACTTGCATTAGGATCAAATGGATTGCTTTAATATCTTTGTTTCTTACCAGGAAATATCAATCTAAGAAGGCTACGTGCTGTTAGTGTCCGGGCTAAACTTTTCTCACATAGTCAGCCTGTAAGAGGATGTTGCCTGTTGCTTCCCCAGTATCTATTTCCAGTATCTTCCTTGCCGGAAAAAACAATCTATGCCCATTCCCAGACTCTTCTACTTTTAGGAGCCACCACACCATCCAGTCAAGCTAGTGACATGTTAGCTGCGTCTGTGGAGCAGGGCCTCCATGCAAATAGACAGACTCAGGTAATATGGGAAATTTGTACCTCCTTTTATCTGTCTTTTTCTTGGAGTGTGGGCATGATGGTTAGAGGAGGAGTAACTATCATAAACCCCCAAGGAGGCCAGTTGTGGTGGCCCACACCTTTAATCCCAGGATGCAGAAGGCAGAGATACCTGTAAGTTAGAGACCAGCCTGTTTACATAGAAAGTTCTAGGACATCCAAAGCTACATAATAAAGAGACTCTGCCTCAAAACAAAACACCAAAATCGAACATGGGAGGACATTCTTTCACTGTAGAATAAACATGGAAATGGCTGTGTGTCCTTGCTGTCCCTTAACCAGTTATAATAATTTCTATCTGTCTTGAAATTTCTTCTTAACCAAGCAAAATGAAGTCCTCTTGGCAGCTGAGCAGGGTGGTTACAGATTACTCCTGTAATCTCAGCATTTGGTAAATGGATACAGGCCAGGAGTTCACCACAGAGTAAGTTCAAGGTTAGCTTGGGCCACAAGAGACCCTCAAAACAAAACAAAACAAAAAGCAAAATCTTTCTGGTTGGGTCTTAGTATTTGGATTTCTCTCAAATGTAACTAAATACAGTCCTTACTAATACTCCTTCAAAACAAAAACTTTAATTCACCACCTGATAGAATCCCTGTACTTCACAGTATGAGAAAACAGACAGCGGGAAAGCACTCCGTAAGGTCCCTCTGGCTACTCCACATTCTAACCATAAGCCCTTAATCCTTCAAACCTCTTGGCAACATTTGAGCAATGAGGCAGCGACTACATCCTCCTGCTGCAGCTTTTCCTTTCCACCATCTTGCGACTGTGCCATTCTAACTTCCTGCCTTTCTCTCATCTCCCTGGCTACCTTCTGGTCTCTCATACATCCCTCTTCCTTCTGTCCTTGAAATTCGGATGTCCCCAGGGTCTCCCGTGTCCAACTGGGTGGTAATCTTGGGTCTAATTATGGCATTTCCTGTCACCTAGGTTTCAACACAAATGGTATCTGTTGACACCGGAGACCGAAATAGGGAATGCTCTGTTAAGGAAAAACAGCAGCTCACAAGGCTTGATGTGATGTCTGATCCTATTACTGGAAAATGGGAGGAGACAGAGAACAGATGTATAAGAGGGTATACAAAAAGGATCTGAAAGGGAGTTGGTGACACTCACGGACAGTGTAGTTGGGTATTTAAAAATCCTTGACCAATAGGACTGGAGAAATGGCTCACAGTCACGAGTTTTGTTCCTGGCACATACTTCAAGGAGCCCAAAACTACCTGTAACTTCATCTTCGATGGCCACATGTATGTCTATGTCATTTTTTTTCTATTTCTGTTTGCCTGTGCCTAGATATACACAAGGGCTTTGTAGATATCAAGTGATCACCAAGTAACTTTGACTTTGAGGATGTTTATGTGGGTAACCCCTGATGTTTGTGTGTATGCATGAAACAGGCATGCATCTGTGTCCACTCACATATGTTGCCTGGAAGTTTTCCTGTCCAGATGGGTTTGTTAGGAAGGGACAAAGACTCCCTGAACATTTGGTGCCTTTCCCTGTGTGTTTTTATCTCTGTTTATCTCGCTCGATGATGGACCAACCTGGCCCAGTGCAAAGTTCCCCTTCTAGATCAACTGCCCAAAGCTCACTTTTGTTTGCATGAAAGCTGTGGGCCCGACTTGCTTTTGGTCTTGATTATTAAAAATGAAAACCACCCTGTTAGGTCTAGATCTCTCTAGTATCTGTTTCCAAGATGAAACTTTGAGGGCAGAAGGGAAAAAAAAAACAAAAACAAAAACAAAAAACAAACCCAAACCAAAACCAACCAGGTTTCCTTTGCTGTGTAGATGTGACATTCAAAAGTAGAGTTCAATGGAATTTCTCCAACTCTGTTGGGCTTGGCCCATCAAGTCAGAGGAACTAAAGTTTTCTGATGAATTAGTTTCATTGTAGTAACTTTAGTGCTTTAAATAAGAGAGAGAGAGAGAGAGAGAGAGCGCAGTAGGGAAGGAGAGAGGAAGAAGAGAAGGAGCTGGTAGGAAGGAAAGAAGGGAACATTTTGTGGCACCAGTCCACACTTAGATTTATTTGCAAGGGTGTTGGGGAAGTTGGGGAAGAGCCTCTGAGGATCTTGGACCATTTCTGTGCATGAACTGCTGGTGACTAAGGGTCCTTAAGGGAAGGAAATATTTCATGATGGTGTGGCTTAGACATAGCTTCCCTTTAGAAGAAGGTCAGTGTCAAGACCAGGGGCAGCACTGATGAAATCTGGAAACAGACCAACAGGGCTCCCTCCAACACCAGAGACAGATGCCATAGGAAGTATTTAAATGTGCCAGTTACTCTGCAAGTATGAGGCGGCGAGTGGAAGACTCTAGAGCCGAAGCAGTTAGAAAGAGGGAACACAGCTTGGTTAAGAGTGTGCGACATTCCAGAAGAGAGCTGGGGAAGGAGGGACTTTGGACAGAACCAAGGTCCTAACCCAGACCTGTGTCTTGAATGTGAAATGTGTTTTTTTTTTTTTTTCTGTATAAGCTAACCATTCTGGATTGAGAGAAAACCCATGTGAACAGAAATATTAGCCCAAACCAGTTTCTAACCTAGACACAACAGGCCCAGGAGGAGTCCAGGGCTGGGGTGGGGGTTGGGCTACCTGAAATAAGACCCTTCCTGGTGGTCACAGCCTTAGTGGAACCAAAGAGACCATCTAGCCCATAAGATTGGTCCTCTTCCTGCCTGCCACAGAGGGGATTCTCTTCCTGTGTAACATAATAAATTCCCCTGTAATCTCTAGTTGCAGGTAACTGCTTGACTCTGGTGAGAAATGACTGGCTTCAAGTTTCTCCCCAGTATGATTTCCTGTTCATACAGTGAGGGGCCTGCCCCCCAGCCCCCCACTGCTGCCCCCCAGCCCTGCATACCCAGAAGCAAAGAACAAGGCTGAATCATGCCTTTGATTAATGCCTCATCGGATGCTGTAATCCCATACACAGAACCCTCCCTGCTCCAGGAGCCCGGCTGAGAACTCAGCAGTAAGAAAAAGGACTCAAGGGCAGCAGGGGACTCTTCACCAGTAAGGGCTCCAGCCACCCTCCCAACACTGTCCTCGGTGAGCTGTTTCTCAAACACTGCTCACCAGGGGGTCCTTTTCTGTGTCACCAGTGGCTTTGTCTGTCTCATGACCTGACATCTGTCTGTGTGGTTCTTTTTGTGGCTCTTGCCTCTCCTTCCTTCTTCCTTCGTGGGTGTGTCCAAGATAGGTATGTCCACTGCAACACTATACCACCACGTTTTGTTATTTACGGTGCTCACACCTGAGAACCATGCAATCAAAATAAATGAATAGGAAAAATATCTGAAAACATCTTACATTGGTTCAAAAACCTTGTATTGAGCCTCATTCACAGTTATCCTGAGCTGCAGATTGAACAACGTGTTTCAGACCAACAGTGGCATGGAGACCAGTTTGTCCTCTTCAATCCTCTTCAAAAGCTAAGTCTAATGTCAGGCAAGGCTTACAGCTTAGCCAATCACAATGGAATGACCTCATGACAGGAGGCCTCCCTAGCAAGGCATCACTGGAGAGCAAGGAAACCCAGAATGAATTCCAGTCCTGGCCAGCAGTGCACTTGCAGCCCCCTCCTGCTTTTCTCAACAATAATCTCAGCTCTGTGTTATGATAAACTGCCTGCTCCTTGCTCGGCAGTACATTCAGGAACTGGACTGAAGCCAGGGAAAACACAGGCGCAGTGGTAGGACTATTGAAATAAATTAATGGCCTATGATTAATACAAGAAAACAGTGCCGGTTAATAAGCTTAAACCCCCACACACTCACAGGTTATTTGAGAGGGGGAGGGATGTTTAATGTGAACATGTATGCTTTTCAAATAGAAAGGCTAGTTTAAAAACAAATTCTAGTCCTTCAAAGTTGGTATAAAAATGTTGGGAAGTGTCAATCGTCTGGGTTCTCTCTATCTGTTTCTTTCTAGAGCTCCCTGGAACTGGCACAGGAGGAAAATTAGGTACATTACTTGATGATTGTGCTTTTTTTGGTTTTAAGTCCCAAACAGTATCAGCAGACTTGGTTCCTGGAGGGGATCACCAGATTAGGCTATGAATTATTTGTGACAAATTCCTAAAATTAAATCCACCTTCAGCAATACAAAAACCCTTGCTAGTATTCCTCAGGTTTGCAAGAGGGCCCAGCGAGTTCTGGACTTCCAAGGGGAAAAGGGTCTGAGCTGACTCTTGAGACGACCATGGCAACTAGGCAAACTCTGATGGCTTTGTTTGAAGATCTGTCACGTCGCCTTAGCGTTCCTTCTTAGCCGTTCCCCTCAGTCTGTCATCAGGTTTGCTCTGCACAAAATACTTGACCCGAATCAAGGAATTTCAACTTTAAATACCAGAGCAACCATGACATTCAGATCAGTGGGAACCTTCCCCAAATCAACATGAAAACCTCAGCCCACACCGGTGTCTCCCCAGCTGGCTCCCAACAGGAGGAACACGCAGTGAACTAACTGGAAGCAGCCGGTTTTCCTTCCAGCCCAATGTAAATCATTGGACTATTTCAGTGGAGTTGGGTGTGGGCAAGGCTGGGACAGAAGGACATTGGAACCCACTTGCAGGCGACAGACAAGGCACACCCAACAGGAGCATACTGGGTAATACAAAGCAATCCCTTACAGGATGCCCATGGAGGAAAAGCTCTGCTGTGATGCACCTTGGGAAAGGGATGCTCAGAAATTCCTGCTATCCAAGACTTAATTCATGTGTCTCGGGAGGGAGGTCCAGTTCTTCCTGTCTTGCTCCCTGCTTCCTCTGTCCTAGGAACCGTTGGTGAGTGAAACAGCAGTGATTTTTCTGTGTAAATCCCACTTGATTTGTGAGGCCCATAAGCTTTGTCTGCGACCCCACCTAAGGCAGCAGAATAGCGCAGCTGAGCTTCCAGTGTCTGGTACTCCAAGGTCACTTCCAATCGCAAGTCCCTCAGTCCCTTCCTGTTCCTCTGCGGGCATCCACAGTTTAGACTGAGCAGCCCCAGGAAGGCCCATCTTAAGGGCTTTCAGGTTAGCCAAACTTCAGCTATCCTAGCTTCCGCCGTGTTGTCACTGATGAACACGCGCATGCGTGCATGCATGAATTCACACGCAGGCTCACAACTGGGGAAAAGAGCTTGCGTCGTTTTCCCTCTGTTTTGAATCAGATCAGCAGAGATCTGCAGCAAAGGCGGACAGTGAAGAAAGCTGTAAGATGGGGCCTGCACCCAGTTGTAGCCTTGGCCACAGCAGCCTAATGCGGATGATAAGAAGGGCTCCTAACCTAAATGATAACACTGCTGGGTGTGATGAGTCTAAATTAGCTGCTGCTTTAAGGGATTTCTGAGATTCTTGACACCTTTGGCTGGGTTCCACGGGTTGGTTGGATCATGGGAGGGACTTTCCTATGTGATGGTTAAAGGCATAGATTCTGAAACTAGACTTTGTGGGTTTAAGTCTGGGGCCAATCGCTTAACTGTGTGACTTTGGACAATGTGCTAAACCTTATTGTTCCTCCATCCCCTCTGCTGAAGAAGGGGTGTCATAAGAGAACCCGCCATGTAATTACTGTGATGTCGGATGCATATGGGGATTTGAAACAGCGTCTGTCTCATAGATCATGCTGTCTGAGGGCTAGCTGTTAGGATTAAGATTCGAGTGAAAGGTCATACCCAGCAAGGACAAGGCCATAGACGAGGGTGCAGAAGGCATGTACTGTGGGACTGCAGAAGAGCCTGAAGTCAGCAGAATAATATGCCAGGGAGGGTCCCCAGTGTCAAGAGTGCTTTCTCTGCAAGTTTGAAGATCTGCTTTTGAGTCCCTGGCATCCTTGTGAGAAGCCAGGCAAGGCTTGTGCTCCTGAAACCTCTGTGCTGCAGGGAGTGGAGACTGGAAGTTGAGGAAGTTTGCTGGCTGTCAGCCTAGCTTCCAGGTCAGTGAGAGCTCCTATCTCAAGGGAATAAAGTGAAGAATGATATAGAAATATACTCAATACCCTTCTCTCACCTCCATACCCTCATAGACATGTGCATATACTCAGGACAAGACACATATGTGTGCACACACACACAGGGGCAGTGAGGCCACACATTAACAGATGAAGTAAGCAGAATTGCTTTGTAGGAGAGACAGGGCAGATCTCAAGGCTTGGGCATAGTCTGCTCTCACTCAGCCTCAGACATTGGCTCCTAAGCCTTCAGCAACAGCCTCCCTGCCCTTCTCTCCAGTTCCCAGCTCTTGACCTGTTGTTGCATTAGGTGAAGGATTTGAGTTCAGGTCAAACCTCAGAACTGACCTGTTTCCACTGAGGAGCTGAGCTACAGAGGGGAGTGTCAAACAAAAGCAACAGCGCCCTCAGGAATAATCTCAGTAACAGACAAGGAACCCCATGTGTAATTCTATGTGTTAAGAACGGTTGCTATGGGAACAGAGAGAAGGACTTGGCCCCAAGGCATCCAGAGGTCACAGAATCTTCAAGGGTGTGTGAGGTGAGACATGGGATGAGGGGTACAGGGAATAGTTGTCCAGACAGAAAGACGTGTTTGAAGTTTAGCTTAGAGTCCCACCCTGCCCTGACCCTGATCCCAGGACACTGAGTTACAGTGTCCTTTATCTTCCTTTTTTTCAGAGGTGAAGGGACTCCATGCAAAACACACCTTCAGCAAGGACTGCAACTGGAGGTTCAATGGAGCTGTAGGCACAGACCCTTACATCAGTTAGCCTTGACATCTGAAACGAGCTGTTTTGCTTCTCTGGGCGCTTGACCATGATGAAACTGGCAGATAATACTTGGTAGAGTGTCTTGGGGGATTGAGTGAAGAACTTGAAGAGTTTCCCGTAAGCATCAGCTGTGCACACAACTGGGAGCGGTTGCCAGAATCCCAGCCCCACTCTCGATGTGTGCAGTCTCACTTGTGGGAAATGATGATGTATAGGGTTATGTTTGAGCAGCAAAATGATTTGCTTAAAAGATGAAGGGAAGCATGAAGGGCCATCTGCAGAGGATGTGACAGGCACACGGGGAAGAACAGAACTGCGTGTGCACTGTGCACAAGCATATGGGATGCTTAATTCTGAGTCCACCTGAGAGATGCCTAGATGGTACGTAAAACATTATGATGTGCCAATGCAGGTGTTTCTTGAAGCGCTGGAATCTTCAGTCTGGGTAATGGACCTCAGCCCTCACCAGTGAGGGCAGGAACCTCCCAACTGTTCTGAGCTTGAACAGAACAAAAACAGAGAAGGGGCAAATTGGTTCTGTGCTTGAGCTGAGACGGGCATCTTCTCCTAGCTGTGGACATCAGGGCTCCTGATTCATAGGCCTTCCTGAACTTCTGGGCTTGGACACTTGGCTACACTACCGGTTTTTTTTCACCTCTGATTTTCAGACAGCAGGTGACAGGACCTTCAAGCCTCAAGAATCACATGACTTGATTCTTTGTTATGATTTGTTACACACACACACACACACACACACACACACACACACACACACACTACAATGAAGACTGATAATCAAAGTTGTCATCTGATCCCCCCCAATCAAAATACCAGCAAGATGGTTCAGATGATAAGATTTTATGTATATTTTACCACAAATTTAAAAATAAAAAAATATTTTGTAAAGGGTTCCTGGGAAGGTGGAGGGTTAGAAGCCTTACTACTGAAACTCTGAAGAAAACAATCAACA
The DNA here is from genome assembly GCA_907164525.1 of Lophiomys imhausi. Lineage (NCBI taxonomy): Eukaryota > Metazoa > Chordata > Mammalia > Rodentia > Muridae > Lophiomys > Lophiomys imhausi. The sequence continues at coordinate 1,258,358 of CAJQZJ010000067.1, forward strand.
CACACTCACATAATAGCAAATGGATTAAAAAAAATGTTTGGGAAGAAAAGAAAGCCAAGGTAGCACACAACAAACCCTTACTCTGCAAGAGACAAGGTCTGTAAATGGAGTTGTTATTGCAGGGGGGAGGAGAGGGAGTGTCTGCAGGGTAACAAGTTGGGAGCTGAGAGTCAGACCTGCTGCAAGCCCTGAACTAAGTAAGCCACAGAGGAGAGCAGTAGAAATGCAAAGGAAGTGCCCCCCCCAACACACAGACACATTGGACCTGCAGGAGCAAAAGAGGCCATGGCGCAGGGGGTACAGGGATCTGAGGGAACTACTGGGAAGGGCTTACAACCTCCCCTTCCACACACAGAGACCCATGCTTTACATGGGTTACACCCACCTTGATTTTTTTTTCTAAATTAATTCAATACTTATCCCTAGCCTTACCCATCCTACCTCCCTTCCAATCCTAATCTTAATAGCTAAAATCCCACTATACTCCATACAACCCTTGGTTATTATCTTAGTTAGGGCGAGTTTCTATTGTTGTGAAGAGACACCATGACCAAGGCAACTCTTATAAAGGAAAAACACTTAATTGGGACTGGCCTATAGTTCAGAGGTTTAGTCCATTATCATCATGGCAGGGAACATTGCAGCATGCAGGCAGACATGGTGCTGGAGAAGGAGCTGAGAGTTGAACATCTTGATCCACAGGCAGCAGAAGGAGACTGTGTATCACACTGGGTTTTAGCTTGAGCGTAGAAGACCTCAAAGCCCACCCCCACAATGACACGCTCCCTTCAACAAGAACACTCCTCCCAATAGTGCCACTCCCTATGGGCCAAGCATTCAAGCACCTGAGTCTATGGGGGCCATTCCTATTCAAACCACCACAGTTGTTTAAACTCTAACAGCTATTGAAGCCAAAGGGGCCACTGTTGTATATTTGCATAATGGCAACATCTAGCAGCTGTGGTTGTTCTTAAAGTTACTGTTCTGTTCTGGAATAATATAGGGACCACACAATGCAACCTGAGACTGGGGGACTATTTTCTGAACTATGTGTTTTAACTCTAGCACACCCAAGTACCATTTGAAGAGCACAAATATGTCAGCTGGTAGAATATAGCTGATAAAATTTCAAGCAATGAAACAATCCCACATACATAAATCTCGACACTGTTACATAAGAAACATGAAAACCCAATGCAACATATCCCTCTTCACAAATTACTAATCATACAGTAATGATGATTAACTAGCAAGAGTGAGTTAGATGAAATCCCAGGCAGAGACTTCAAAAGAGTAAATTTAAGTGTGTTCAAAGAGATGAAAGAAGAAAGTAAGCTCTTGATTGAGAACACAGGGAAACAACAGAAAAAAAGGGAGACAGTGCAACATATGAAAGGGGAATTTTTAAAAGAGATAGAAATATTGGAGAAAAATGACAATTTGAAATGCTGGAAATTAAACACATTATAAGTCAGTAAAAGAAAAGCTTTGTGGAATAAAATATAATGGGTCAAGAAGAAAGTGCCTGAACTGGAGCGATCAGACACAAAGATAAAATAATGAGGAGGACCAGTGGGAATCCCAACATACACATTTCATCCTCAAAAGATCTGATCTATGAGCTGTAGGCACAGAGGAAGGAGAAGAAGAAAAATAAAAACACTACAAAATATCAGGAATCAATATATAACTTTAAATAATAACCCCAAATGTTAGTGATCTTAATTCCCCCAGTCAAAAGACACAGACTGGTAGGCTGGAAAAGTCAGGAAATGTCTATTATCTCCAAGAAATGTACCTTGCCACAAAAAAACAAACACTACCTTAAGGAAGAAGGATAGGAAAAGATATTCCAAGAAAATAGAACTATGAGATAAGCAGGTACCAATGTTCTAATGTCCAACAAAATAGATTTCAATACGAAACTAGTGGGGAAAGCTAAAGAAGTCTGCATTATATTAAGGGATACACCAAGAGGACATTATGATGTTAAACATATCCTCCCTCAATAGAGAAACAACCAACTTCATAAAACCAATACTATGAGATGTGAAGTCACAGATTAATCCCAGCACAATAGTAATACTTCAATACCTCAATCTCACCAATTGACAACTTCCTGAAACCCCACCAAAAATTATCTGAATTAAGTGACACCATAGATTAATGTACTTAACAAACAACTATAGAATGTTCTATCTAAACACTGCAGAATATATATTCTTCTCAACAGCCCACATAACTTTCTCTAAAGTAGATCATATGTTAGAATGCAAAAAAAGTTTTAACAAATACTTGTAGAAACAATTCCTTATATTCGCTCTGATCACAATGGAACAACAGCCACAGAAACCCTAGACCATACTCAGACTAATAAAGATCCAACAACACACTATGGAACGATAAATGGGACTTTAAAGAAATCAGAATGGAAAGCTTAAAAGTTTCTAGAATCAAATGAAAATGAAATACCACATACAAAATCTCTGGGATCCACTAAAAATCCTAAGAAGGAAGTTTAAAGCTCTATGTGGCAACATTAAGAAATCAGAGAGAATGCAAAGTTATTTAACTTAATGGTATATTTTAGAGTCCTGGAAAAAAAAGAAAAATATGCCCAACCTCGAGTCAGTCAATGGAAAGAAATCATTAAGATCAAGGTAGAAGTTAACAAAACGGAAACAAGCTAGTAGTCAAACAAACATAACAAAGACAAAGAAAAAATGAAACAAAGAGTTGGTTGGTTCTTTGGAAAGACACACAAGGTTGATAAGCCCTTAGGCAAATTAACAGGAAGAGAGTTAAGATCCAAACTGATAAAATTAGAAATGAAAGGGAACCATTACAACAGATACCAGTGAAGGTCAGAAAGTCATTAGGTCTTACCTAAAAAAACAAATATTCCACTTAATTAGAAAATCTAAAAGAAACAGATGGATTTGTACATGTATATGACCTACCGAGTTAAGTAAAAACAAGACAAACAATTTAAACTTCTCTATAAGAAGCAGTGAGAATAAAGCAGTGATTAAAAATCCCCCAACTAAGTCCAGATCAAAGAGGAACCAATGCCAATGCTTCTCAAAGTATTCCTTAAAACAGAAAAGGAATATCAGCAGACTCTTTTTAGAATTACCCTACCAGCAAAAGCAGATAAAGGGGTAACAACAGCAACTGAAAAAAGGAGGAGGAAGGAAGGAAGAAAAGAAGGGAGGGAGGGAGGGAGGGAAGGAGGGAGGGAGACCAGTTTCGGATCAGTTCACTTGATAAACACAGAAAAATTCTCAACAGAATACTTGCAAACTGAATTCAAGAATACATCAAAAAGATCATTCACCATGATCAGGCTGGCTTTATTCCAGAGAGGCAGGAATGGTTCAATATCCATAAATCAACAAATGTTTTAAGTTTCAGAAATGAAACTTAAGGCAGAAACCACATTATCATCTCAATAGAAGAAGAAGAAGAGGCTTTTGACAAAAATCTAACATCTCTTCATGTTCAAAGTCCTGAAGCAATCCAGAATAGAAGCAGCATATCTTAAAAACAATAAAAGCTATATTTGAAGTAACCATTGCCAACATATGAGGCCCTTCTTCAGAAGAAGGAATTCCTGCCTGGTCAAAAGCTTATGGACATAGATGTTAGAAAGGAACCTACTACTGCTGTGCTGCAAAATGGACACACTGTCTTCTATTACTTATATTTATATATATAGATTAGCGCTACTGTCAGCCTTCATCAGAGATGTTTGATGTAGTGGGTAGCAGCGAATGCTTAGACTCAAAACAGACTGAAGAAGTAAGAATAAGTAGTGCGGTGTACTCAGCCCCCTTGGAGGACTCTGAGCATTGTGGAAGGTGGACAGAAAGGAAGCAAAAACTGGAGAATGGGGACGCAAGGTCTGAAAGCCTGTCTTCTGGACATGACATAGCCGTTACACTCACGAATTCATAGCTATGGTTATCTGCATGTGAAAAACATCGAGCCACTCAACAGTACACAGGGATGAGGAGGGGCCCAAGGGGTTCTCCCACTAAACTGAGGACCTCCTGTCAGCTGATGTCTGCTGGGGAAGAAGGAGTAGCCTGTCTTCTATGGGGGGGAACCTCTGGTGGATGACCCCACACTCATGTACATGCAGGCTCCACTACCTGTAACCAGCGAGCTACTTAAGAAAAAAGGAGAGAGAACATAAAGGTAGGATGGGAAGGAGGAGCAAGAGGAGGAATTTAGGATAGTTTTGATCAAGATACAGAATATACATGTATGGAACTGTCAAAGATGACATTTAAAATATTCCTAAAAGTAATGTTAATACAAGATTCTTGAGTAGATTGATCCTGTTATCTCAGTAACGACGGCCCTGCTCCACACCACAAAGTGTGATTGATGCCTCAGAGAAGCAGTGGTCCCTGACCTGCCTAATCTTTCCTCAGCCCAGCCAGTCAGACTATCTGATGGTTCTCTATTTTGTTTTTAAATCCATAAGCTAGGAACATGATTTTTCAACACTGATACCTTAATTGGATTACTGAATATTTCTCTTTTTCCACTCAGGTTCCCAGCTGATGATAATGATAACATCCTCCCTTGGGAGTGGCCAATCCTTATTTTGTGAACCCTCCTTCCCCCTTGAAAAAGGCCTAAAATATATATAGTGTATCTTAAACAATTTGGGCCCTAGCCTTAATTGACATCACGTGCAAAGGTTGCTGGGTACTGCTGTGCGATGGGCACTCCTATCCAAAGCAGGGACACAGAAGCCGGACGTCCCTGGAGCATCTGGACAAACTGAGGCTGCTCCTGTAGTGAGGCAGTGTCCTGAGTGTCCCCGGCACATGGCAACAGAGAAGGCTATGCACAAAAGGCTACAGTTTGGGTTCCCTATGCCTCCACCAAATGTTCCAAACAGGCTGTACACATCCTCTTCCACAGTTAAACTTTCAGGGAATACCTTGAGACTGACTTGAAAAGACAAACTGCCTCAAGTGTTTGTTGTTTAAAAAAAACAAAAAACAAAAAAACCCTTAAATATCCCAGTCATTTGATTTTACCAATGAAGACTCAGGAGCCAGATGCTGGAAGGAAAACCTGTTAGCTCAGAGAGGCAGAGAGAGCACCCAGTTGATGTTCCTTCTCCTTTAAAGCTAAAAGCCCTCAAAGGTTTCTCCACCTCTTGACCTAGGGTTAACTTTATTAAATCCTGTGTACAGAGAGCTCTTGCATTAAAGGTGTGTGTTTAGAGACGAACCACACCATCACCATTTGTTTACAGTAAACAGAAAAGCTCTAGGATTAAAAGGCTGAGCCATCCCACATCTGGAAACAGGGTTTTACAGTTTATAATCTTGGGGTTCACAACATGATCAAGTATTCTGCAACAGGTGTTTGTTGCCAACGAAGTAATGTACCCTCTAGTAAAAGCCCCACTGCTCTCAGCCTCCCCAGACAAGCTTCATTGTGCTGAGGCTCAGCAGGGTCTGAAGTGCTCCGGTACCAATCCTGGGTACCAACCCTGATTAAGAGCGGCCATTCTCCATCCGTCAACCTTCCTTCTTCAGAGCAAAGACTACTGCTCAAGGAGAAGAGCCTTCTCTTCTTTTCTGGGCCAACATTGGCCTAACCAGGATTCAAAGACTGAGCTCTACTCTTTCCTTACATGCTGTGGACTAAGTCTGGCTCGACATGTTTTGCCATGACCCTGTTCCCCCTTTCTCATTCAGGCCACTCCACCTTACGAGGCAAGCCAGGCCCACTGCTGCCTCGCTCTTTAGTCTGGGAGCTCGTTCTCCTAATCTCCCTTGTCTACCTCTCTACCACCCCCAAATCCTCTTTTTCCTGCTCTGACTTCCGACTGCATTTATAGTTAGCCCTCTACCATTTACCAGACTACTTAATTATAGGCTGGCAGGCCCTGCTCCGTAATTTGTTCTCGAATTTTACTCTGGTCTCCTGAATAGATACTGAACCCCAGTGGAGCAGAAACTTGACACATTTTTATTGTACCCACAAAGCACACAGCGTGGCCATTCATCAAGCCTTTGTGCATACTATAGACGACACTCTATGTGTTCTGTCAATGTCCTGCCCACAGTGTGACGATGAGGAATTGGAGTATCTATTTTTCAGAGGAGAAAAACAGGTCACAGTCGCACAGACACAGAGCAGGTAAGGGCTGAGATGATTCAGGCCAGTGGTCCCCAAAGGCTTTATTGAAACTTTTTGAGCTATTAAAAAAAAAAATCCAGAAGTACGAACTTAGTTCCCTAGAATTATCTTGGTATGAGGGAGCTGAACAGAAACCAGTGCAATTTTTTTTTTAAAAGCTGGAATAAATGTTAAACCGGACTGTAAGTTTCCTGATACAGCTAACTAGCACCACAAGAATGAGTCTCACGCCAGTTTCTTTACATGTAACTCAACTCTTAGAGCTGAATCTGACTTAGACTCTGTAAGATATTTGCTGAGTGAACAAATGAAATGTAGTCAACAAACATATCTCCTGTGCTCACTAAGTATAATGGACTGCTTGTGTAATGAGAAAAACATATGGTAAAAAGGCATTCTAGTTTGCTTGAATTAGCTTCACAGGCCGCATAGTCCACTCTCCTTTTCTGTATCAGCAGATTCCTTTCCCACAGATCTGTCCCTCAGGGATCATAAATGGTCCCCAAAGTGTCACTGTTGGTGATGAGCTCTGCAGTGGGACCCGCGATGGCTGTGTCATTACTGAACATGTGCTGATTTTTTTCTTATGGTCAAGATTCTCTGAACACCCAGATGTGGTAGTGCAAACCTTTAAATGCAGCACTTGGGAGGCAGAGGTAGGTGAGAGTCTATGAGTTTGAGGCCAGCATAGTCTACATGAGAGAGTTCTTGGTTGGCCAGGGCTACAGAGTAAGACACACACTCTATGTGTGTTTCTGTTTCTGTGTCTCTATACCTATCTATCTATCTATCTATCTATCTATC
>CAJQZJ010000067.1:1265342-1276295 GCA_907164525.1 Lophiomys imhausi
ATCTATCTATCTATCTATCTATCTATCTATCTATCATCTTTCTATCTATCTGTTATCTATCAATCTACCTATCATTTATCTATCTATCATCTATCATCTAAATCTATTTATCATCTATCTATCATCTAAATCTATCATCTATCATCTATGTATCTATCTATCATCTATCTATCTATATCCATCTATCTATCTGTCTGTCTATCTATCTATCTGTCTGTCTGTCTATCTTTCTGTCTGTCTGTCTGTCTATCTATCTATCTGTCTATCTACTTGACTATCTATCATCTGTCATTGCTCCAGCTATATCAGCCACCTTTAGCTGGTTTTGGGACATACCACCCAATTTCTAACTTCCTTCTGGAATCTTCTTCTGCCAGACCTTCCCATTACCTCTTTTGAAAGTCTTTCCCAAGCATCCAAGATGAAGTCTTCTGTTTGTCTTCTTTTTCTGGGTTTTGTTTTCAGATCCCCATCTTTGTTCTCCTTATCCACTCCCTAGTGTGTTGTGAAGTAGCCACACCACCTCATATGAGAACGGAAACCTCCTCTGCCTCTGAACACACTGACTCCAGAGAGCCTGGTGCTGTGTCCACACAAAGAAGGGTCCAGTGGAAACCACGTGTGAAGAGCTTTGGACCTGAGTAGAGACTGCTGGCCTCTGGCTCATGGAACAGGCTATTTGAAGACAGAAATATGGCTGAGTCTGTAGGGTAACTGATGAAGCCAAAAGTAGGCACAGACTTCCTTTTTATTACCAGTTGGATAGCTGGAGTTGAAAAACACTCTCCCACAAAATCATTTTTTTCTAGATGAAAGTGAGAGAAAGTAACCAAATTGTCTATTTTCCTTCCTTTGGGGAAAGTTGGCAATTTCTGTTGCAGCTAATACAACTGTGCTGAAAAACAAACAATCTGAAAGTAGGACTAAAAGAGGAGACTAAAAGACAAGCAGGGTGTGATCAAACAACTGTAGAATAGCCCAGACCTTCACTAATCGGACCACAAGGCACTTAAGATGAAAAAAGGGAACTGTGGGTCCTGTGCCACCTTTTGGATTAGAAGGGTTTGTGTGGGTTCTGGAGAGATGGCTCAGTTGTTAAATCCACTAGCACTCTTGCAGAGGACCCGGACTTAGTTATCAGCATCCACGTGGTGGCCCACAACCATCTGTAACTCTAGTTTCAGGGGATCCAATGACCTCTCCTGGCCTCCATGGGCACCAGACACAGATGTGATGTACATAGAGAGCAGGCAAAACATTCATACATATAAAATAAATCTTTAAAATATTGTTGAATGTATGGAATAAAGAATAACAAAGAATACAACTGTGTTGTCAGGAGCCCTGGGGGAATAAAGATGAAGCTAATCAAAATAAATGAGACTTTTCAATTCATACTCTTCATATTGCCTTGATTGATGAGCCAAATAAATGCATGATTTTTTAAAAAGTCAAACTAAGACTTTTAATGACTCTTTCATGTAAAGCTGGTAATTGGTTCCTTTTATCTCAATGATCACTTCATTTGGTTTGATGTGGATAATACAGGTTTTAGCTGAGAGGTTATACTGTCCTACTGGCTTCACACACTAGCAGGCTTTGGGGCTGAGGTGATGTTTGTATTCTGTAGGTGGACTCTTGACTTGTTTTTGTTCATAAACACATTGTTCTGAGGTGATAAAAAAAAACCCTGATCTTTCTCCATGTATGAACCTGACTGACAAAAGTGATAATTTCTGAAGCCACAATACCTTGGGAGGGCTTGAGCCTTGAATTTCTTTCTGCTCTGTCTGCATGTATGCCTGCTTGCCAGAAGAGGGCACCACATCTCATTATGGATGGTTGCGAGCCACCATGTGGTTGCTGGGAATTGAACTCAGGACCTCTGGAAGAGCAGCCAGCAGCACTCTTAACCGCTGAGCCATCTCTCCAGCCCTGACCCTTGAATTTCTTAAGCACAGAGATCAGTCTCTGGATGACTCAGCTCTTTTTTGGAAGAAGTAGGGGGAACAAAGAAATGCCCATCAGTGGGAATATGTGAATGTGGTTTTTGAATAGAAAAGGATTCCGGGTGGCGACTACAAAGGATGCTACACCTGGCAGTACCCACTGAAAGTGAGCACGCACTCCATGGTCTAGCCACTCCACTCCTCTGCATGTACCCTCAGAATATGTATGTGTATTCACCACAAAACCACATCCAACATCATCCGCAGCAGCTGAGCTCAAAATAAACCCAAACTGAAAACTTCACAAGTGGTCATCAGTGGTAGATAGGGTAGATGAAATTAAGCTCCAGTTGTATAACTGAACACTAGATAGACAGGAGGCTGGACACTGCACACACAGAGTGGGTGACACTCACAAGCACAATGACAAATGCAATAAGGAACAAGAGTGTGAACTGTAGGTTTGCACTTTGTTGTATGTAACTTTGCATGTAAAGTTCAGACCCATGCCCAGCCAACTCCGGGCTATAGAAAGTCCAAAGAGTGGTTATTTTGGAAAGGTTGGGGCTTGGAAAGGGACAATGGGGGCAGGGGAGGTTGTGGGTACTGTGAAGGGCTGTAGCTGTTGTGTATCTGCTTTGTGAAAACTCACTGTACTAAACATGTATGATTTGTGCACTATTCTAAGGTTTTTTTTTGGTGTGTGTGTGTGTTTTGTTTTGTTTTTTTGAGACAGGGTTTCTCTGTGTAACAGTTTGGGCTGTCCTGGAACTCACTCTGTAGACCAGGCTGGCCTTGAACTCGCAGAGATCTGCCTGCCTCTGCCTCCCAAGTGCTGGGATTAAAGGTATAAGTCACCACTGCCCGGCTCGTTCTATGTGTTTTATACCAAAGAAAGAACAAAGACAGACAGACAGATAGACAGACAGACAGAGTGAAAGACAGGAAGACAGGCAGAGAGACCAAACAGAGAAATTTATATTCTCTGTGCACCTTGGCATGGAAAGGCATGTAGGCTCCCTCAGGGAGTGGCAAGCTCATTTCTGTTAAGTACCTTCTATTTCTGTAGCCCTGTAAATGGTCTGTTCTAGATACTCATGCATGTAGAAAATCATAAGAAAATCGGTTCTTATAAATGTTGCAATGTTTACCTCTTAGTAAGAGTTTGAGCTTGTCTTAATATCTCCAAATTTTTCTATATTCATTTGTATTTTTACATGAGATATATACCCACCCAAATAATGGTTTTTGTGTTTTAAAACTCCTTGATTAAAGGGAGAATGAAATCTTGCTTTAGCAAGTACAGAGGCTCCTGTCTGTAGTCTCAGCTACTCAGGGCTGAGGCAGGAGGATTTGGAGAGGAGCCTGGCAAAGTATTAAGTGTACCCCAAAGCCTACACCACCACGGCATAGTGCGCGTGTGCACTGAGTACAGTCTCCAGTAACCAGCAGCTTCTGCGCATGCTCAGCTCTGGCTCCTATCCACAGAGGGCATGCTTCTGAGGCAAAATCTGACAAGACATGGAGGCTGGTGCCTGCTGCACTTCCCACCTCAGAGACTCTTCTTTCTTACCCTGACTCCTCCTTCTAATCGGCCATCTTACCTACCTACCGAGGAGTCTTCCCTTAGAAGCACAAAGCAGAGAGGTCCCTTTATTAAGTAAAAATACCCTCCCCACCATTTTTTCTTTCTTCTACTTTTACTGTACATTCTCCACCCTGTGCTCCCTTGGTTTGGGTGATAGAATTCCTGTCAGCATACCCCCAGCCCAGCGTTCTCCATAGCTTAGAGAGATCCTCTTTTACACCAACAGCCTCTTCCACATATTTGGAATTCTTTTAATGAGGATAAATTGCTTTCATCTAAAAATCAAAGCCTAAACTTAAAATGTAAATAACGCTGGGTGGTTTAACACATGGCCTTCACATTCACACTGGCGTGTAAATGTCTAATATCTAAGGAGGAAGACAGAAGCGGCCAAGAGAGGACAGCTCTTGCTTCTAGTCCAGCAGCTTGCTGACTCTCCATTCTTGAGCCCCCAAGGCCTGCTCTTCTGATCCTAAGCCACCCAGAAGCAGAAGGCAGCTCTGTCGCCCTGGCCAGCTGCATATCTATTCCAGACTCAGGACGACAATAATTTGAGAGAGGGTCAAACAAGTCGGAGCCCCAGATGTCAGAAGAGCTGTGTTAACTTAAGACTCTTAACTCTTTCCCCAGGGCAGGAGCCTGAGCTGGAGACAGAGAAGGCTGAGGCTTTCCAGGCTCTGGATCAACCTTGATCCAAAGCTGGTCATGGCTTTAATTTTTGGAAATCAAAACCTTGAGTTTTTCTTCACTCTCTTAGTAGAAGACATTTTTCCCAAGATGCATGGGGAAAAACAATAAACGAAAGGTAACAAATTAGAGATTGTATGACAATGTGTTATCACTTAACCCTTTTGTAAGTGGGCACCTCATTCTCCCCAACTTCCCAAGCCTCTGCCTCCCAATGTTGTCTCCACAAGATCATCCCAACCTTGGGAAACATTTGTCTAATTATCATCCACACACGATGGGCCTATTGCCAGCTGCTTTTTATTTTAACTGAGGATTCTTTCCAGGGTGTGTGCTTGCTTGTTTGTTTGTTTTTTTTTTTTCTTGTGGGTGGGGAGCCAGAGAGAGGAGCATATGTCTGTGTTTGCTATTACATAGAACTGATCAGATTTCCTTTTATAATCACAATTAAACTTCCAGACGGGATCATACGAATGTATGATAAATTCCACATTTAGAGGATCTGAATGCTTGTGGACTCGGGCAATCTCACATAACCTTCCAAGTTTGGAGGTGAAATGATGAACCCACAAGATTGAGCAAAATATCCTAGAGACACAATGGACACCCAGGGACCAGAGGAGTTGAAGATGAAGGGGCCTCTCCATGCTGAGCCTGGGTACTGCAAAGTTAAGCCCCCCCCATTCACTATCTTCCCTCTAGCAGGGCCCACAGCAGCCTTAGACCTGCGTTTATCAGTGGGCAGTTAACACTGGTCGAACAAAGGACAACCTTTTGTCACCTACCCCCTACAGTGGTAGGGCGGGATACACTTCATAGACTGTAGAAAGCAGGACTGAGAAGCATCAAAACTACTCAGTCCAGCTGTGGCTCTGGAAGGACTGACCACTGATATCTGACTGGGGGGGGGAGGGGTCGGAGGCATAGGCAACACAGCTTTACCCTAGTGGACTGAGGGGCAGGGATCCTAGGGCGTCTTCAGATACCCTGTAGGTCAGGACCTCCCACTAGATGTGTGAAACTGTGCTAATGGGAATCTGAGGGGCAAATAAATGACCGGGAAGAGGCTGGGCACTTAAGAGAGGCTTCCCTCTTCTCCCAGGTGTCTGTTTTCCTCTCCCTACAAAGGAGAGAACAGTAGAGGAATGTCCCCAATGTCAATTCTGAGTGGCTCCCTGGTGACTCAGGGCCAGGGCAATGAGGATGATAAGTGTCTGTCCCAAGTTGGGAGATCTTGGTCAGGCTCTCCAAGCCCATCGGAAATGAACCCCTAAGTCACCACTCTGCTGCTGTGACTCAGTGTCCCTTGTCACCCACAACTGGAGCTTCCTAGGAATTATCAGGTCCCTTTAAGTTCCCCCTGGATGCTTTTTTTTTAAAATACAACAAATGTTTGCTTTTAAGATAGTTTGCATGTATATATTTTTTCCTTTACTGAAAATATATTTTTTTCACATAATATATTCTGATTATGGTTTCCACTCCCTCTCCCTCTACTCCTTTCAGTTCCTCTCCCACTTCCCCTCCCATCTGGATTTACTTCCTTGCTGTCTCTCATTAGAAAATAAGCAAGCTTCTAAGGAATACTAATCAAATAGGATGTAATGAGATGAAACAAAAACTAACACCCCAGAATTGGACAAAACGAGCAAGCCAGAAGGAAAAAAAAGCCCAAGAAAAGAAACAAGAAACAGGTATGGATGCAGAGACCCACTCGTTTGCACACTCAGGAATCCCATAAAAACACTAAACTGGAAGCCATAATATATACACAAAGTACCTGTAGGATAAAAAGAGAGAAAATATATATGCACATATAAAATTAAATTTAAAATAAACATATTTTAAAAAGATAAGATTGAAAAAAATTAAAGGCAAAGCCCTGACACGACATTATGAGACCAAGGAACCTCCAAAGATGCCGTTGAGTTGGTTTTCTGTTGGCCATCCACTGCTGGGCATGCAGCCTACCCTAAACAGTAGTTTGCTTACCTAATAAGATGCCTTTGGAGGAAACTAAATTTTCACTTTCAGATGGTGATCACCTACAGATAGCTTCTACGGTAGAGATGTGGGAATGTGTCCTCTCCTCTCCACTCTAGGATCCCATCGGTGCAGACCCATGCAGGCCCTGTGTACACTGACTGCCTCAGTCTCTGAGTTCATATGTGTGTTGATCATTTTGATTTACTGGGCCTGGCTTCCGTGGTTTCTACCATCTCCTCCAATTCTTACACTCTTTCTGCCTTGGGATGTCCTGAGCCCTCAGGGAAGGGATTTGATGGAGACATCCTGTTTGGAGCTGAGTGTCCCAAGATCTCTCACTCTCTGTATGATGTCTGGCTGTGGGTCTCTGCGTTTGTTCCCATCTGCTGCAGGAGGATGTATCTTTGATGATGGCTGAGCAAGGCACTGCTCTATGACTATACCAGAATGTCATTAGGAGTTATTTCATTGCTACTTTTTTGTTGTTTATTTTTATTTTTAGGACAATAACATTTGGTTTTGCTCTAGGTCCCTGACCAATCAAGTCTCAAGTTCTTGGTCACCTAAGTAGTTTTAGGTATGGGTTCTACCTCATGGAGTAGACCTTAAGTCAAATCAGGTATTGGTTGGTCACTCCCACATGCTTTATACCACCATTGCACTAACATACCTTGCAGGCAGGACACTATAGTAGATCAAAGGATTTGTAGCTGCCTTGGTGTTTACCTTTTAACCTTTGGTGGCCTGCAGAGTACCTTCCTGTATCAAAACCACTAGCACATAGGTGTGATGGCTCTCTGTAGTCACCAGCTCAACTTTTCCATGTTCAATGAGTTGTATAGGTTGTTGTCTTCATCAATGGGGCCTTGTAGTCAGTTTGTGGAGAGCAACCTATAGTCTTCACAATAGCCTGGGTTGTTTGGGGGTTCTCATGTGACCCCTTTGTCCACCAACTCAATTATATGTAACCCATTCCAGAACTGAAAGCTTCATTTGGTGACAAGCAATGTCCAGCTTGGACTTAGTCTCCCCCATTATTTGGGTGATTTTACTTAGATCACATTTATATATGTCTATATTTTAGGATGCTTCTACAGTATTAGACTTCTATACTACACCTCACAAGGCCCTTAATTTTATCTGTCACTCCCTGTATTCTCTCCCCTGCCCATACCCCTCCCCCTCCACTTGGTCCTCTATTCTAGCCACAATCTCCCAACCATCCACAAGTATCTCTTCTATTTCCCTTTCCTAGAGATACCTATCTGCCTCCCCTAGCCACTTACTCTGTACCTAACTTCTGTGGTTCCATGGACTGTAGCTTGGTTACCATTGATTTAACAGATAATATCCGATGTAAGTGAATACATACCATATTTGTCTTTCTGTATCTGGATTATCCCACTCAGGATGATGTTCTTTTTAGTTCCTTACATTTGCCTGTGAATTTCATGCTTTCATTTTTTTTAATGTCTGAGTAATACTCTATTGTGTATATGTTCCACATTTTCTTTATCCACTCTTCAGTTGAGGGTCATCTAGGTTGTTTCCAGTTTCTAGCTATTATGAATCGTTCAGCAATGAACATGGTTGAACAAATGTCTCTGTAGTAGGATGAAGCGTCCTTTGGATATATTTCCAAGAGTGGTATAGCTGGATCTTAAGGGTGATTGATTCCCATCTTCCTGAGGAACTGCCACACTGATTTGCATAGTGGCTGTGTAACTTTGCACTTCCACCAGCAATGGACAAATGTTCACCTTGCTCCACATTCTCACCAGCATGATCTGTCACTTGTCTTATTGATCTTAGCCATTCTTACAGGTGTAAGGTGAAATCTCAAAGTAGTTTTGATTTACATTTCCCTGATGGCTAAGGGTGTTGAACATTTCTTTAAGTGTTTCTCAGACATTTGAGTTTCCTCTTTTGAGAATTCTGTGTTTAGAACTATATCCCATAAATTGGGTTGTTTGCTTGATATTTAGGGTTTTTTTTCAGTTGTTTATATATTTTAGATATTAGCTCTATCGTATGTATAGCTGAATTTAAAAAAAAATCTTTCCCCATTCTGTAGGCTGCTGCTTTGCCTAATAACAGTGTCTTTTGCCATGCAGAAGCTTCTCAGTTTCATGAGGTCCCATTTATTCATTGTTGATCTTAGTGCCTGTGCTAATGGTGTTCTGTTCAGAAAGTTTTTTTCCTGTGCTAATGAATTCAACAATATTTCCCAGTTTCTCTTCTATCAGATTCAGTGTATATGGCTTTATGTTAAGGTCTTTGATCCCTTTGGAGTTGAGTTTTGTGCACGGTGATAAATATGGATCTATTTGGATTCTTTTACATGCAGCCATCTAGTTTGACCAGCACCATTTGTTCAAGATGATGTTTTTTCACAGAAGAAATGCTCAACATTGTAAATCATCAGAGCATGAACATACTCTTTGTTACTTGTTAGTGGGACACTTTGCCCTAGTGGAGCTGCCATGTAGACCCCCACTGCAAGAGGAAGCTCTTAATCCTCATATGACTGCTGAACTGAAGGGGGCTGATATGTAGGGCACCCCACACCGGAGGAGTAGGATAAATGGGAGAAGTGGGAGAGGGTGACAGAAGGGAGGGTGGGCCCACCAGGGGTGGAGGGAGGGGACTGTGATGGAGATGTAAATTGAAGTAATAAATAAACATTAAAAAAATAAGATGTTTTCTTTTTTTGTAGTGTGTATTTCTAGCTTCTTTATAAAGAGTCAGGTGTCCATAGTTATGTGGTCTTATGCCTGGGCCTTTGATTTGATAGTATTGTTTGATGCCTTTTTTTTTGTATTTGTATTTTCATATGAAGCTGAAAGTTGTCCTTTCAAGATCTGTGAATAATTGTGTTGGAATTTTAATGGGGATTGCATTGAATCTGTAGTTCTTAGTAGGATGGCCATTTTTATTATATTAATCCTACTGATCTGTGAGCATGGGAGATCTTTCCATCTTCTGATATCTTCTTCAATTTCTCTCTTCAATGCCTTAAAGGTTTTTTTTTGAAAAAAAATTATTTTGTGAATTTCACATCATGCACCCTGTTCCTTCCTATCTCCCATCTCCCTCCAGACCCATCCTCCACCCTTGCAATCTGTCCCAGCATAGAAAATAACAGCTCATTGTGGAAGCTGCAGTGTATCTCAGTATGTCCCATAATATTCCCTTTTGTCTACACATTTTGCTTGCAAATGTTCATTATAATGACTCCTTGGTCTGGTACAAGGTCTCTGGTTTCTGCTACTTTGTCAGTACTGGAACCTCACTGGAACTCCTCTCAGATATGCCATAATTGTCCTGTGTCGTGAAGATCCTGCAGTCCTGGGTTATGGAACTGACCTCTTCTTACACTCCAGCAGTTCATCCATGGGGTAAATGTTGGGGTAGGGCAACTCAAACCCCTGGTTCGGACCTGCAACCCCCACTTGCATGGCCAGTTCTACTATGGAAAGGTGCAGGGCCTGCTCTCCTGTGTGCTGCAGCATATGAGGGGCAGGAACAGTTCTCCTGCTCTTGTGACCCCCATCTGGGCCAGATCTCCTGTCAGCCATTGGTGGCAAGGGTGAAAGGGAGGGGAGGGCATCTCTTCCTAGCCAATACCACCACATAGCAGACAGAAGGCAGGGCTGACTCTCCCACACTCACTCCCTCAGGGCTGGCTCACCAACAACCCCCACATCCAGGGCCAGGCAGAGTTCTTCTAGTTTCTGGTTTGCTTCCTGTCCTGGGAGCCCATCTGGTGCTTTCCTGGTACTGGTCTGGTAGTCATCACAGGCTACCCCATGGTGCCAAAGTGGTGTTGGTATCCAGCTTGCTTTTTCTTTTCCAGGAATGTTAGGCTACTATTGATTCAGATGCTCAAAGGTCAGAAGACTGAATGTAGATATAGCCTCTCTCCTCTCTGCCACCTACTAATGCACATGTGACACAGCACCCACATCTGCAATGCCTCTAGGGGCAGTGTCTTAAAGTTTTTAATCATACAAGTCTTTCACTTGCTTAGTTAGAGTTATCCCAAGATATTATGTTATTTGAGGCTATTGTGAAAGGCATTATTTCCCTGATTTCTTTCTCAGTCCATTTGTCATTTCTATCTAGGAGAGCTTCTGATTTCTGTGTAATTTGTATCCAGCTATGTAGTAGGGTATTTTTTTTTTGTTTTTTTTTTATAACCGCATGTTTTTCTACCTGTGCCCAAGCTCCCAGAATAATGGATCTGAGACTTTATTATTATTTATAAATGTTTAGGCCAAATCCACAATGGTATTGACCCTAGTATATTAATGTAAAATTAAGATTGTATTGGGCTACATCGGTATTGATCTTTGTATATTGATACAAAATTAAGATTATATTTGGCCACATTGGTATTGATCTTTGTATATTGATACAAAATTAAGGGTAACGCTTCTTAAAGGTATTGTTTGTAGTAATACTTAAAAATGAAATGTCAAGTTTTGACCTCTCGCTACCAACCGACATAAACTGTTTAGGATAATTAAGAAACGGAAACTAATAGTCATGAAAACGTGTCATTTTGTTAGTTACTATGACAGTCTATCACAGTTATTTTCTAAGCTACTCAGAAATCAAGTTGCTAAGAGACAAGCAATATTTGCTTATCTAAATATAAGAGATAGATAGGGCATCTTCAAAAACCTCAAGAGATCTGCAGAATATGGCATTCAAAGATGTTTTCTTAACTTAAGATTTTTT
>CAJQZJ010000067.1:1276695-1288719 GCA_907164525.1 Lophiomys imhausi
GGAAGAGGATGGTGGGGCTGAGGGGGAGGAGGGTGGAAGGGTGGGACTGGAGGGGGGAGTAGGGAGGGGATTGTGATTGAGATGTAACTTGAAGAAATAAAAAATAAATTATTAAAAAAAAATGTTTAGGCCAAATCTTTGGCTCATTACTCAACTAGCTCATAACTTAATTATCCTGTTTAATCTAGTCTATGAGTGCCACATGGCTGGTTACCTCTCCTCAGTTTCATGCAACCATCTTCCTCAGAGATCGGGGCAAATCTCCACCTGTGCCTGATTCTATCCCAGAATTCCATTTTTTCTCCGAGATGCCCTGCCTATTTCCTGCTTCAGCTCATAGGCCATCAGCTGTTTATTGATAGGTGATGCTTCCATCCAATACACATGAGATTCTTTCTACACAGCTACTATGCTGAAAATGTTCATCAGTGTAGGAGTTTTATGGTGTAATTTTTAGGATCATGAATGTATACTATTATATTATCTGCTAATAAAGATACTTTGACTTCTTCTTTTCCAATCCATATCCTCTTAATCTCTGTTATTGGTCTAGCTAAGACTTCAAGGACTATATTGAATAGGTATAAAGAGAGTGGATAATTTTGTCTTGTTCCTGATTTTAATGGAAGTAGATTTGAGTTTCTCTCCATGTAAATTGATATTGGGTATGGGCTTGCTATAAACTGCCTTTATTATGTTGTGGCATGTCCTTATATTCTTAATCTCTCCTTTAATTATGAAAGATGTTAGATTTTGTCAAAGATTTTTTTCTGCATCCAATGAGATAATCATATGGTTTTTGTATTTCAGTTTGCTTATATGATGAATTACATTTATTGATTTATATATGTTGAACCATCCCTGCGTCTCTGGGATGAAGCCTATTTGATCACAGTGGATGATCTTTTTGAGTGTTCTTGAATTCATTGTTTAAAGTATTTTATTGAGAGTTTTTGCATCTGTATTCATAAGGGAAATTGGTCTGCAATTCTCTTTCTTTGTTGCATCTTTATTGGTTTGAGTATCAGAGTAACTGTAGTCTCATAAAACAAACTGAGCAATGTTTCTTCTGTTTCTGTTTTGTGGAATAATTTGAGGAGTATTGGTACTAACTCTTCTCTGAAAGTCTGGCAGAATTCTGTACTAAAATCGTCTGGCCCTGGGCTTTTATTTTTGTTGTTGTTGGTAGACTTTTATTTACTGATTCTATTTCAGTGGAGGTTATAGGTCTAAATAGATTTAAATAAATTGTTTATCTGGTCTTGATTTAACTTTGGCAAGTGGCATGTATCAAGAAAATTATTCACTTCTTTTATATTTTCTAATTTGGTAGAATACAGGTTTTTAAAATATATCCTTAGGATTCTCTGGGTTTCTTCTGTGTTTGTTGTTATGTACCCCTTTTCATTTCAAAATTTGTTTGGATATTCTCTCCCCACCTGGTAGTTAGTTTGGATAAAGGTTTGTCAATCTTAAATGATTTTTCTCGAAGAACCAACTCTATTTCATTGATGCTTTGTATTGTTTTTGCTTGTTTGTTTCTATTTCATTAGTTTTAACCCCAAGTTTGGTTATTTTTTACAGTCTATTCCTTTTGGATGTGATTTCTTAATTTGGTTTTAGAGCTTTCAGGTGTGCTGTTAAGTAACTAGTATGTGAGCTCTCCAATGTTTTTATGTAGATACTTAGTGCTATGAACTTGGCTCTTAGAACCACCTTCATTGTATCTCAAAGGTTTGGGTATGTTGTGCCTTCATTTTCATTCAATTTCTAGGAAGTCTTTAAGTTCTGTGAGGTGCTGAGAAGAAGGTATATTCTTTTGTGTTTGAGTGAACTGTTCTGCAAATATGTTAGGTCCATTTAGTTTATAACATCAGTTCGCTCCAGCATTTCTGTTTTGCTTTTGCCTGGATGATCTGTCTGTTGTTGAGAGGGGAATATTGAAGTCTCCCTCTATCAGTGTGTGAGGGTCAATGTGTGATTTCAGCTACAGCAGTTTGTTTGGTTATTTTTGTCTTTGGTTTTGTTTTTTTTTTCTTTGTTTTTTTTAACAGACTTAGCTGTTCTTGTGTTTGGTGCATTCATGTCAAGAATTGTAATGTCCTCTTGGTTTTTCCTTTGATGAATATGTAGTGTCCTTCTCAATCTCTTATGATTAATTTTGGTTTGAAGTCTATTTTGTCAGATATCAAAATTGTTACACCAGCTTGTTCCTTAAGCCAATTTGCTTGGAATATCTTTTTCCATCCTTTCATTCTGAGGTAATATCTACCATTAATATTAAGGTGTTTTTCTTTGATGCAGCAGAGAAATGGGTCCTGTTTTCACATCTGTTAGTCTTTCTCTATTGGGAAACTGGGATCAGTGATGGTGAGACATATCAGTTAGCAAGGTTCATTGAGTCCTATTGTTTTGTTGTGGTGTGTGTGTGTGTGTGTGTGTGTGTGTGTGTGTGTGTGTGTTTCTCCTTTTAACTTGCTAGCCTGGGAATATTTGTTTCTCGTGTTTTCTTGGGTGTAGTTTACTTCTATAGGTCTGAATTTTTCTTCTAGTATCTTATGCAGAGCTAGATTTGTAGATAGATAATCCTTAAATTTGTTTTATAATCCAACTCTCATTTTCTTCATCTATTATGATTGAAAGTTTTGCAGGGTATAATAGTCGGGCTAGCATCTGTGCTCTCCTAGAGTCTGTAGAAAATCTATCCAGGCCCTTATGGCTTTTAGAGTCTCCATTGAGAAATCAGGTGTAATTCTATATTACTTCATCTTTTCTCTGTAACCAAACTTTTAAATTATTATTTAACACTTATTTATTTATTACTAAATTCACTTATAACAAACACCAACAATTTCTTAACTATTAATCCTATAAATTCCTACAACCCCTTTAACCTATCCACTAAATCTATTGATAATCATAACAACTACTTTCATAAACTTTTAGAATGATACAGTCTCTGGGGCAGGTCCTCAGTCGTCAGGAACACAGTCTTTGTTGTAGATTCTTTAACGCACTTAAGCAGTCCTTTTTCTGGATCTCTCAGATGCAGGTTCGTCAGGGTAAGTTGGTTATTGCAGTCTCACCTTAAATAAGGTTTCATGCATTCTTCTCTGTGGGAGACCCCAGCCATCTGCAGGCCAACTTACTTCTTTTGAATCAGGAACTCAGCTGCTCTGTCTCAGTCCTTAAAGCCAGGCACAGTTTCCTTTAGGCCACTGTTTGGACAGATCAAACCCCTCTAGGCAAAAGCTGAGCCACAGGGTTTAGTCCTTGGCCTTTTGGTGTCTTGCTCAAGCTTTCTTTGCTCACCAGCTTCTTTCTGCTTCAGGGAAATCTGGCCATCAAATGATGGCCAGCACTTTTTTCAGCAGGACTCTTGGAGCTCTCTAGCATCAGGGGCCTCTTCTCTTTCTGGGCTCCATGCACTGTCCTTAAATAGGAGGAACTCTGTTTCAGCTTAATTTGGGCTCCGCCCACTTAGCAGCTGAAAACAATGTCAGGCCAGATACTTTGTTTCAAGTCCATTAAGTCTGTCCTGTTTTCCTGACTTCAACCTTGTTTTTCAGTCTATTGAGTCTCTTCTGTTTTTCCTGACTTCAACCTTGTTTTTCAGTCTATTAAGTCTTTCTTGTTTTTCCTGACTTCATGCTGATAATGCTCTTCATGCCCCGAATTAAGAGACAGTATCAGAAACCCCTATATATTTTCTAACTCTAATTTATCTAACCACTACATTTCTCCTTGTAGTTTTTAATACTCTTTCTTTGTTCTGTATGTTTAGAGTTTTGATTATTATGTACCAAGAGAATTTTCTTTTCTGCTATAGTCTATTTGGCGTTCTGAATGTTCCTTGTAGCTTGATAGGCATTTCCTTTTTTAGGGTTGGAAATCTCCTTCTTTAGGTTAGGATAGTTTCTTCTGTGATTTTGTTCAAAATATTTTCTGTGCCTTTGACCTGGGTTTCTTCTCCCTCTATTCCTATCATTCTAAGATTTAGACTTTGTCCCAGATTTCCTAAACTTTTTGTGCCATAATCTTTTTAGATTTATTTATTTTTCCTTTGGTTGAGGTATCCATTTCTTCTATTGTGTCTTCAATGCCTGAGATTCTGTCTTCCATCTCTTGTATTCTGTTATTTGCCTCTGAATTTCCTATTCAAGTTGCTTTTTTTTTTTTTCCATTTCCAGATTTTCCTCAGTTTGGGTTTTCTTTAGTGATTCTGTTTACACTTTCAGGTCTTGAACTTTTTTTATTCATTTCTTTCCAATGTTTGTGTTTTCACAAATTTCTTAACGAATTTATTCATTTCCTCTTTAAGGGCCTCTATCATATTCATAAAGTCTTTTTCTTGTGCTTCAGCTATGTTGCAATACTCAGGGCCTATTGGGGTAGGGTTGCTGGGTTGCTGGACTCTAGTGGAGACATATTGTCTTAGTATGATCGTGTTTTTAGGCTGACATCTAGACATCTGGGTTTGGGAAGATTGTAATTCTAGGTGCTAATATCTGGTCTTGTCTTATTTTGAATGAGTGTTTTGTTCCTTGGTTTCTGTTGCTTTCGCTGGTTCTTAAGAGAGTGTGGTGGCTGTGTATTGCCTGGTACTACATTCTTCTTGGAACCTAATAAGGGTGCCCACTGGGGCTTCCAGGTACATTGTGTTTCTTGGTATTTGGAGCTAACACTTAGGATGAAGATGGGCTAGGAGGGAGTGGCTGAAGAGGTCCACAAGAGAGAGGAAAGCAGGATGTTCCACCAGGATCTATTGAGTCCCCTGGGAATCAGGACAGACAGAGGAGGGACTACAACAGGTAGTCTGCCTCAGAGCTGGGGGTGAAACTGGGGATTGGAACTGGAGGAGAGGAAAGCTGAAGATCTATCTTCCTGAGATGAATTTGTCAGACTCCAATGAGATTTGTACTAATACGAATCTGACCCTAAATAGTAGTAGCATCTGAGTAAGAGAAAGGCACTTCAGTGTTCACTGGAGGTTATTGGGGATCACAGACAAGACACAAGTGGCTGAGCCTCTTAACATTCTAAAGTGGACCTGGCCTCCAGGTTCTCCCAGCATGCCTCAGTTCCTTATTGTTTCAGGGCAAGACTGGTATATCCCACCCCCTGCCCTGAACTTTCCAGCCCCGGTGCTGGGTTTCCCCTCCCCCAGAAGCGTTTTCCTATATAATCTAGATATTTTGGGCTCCCTTTCTCTCTCTCTTTTCTCTCTCCCTGCCTATCAGTCTCCCTCCCCATGCCGACTTCCCTGGCCTCATTCCTGGGAACCAGTGAACCCTCGAAAAAGCTGCATCCAATAAACCTGCCTTCATATACTCAAATATGGCCTTAATTGACCCATTCCTTCGGTGAGAATGCCCATCTAATGCCTATCAGAGGTTCCTTTCTTTCCTGGTGTTCTTTAGTGAGAGGGGTAAAGATTGTTGAGGATGTTAACAACAACAATAACAATAACAAAAAAATCAGTGTTTGCTAAGGGTTAACTGGCTGTAATAAGAAGGGGAGATAGGACAAAAACTCAAATGAATCTTCACACACAGTGACATACATATAAGTGCTGTAAGTGAAGCTCAGGGAAAGAAATGATTTCAAAGGATGGGGGCTTGAGGAAGTGTTGACCATAGTTGTGGAATGTTTGATCAGAGGCAATCAGAAAAGGATATCCCAAAGTATTAGAGGGTTCCAGAAAGGCCTATGATGTTAAGTAAAGTAGTGCTTAGGAGAATGGAAGAGGTCAGCCTTCTGGCAAAGGAAACAGGACAACAAATAGGTCCTTGAAATGGGGGATGGGGGGGGTGGGAGCAGGGCTTATCCCAGGGAAGTATTTAAGTCAGACTGGCAGATTGACAACCCACTAACTAACCACCCCACCACCCACCAAGCAACCACCTATCAACCAAGTCATTAACTAGACAATCAACCTACTAACTAATCAACTCAAATAACTAACTACCCAACAAATGCAATAGATGTCCTCCATGGGGGAGGATCTCTTCAATAATCACCCTAGTGACTTTTTGGCAGAGCAAGGCAAGGCTGAGGAAAGCAGGGTGTGGCCAACAAGCTGCTAGGCAGAAGAGGTCCTCTCAGCAAGCACATACAGTATCAGAGGGAGGAAGTGAAGCTCAGAACCAAGCAGTAGGTAGGCCAGGGTTTTTGTTTGTTTTGTTTTTCTTTTCAAATTCTATTTTCTGTAGAATAAGTCACTACAAACAGACAGTAATTGCCCCCCAGGGACCAAAATTGGGGGGAGGCTGAGGTACAAAGCTGAGATCTTTTTCCCTACCCTACTTATTTCTGCTTTTTGCACTTTCTTGCATACAAAATGAAAGCTTAAAGTGTTGGCAGTCAGGGTCCCGGTAGCTTGGTGTGGTAGTGAAAACACCTGTCCAGCCTGGGGTTAGGATAAGAAATATCAATGTTTTCCTCCCTCCACTGCCCCAGGAAACTGAAGCCCCTTCCCACAAACCCACTTTTCGGAGTTTCTCACTTGATCTCCACTACAGCCTCTAGTTCTGTCGAGATGCATAAAGATCACAGGCATTTTAGCTAGGCCAACTCTTGGCTGGCACCAGGACTCAATCTGAAAGGCCAGGAGCCTACTTATGGCGGGAAGTGATGGAGAAAGTTCCCTGTTCCCAGGCTGTACCCGATTGCCTTCCTTGTTGCTGGCTCAGGCCAAGCTGCAGGTGGGAGACTGCACCTCACACTGTTTCCACCCCCACCCCAGACATCTATACAATGATTTCTACTCTTTCTCGAAGATTCCACCACATTCAGGTTTCCTTTCAAGAACTTACACCAAGCTCTCCGCAGCTGGCACCAAACAGAACCTCCCCATCAGAGCAGAGTGGGAAAGTTCGCGAGGGGACCCTCTAGGTCTTGTAGCTAGTCTCAGGGACCCTTGGGTAGCTTGACCAAGTTCTGTCAAAGGGAGCTTCATGAACGCAGGAGCCAGGCTGCAAACAGAGGAGGCGGGCGGGCGGGGTAGGGTGGGTGGGGGCTGGGCGAGGCCCGGGTGGAACCCCATCCAAAGACTTAGTAGCTTCTTCCGTCCGGTGGGTTCGAACTCTCCTAAACGCACCCCCCATCCCACTTACAGTCTGTTAAATTGACTAATAAACTCAACACAGCGTTCTCTGTGCGGCTTCAAAAACCTCTGTAATTTCGTTAGAAAACGTTGAAATCCAATCCCAAAGTATTCAGCCCAAATGTTTAGTTAAAGTAACCCCGTGGGTTAATAAACTAAACAAAGTCAACCCATGCAAAACTGGAGCAATGAAAACCAGGCTAGATAAACGAAGGGAAGTTTATAAGAACCCTTTCGGAGGAGAAAGGGGGAGGGAAAAAAAAAAGCACGAAGGAACCGGGCACGGAGCTTTAATGTGAAGCATGTGAGCCGGGCTCAGCTTACAGGTACCCGGCCCACGGCGAAGGGCGCTGTTAGGCGACCTAGCCCAGCGCGGCCCGGGAAACCCAACCCGTCGGCAGCCAGCAGCCGGGCGGCACCAGGCTCCCCGCCCCGCCGTGCGCTCCGCCCGCCCGCACTGCCCGCGGGGAGCCGCGGCGGCCGGCGCTCCCTGCTGCAGACCGGCGGCGCAAGCCGGCTCCCCAGGAGATGCTCAGTGCAATCGTGGAGGCTGAGCCGGGCTGGCCAGCGCCACGGGAGAAGGGCCGGGCCCACCCCTCCGCCCCCTCGGACGCTGGCAGTGGAGTGACAAAGGCGAGCCGCGCCCTTGACCACCCCGCTTCCAGGGAAGCTCTTGGGAAGAGAGGGGCCGGCTGTGGATCGCCGAGTTAACAATTAGTTGCTTTTGCTTGACCTGCCTGGAGCGGCAGTCCGGGAGGTGGAGGTGGAAGCGAGAGGGATCCGGGAAGGGCAGGTCAGAAACCTGGAGGCGTTGTGTCGCTTTGGGGACTTGGGCGGTAAAACAGCTCGTCCTCGGCTCCACCTCGCCAGCAGTAGGGAAAAGAGGCGGGGACGGGTGAAGGGCGAAGGGGGAGATTTATTCTCCCCTCCCCCGCACCATCACTCTACTACCTCCCTCGCCCCTGGCCCTCGGAATTCCTAGGAGGGATGGCCCCAGCCAGCACAGCCCATTCTGAGAGGTCTGCGAGGAGATCAGAGGCAGGACAGGTTCTTGGTTAAATGAACCTCCAGGCGGGGACAATGGCGCGGACCTCACACGGGGTCACCGCACCTTCCCCGAGCCTCACTCAGCCGCCGCGTTCCTTTATTCCACGTGGTGAATCCTCCAAGTCTCCTCTCCGAACCAATAGGCCGACCCGGGAGAGCGCGGGACGCTCAGGAGATAGTTTTGAAAGGAGGTGTGGATTTAAATTTTTAAAGCGTATAATTGGAGTAGGATTCCTCGCGCCCCCCCCGCCCCCCCCACACAGCATAGGAGGGGTGGCAAAAAAAAAAGGAAAGAAGAAAGGCGGGGGGTTGGGGGGAAAGTCAGGAGAAACACAACGCATTTATCTATCAACCGCTAGACAAGACAAAGAGGTTTTAACAACAGTTTGAAAAGAGCGGCCTGTGAATGGTTACTATTCAATTTGTATTTTATTCCCCGCTGGTCATGGAATTGAGATCAGAAGAAAAAGTGAAAACACATGGCCGAGGTCAGGGGATCAGAGAACCACCACACACAGCAAAGGGAAGGGAAGGCAATGGGAACTCGTGTGAAGAAATGGATTATATAAACAGAGCTTACCATCGCCTGCACCCCATTATCCTGTAATTTACCCTGCATGGGAGCATAGAAATATATTAAACTAGTGATGGGTTTTACCATTTCTTTACAAGCCAGCCTCGTGCCAATCAAGCCTACTATATACTTTGAGACATGTTTAGAATTCTTGAACTAATGTGTTTATTTTAAATATCACAGGGAAATTATTACATCACCAGAAAATAATGCCAAAGCGGGGGTCTGCCGCCCTTTTGAAGTCCTGTTTCAACGAAACATGATTTTAATTACATAATCACTTTGAAACTATAATTATACAATAAACGATGAGGATTAAGCGGGAAGTATAGAGTACATTAAAAATTGCTTAGGTCTTGAGAAAACAAACTGAACATGAGGGGGGAAAAGAAAGAGATGAAACTCGAGGTCCTGGGGAGAGGGTTGATAAACCCTACCTCGGCTTTCTCTGAGCTGCGGAGGGATGGGCGCCTGGGGCTTTTGGCCCGGGCCAGAAGCAGGCGTGTTGCAGAGGAAAAGCTAGCTAATCCAAGACAGAATCAAAGAGAGGCCCAGGAAGATGGCTCTGCGTTTGCTTGCTAATCTTTCTACACAAGAGCAAATAAAGTTGTTGTTTGACATTCACGAAACGCATTTACATGGGGCACCCGCAGTTCATTGGAATGCCTGCGGGAGATTGTTTTGTCCACCCTTCGCTTCCAGGAGGAAAAGCATCCAACAGA
The DNA here is from genome assembly GCA_907164525.1 of Lophiomys imhausi. NCBI lineage: Eukaryota > Metazoa > Chordata > Mammalia > Rodentia > Muridae > Lophiomys > Lophiomys imhausi. The sequence goes on from CAJQZJ010000067.1 coordinate 1,286,144, forward strand.
AATGGCGCCCTGGGTGCCGCCGTGCCCGCGAGGACTTTATAAACAGTTGTCGGTGGTTCCTGAGCGATTGTGAACGCCTTGGGGCTCACGCGCAAATCGTTTGCCCTCCTCCTGGTACCAACTTTCTGGCCCTGTCCCCTTCTCCTGGGCTATCCCGGTCGCCTGCAGTTGCTGCAGGGTTCTCATTGAGTTTTTGTGGAGGCCAAGGGCACAAACTAGATTTTTCCTCTAAAATGTAGAAACTTGGCTGCTCCCTCCCTTCGATTTTTAGGAGCCCCTAAGACGGTGTGCAGAGCCGGAGGCGCACGAACCCGCGGACGCTGGCCCTACTGGCCTTCAGATCCGGAGGAGGCTGTGTTCTGGAACCCCCGCCACTGGGCTCTAGTCTAGGACCCTGGCTCTGTCGGGTCCTGGGAAGAGGAGCAGAAATGGGGGAAAGGGAAGCAGCGTGAAATGCCAGAGAGGCCTGAAGTGCCTTTTTCAGTAGAACTCATTTTACCCGTTTGCTTTGCCAGGCTAGGGTGATGGGAAGGCTTATGCAACTTCCTGAATCTAACCTCATATTTTACAGGCAGACTTTTATGACCCATTTAGTATCCACATTGCCTTGGGTCACCTTTACAGTATACGCCCCCGGTGTGGGCAGTTTGGAAGGTAGATGCCTAGCCTGACTGCAATTAACTTATAAAGGGTTAAACACTACCACCCCAACCTCAGCCAAGAGGGGCACTCCTGCTTTTTGTTTAAGCAGAACATTAATGGCTGAAGAAGCAGGGATGTTTAAATTCAAGTGCAATCTGTTTTCAGCAGAACTCAGAGGTGTGGTTTAAGGAGCCAGCTGGAGAAAGTGACAACAAGCACCTTGCCTTGCTCTTGCTGGGGGCAGGGCCGCGGTTCCTCAGCTCGGAGCCATTTATATTAAGCCACAGCAGCATCCTATCAGTCTGCAATGGACCATCAACACCCAAGGAAAAAAAAATACCAAAGAGGAATAAAATAGTTCATCCGAAGAGTTCTACTGTGAACGTGTTTATTCCTTGCTTTCCTAAGCCCAAGATGTAATTTTCTCGCTGACCTCTTGCAAACAAAAGTGCTGTACCAGCTAAGACAACGCTAAGACCCTTCCAAAACCATAGGGAAATTACCAGTGGGCACTAAATCAGGGGCTGGTTTTTTGCTTGTTTGTTTTTTGTTTTTTAATGGATTCTGAAAGGAAAATAGGTGGTTCTCTCTGAGGATGAGCATGCTGAGGGTAGGAAGGCTTAAAGAACAGGAGGAGAAAGAAAAGCTAAGATGGAAGAAGAGAAAGAACAAGAGGAGGAGCGAGGAGATGGGATCCTTGGGAGTAATAGTGACTGTGGTAGTATTATTTATCCACCTCTTAGTAATTCAAGAGATCTTCCTGTATTACCTCAGCTGATGCTATATCAACATCTACTTGACTGATAATACCAAACAGGTATGACATGTTTACTGTGTGGTCCCCACTGTAGTATCTTCCATTCCTTTCTTCCTCATTACCACTTGTATGGGTAGGAATAGCTTGACCCTCATTGATTTAGATCAATCAACAACCTAAACACTCAGAGATTATTCAATCTGTTCTAGGCCAACTGGCAATAAATGACCAGAGTACACTGGAATCCAGAGTTGAGTTATTGGTCAGGACAGTATGCCAACTGAAATGGGGGAGAAACTGAGGCTTATCTGAGGTTCCATCGAGGGCAGTCTATAGCCAGGACTGGACCCCAAAGCGTAGTGATTGTGTTTTTCACCCCGTGAACCGTTAGTCCTGAGAGCCACATGATGTGCTGAAGGCCCATCAGTGCTGGAGCAAGAACCATCAGCATGGACTTCCTGTTACTCTGGGGAGCCAGTCAGGCACTTCTTCTGGGGACAGATCCTCTTCTAGGCAAGGAAGTTAGGGTCTCTCTGAGATCCTAGTGCAACCCTTCATAAAGTGGGAGGGCTCAGGGGCCCAGGGACCCCTCCTGCCCGGTACAAGAGTGCAGGGTTCGAGGAGGAAGGTGGTTAGGATTGAGACTGACAAAGCGCCTCGACAGCCAGGAGGGTACCCAGCTGCCCTTACCAGAGTAGCAGGGCTCCACTGCTCCTTCTTTCCAGACACTGATCAATTCAGACTGCAGAATCAGAATCCAGTCATGGCCCTGCATTTTTGAGGGATACCACACCTCATACTTTACTGGTCCTTGCCTGGGTACCATTCTACAGAGTTGCTCACCCAGTGCAAGGAGAGCTCCAGGACAGGGCTGAGAGGCAGTCTGAAAACAAAGTTCCTGGAACTGATCAAGAGGGCGAGGTTTGGCAGCCTGGAGACCACTGCTCCCAGTTATGGGTACTACCTGTGAGTGGCTCCACGCTGGCTTTGTCCCTTTTCTTCCCAGCAGCTAGTAACAAGCAAGACAGGGGTGACCATCCTGTTTAGCACTGTGCCCAGCATGTCTAGGGGAGAAGTAATGGCAGTCCCTTTCCATTTTACAGGCAGTGAGGCAAAGAGTAACTTATATGTGTGTGTGTGTGTGTGTGTGTGTGTGTGTGTGTGTGTGTGTGTGTGT
>CAJQZJ010000067.1:1293852-1314161 GCA_907164525.1 Lophiomys imhausi
GTCCAGGAAATATCTTCAACAAAATCATAGAGGAAAACTTCCCAAACATGAAAAAAGGGATGGCAATAAAAATCCAAGAGGCTTACAGAACACCAAAAAGATTAGACCAGAAAAGAAACTCCTCTCGCCACATAATAATTGAAACTCCAAATGTACAGAACAAAGAAAGAATATTAAAAGCTGTAAGAGAAAAAGGTCAAGTCACATATAATGGCAGACCCATCAGAATTACACCTGACTTCTCCTCAGAAACTTTAAAAGCTAGAAGGGCCTGGTCAGATATACTACAAGTCCTGAGAGGTCATAGGTGCCCAGCCAGACTACTTTACCCAGCAAAACTCTCTATCAACATAGATGGAGAAAACAAGATATTCCATGACAAAATTAAATTTAATCAATATCTACCCACAAACCCAGCCCTACAGAAAATCCTAGAAGGAAAATCCCAACCCAGAGAAGAAAACTCCACCCAAGAAAACAAAGGGAATAGAAAACCCCTCAGCAACTAAACCAAAAGAGGCACAGGACCACCACCTATACCAAACTAATGGGAAATAACAACCCCAGGTCACTAATATCCATCAACATCAATGGACTCAACTCCCCAATAAAAAGACATAGGTTTACAGAGTGGATCCGCAAGCAAGACCCTTCCTTATGCTGTATACAAGAGACACATCTAACTATGAAAGATAGACACTGCCTCAGAGTAAAGGGCTGGGAAAAGGTTTTCCAAGCAAATGGACCCAGGAAGCAAGCTGGAGTAGCCATCCTAATATCAAACAAAACAGACTTCCAACTGAAGTTAATGAAGAAAGACAAAGAAGGGCACTATATACTCATTAAAGGGAATATTCATCAAGAGGAAATCTCAATACTGAACATCTATGCCCCAAATACAAAGGCACCTACTTTCTAAAAGAAACACTTCTAAAACTTAAAGCACACGTCGATCACAGCACATTAGTAGTGGGAGACTTCAACACCCCACTCACAACAATGGACAGATCATCAAGACAGAAGACAAACAGAGAAATATTGAGTCTAACAGAGATCATGACACAAATGGACCTAACATATATCTACAGAACATTTCACCCAAACACAAAGGAATACACCTTTTTCTCAGCACCCCACGGAACCTTCTCCAAAATCGACCACATAGTTGGTCACAAGGATAGTCTCAATAGATACAAGAAAATTGAAATAACACCTTGTATCTTATCAGACCACCATGGAATAAAGCTGGTCTTCAACAGCAAAAGAATCAACAGAAAGCCTACACACACATGGAAATTTAACAGCTCCTTACTGGATGACCACTGGGTCAGGGAAGAAATAAAGAAGGAAATCAAAGACTTCTTAAAATCCAACGACAATGAAGACACAACATACCCAAACCTATGGGATACATTGAAAGCTGTGCTACGAGGAAAGTTCATAGCACTAAGTGCTTTCAAAAAGAAAATTGTGACAGCTCATATTAGTGAACTAACAGCTAAGCTGGGTGAATTGGAAAAAAAAAAGAAACAAACACTCCCAAGAAGAGCAGAAGGCAGGAAATCATCAAACTTAGGGCTGAAATCAACAACTTAGAATCAAAAAGAACTATACAAAGAATCAATGAAACCAAGAGTTGGTTCTTTGAGAAAATCAACAAAATAGACAGACCCCTAGCCAAATTAACTAAAAGGCAAAGGGAAAGAACACAAATCAACAAAATCAGAAATGAAAAGGGAGAAATAACAACAGACATTGAGGAGATCCAGAAAATATTCGGGCATTACTTTAAAAATCTATATTCCACTAAATTTGAAAACCTAAGTGAAATGGACAATTTCCTCGATAAATTCCACCTACCAAAACTAAATCAAAATCAGATTAACAGCTTAAACAGCCCAATAACACCCAAGGAAATAGAAACAGTCATTAATAATCTCCCAACCAAAAAAAGCCCAGGGCCAGATGGCTTTAGCACGGAATTCTACAGGACCTTCAAAGAGGAACTAACACCATTACTTTTCAAACTCTTCCACCACATAGAAACAGAAAGAACACTGCCAAACTCATTCTATGAGGCCACTGTCATTCTGATTCCTAAACCACACAAAAACCCAACAAAGAAAGAGAACTTCAGACCAATCTCCCTCATGAACATAGATGCAAAAATACTTAATAAAATACTAACAAACCGAATTCAAGAACACATCAAAAGTATCATACACCATGATCAAGTAGGCTTCATCCCTGGAATGCAGGGATGGTTCAATATACGAAAGTCTATCAATGTAATTCACCACATAAACAAGGTGAAAGAAAAAAAACACATGATAATCTCGCTAGATGCAGAGAAAGCAATTGACAAAATCCAACACCCCTTCATGCTAAAAGTTCTGGAGAGAACGGGCATACAAGGACCATACCTAGAAATAATAAATGCAATATACAGCAAGCCAGTAGCCAACATCAAATTAAATGGAGAGAAGCTTGAAGCATTTCCTCTAAACTCAGGGACAAGACAAGGATGTCCACTTTCACCATATCTCTTCAATATAGTACTTGAAGTCCTTGCTAGAGCAATAAGACAACTAAAGGAGATCAAAAGGATAAAAATTGGAAATGAAGAAGTCAAATTATCCCTATTCGCAGATGATATGTTAGTATACATAAGCGACCCCAAAAGCTCCACCAAAGAACTCTTACAGCTGATAAACAACTTCAGCAAGGTGGCTGGATACAAAATTAACTCAAAAAAATCAGAAGCCCTTCTTTATACAACAAACAAATATACCGAGAAAGAAATAAGGGAAACAACCCCCTTCACAATAGCCACAAACAACATAAAATACCTAGGGGTAACTCTAACCAAGCATGTAAAGGACCTACATAACAAGAACTTCAAGCCCCTGAAGAAAGAAATGGAAGAGGCCTTTAGAAGATGGAAAGATCTCCCATGCTCATGGATAGGTAAGATCAACATAATAAAAATGGCTATCCTACCAAAAGCAATATATAGATTTAATGCAATTCCTATCAAAATACCAACACAATTCTTTATAGACCTGGAAAAAGCTATTCTCAACTTCATATGGAACAACAAAAACCCAGAATAGCTAAATCAATCCTGTACATTGAAAAAACATCTGGAGGTATCACCATCCCAGATTTCAAGCTGTACTACAGAGCAACAGTAATAAAAACAGCATGGTACTGGTATAGAAACAGACCAGTGGATCAATGGAATCGAATTGAAGACCCAAACATGGACCCACACACCTATGGCCAACTAATCTTTGACAAAGAAGCCAAAACCGCACAATGGAAGAAGGACAGCATCTTCAACAAATGGTGCTGGTCCAACTGGATGTCCACTTGCAAAAGAATGAAATTAAACCCATACCTATCACCTTGTACAAAATTTAATTCCAAGTGGATCAAAGACCTTAACATAAGGCCGGCCACACTAAAGACACTAGAAGAAAAAGTAGGAGAAACCCTCGAACTCATTGGCACAGGTGACAACTTCCTGAACAGAACACCAACAGCTCAGGACCTGAGATCAACAATCAATAAATGGGACCTCATGAAACTGAAAAGCTTCTGTAAGGCAAAGGACACTATCATTCGAACAAAACGGCAACCAACAGACTGGGAGAAAATCTTCACCAACCCCACATCTGATAGAGGGCTATTATCTAAAATCTACAAAGAACTCAAGAAACTAAAAGCCAAGAAACCAAATAATCCAATCAAAAAATGGGAGATGGAGCTAAATAGAGAATTCACAAAGGAGGAATCCCTAAGGGCTGAGAGACACCTGAAGAAATGTTCAACATCCTTAATCATCAGAGAAATGCAACTCAAGACGACCCTGAGATTCCACCTAACACCTGTTAGAATGGCTAAGATAAAGAGCTCAAATGATAGCGCATACTGGCGAGGGTGTGGAGAAAGGGGTACCCTACTCCATTGCTGGTGGGAGTGCAGGCTTGTGCAACCACTATGGAGGTCTGTCTGGCGATATCTTAGAAATCTAGGAATAACCTTGCCTCAGGACCCAGCCATACCACTTCTGGGTATACACCCAAAGGACCTCTCACGGAGACATAGGGAAGTCTCCTCATCTATGTTCATAGCAGCCTTATTTGTAATAGCTAGAAATTGGAAACAACCCAGATGTTCCTCAACTGAAGAATGGATTAAAAATTGTGGTACATCTATACAATGGAATATTACTCAGCTATAAGAAACAATGAAATCATGCAATTTGCAACCAAATGGATGGATCTAGAGGAGCTCATTCTGAGTGAGCTAACCCAGTCTCAGAAGGATGCACATGGCATCTATTCACTTATAGTAGGATTTTAACTATATCGTACAGGATATCTGTACTACAACCAACACACCAAAAGGAACATGGACATAAATTTTTTTTATCTTTTTCTTTTTCCTTCTTTTTTTCTTTTTTCTTTTTCCTTTTCCCTTCTCTTCTTCCTCTCTTTTTTTTGTGGATATTCTTTGTTTTTGTGGGTTTGTGTGTTTGTTGGTCTTTTTTTCAGTATTCCCCCAGTAGCAAGGAGACACCTTTCACTGGCAGTACTGCCTCTTAGGCCCCCAGAGAATGAAGAGGCTCTTGGCCCTCATATGACTCCTGATCTGTGGTGAGAGACTGTTAGGCAGGGACACTCCACCCCAGAGGAACAAGACAGAAGGGTCAGGGGGTAGAGCATGGGAGGGTGGGGATGGGAAGCGGGAAAAGAGGACAATATGATAAGGATGTAACCTGAAGCAACAAACAAATAAATTTTTTTTTTTTTTGGTTTTTTCGAGACAGGGTTTCTCTGTGTAGCCCTGGCTGTCCTGGACTCACTTTGTAGACCAGGCTGGCCTCGAACTCGCAAAGATCCGCCTGCCTCTGCCTCCCAAGTGCTGGGATTAAAGGCGTGCGCCACCACTGCCCGGCCAAACAAATAAATTTATTAACTAAAAAAAAAGGCAGGTGGCAGGGCTGAAACACTGTGAATGGAATAGAGGATACAGCCATTTGGCCTGGTTTTGCAGACCTCCAGGTGTCGAGAAGACTTGGAGCTAAGGTAAAATACAAGAGAATTGTGGTATTGGCCCATGCCTTTGACTTCAGTGGAGACGGGGGGGGGGGGGGCACCGTAGAGTTGGTGGTCTTATGTATTCTGGAGTCATACGGAGCGGGGTGGTGAGGGTGCATACTCTTGGTCCCACCATTCAAGAAGAGTACACCCTTGGTCCCAGCTCCCAGCACACTGGAGACAGAAACGGGCAGATCCCGGAACTCAGGGTCAGCCTGATGCTGGGCAAACTATAAACAGAGAGAGACTTCAATCCAGGAGTGGTGGAACATATCTTTCATCCCTTCAGATGGGAAACACAGGTCTCTGATCCCAATAATTAGAGTTCAGAGACACACACATGGGATTTGGAGGGACCTAGGTTTGGAGGTTACTTACAAAAGGCCTTCTCGATGCAGGCAGATTGTCCTTTGGGATCTCAAAATATATACACTAGAGCTGGTTTAGCTCCAAGGTGACAGAATGATTTCTTCTTTAACCCGGATTGAAAGATAACGCTTTGTATGTTGTCGGAAGGCCAAATTTGCTTCAGGAGAAGTACTACCTAGCCCCCCCCCCAAAAAAAAAAGAGGGCAATTGTCCCAGGGTTGGGATTGGGGCATGGCTCTGTTCTTATCTTTCCAGGAGAATCGAAGCATCCATTAGGGGAGCCCGGGGACGGCTGGACAGCGGAAACCTCAGCAGAGAGCAGAATCAGGCACCAAGGAGGACGAGTGACCCAGTTGATTCTGCCTGGCAGACTTCCTCAATAGCTGTCTCCATCGGGGGCCTGCAACCACCACGGCAATCCAATGTCGCTGGGACCATTCAGCTCTACACAATGCCCCGGCAGGAACCTCAGTGAAGCCTGCAAGATCAGCTTCTCCCTACAAACCCCTTAGGTCATCTAAACAGCTGAGAACAGAAGGACTGAACATAAAAGGAGTGTACTAACATTTTTAACCATTTTTTCCATTTGGGTTCGGGCCCCAAACAGGTCTACTATGACCCAAATCAGCAGGAAGTCACTTTAAGAGAGCAACGTCCCATGCCCAGAGGGTGGGGAAGGTGTTTCTCCACCCTTCTTTTTGGTTATTTGAAGGATAACTGAAAACTCCGATATTTAGGGGAAGAGATTACAAGCTGATAAATGGTCCTGTTTAATGGGTTTTGGAGGTTAGCCCCAGGGACTTCCTACTTTTCCTTTTCTGTATCCTTCTTCCTCTCCTATGTAGGAGTGCATGGGCTTGAGAAAAATGAGATATAGACATAGCACAGGAAGGTCCAAGAAGAAGGGGCAGATTATTGAATATGCCCTTATACCTTTGTATATTGATACAAAATTAGTAGTTTATTTGGCTAAAGTGGTATTGACCATTGTTTATTGTGCAAAAATAAGATTGTATTTGGCTACATAGGCATTGATCTTTGTATATTGATACATAATTAAGAGTATATTTAAACACAATTGAATAGATCTTTGTATATTGATACAAAATTAAAGGTAACGCTTCCTAATGGTATCATACCTAGAGATACTTAAAAATAAAATGTGAAGCTCTGGCCTCTTGATACCAACTGTCTAAAATGGTCTAGGATAGTTAAGTAAAACAAACTCCTAATCATGCAAACATGTCACTTTGTTAGCTACTCTGACAGTCTATCACAGATATTCTCTAAACTACCCAGTAATCAAGTTGCTAAGAGACAAGCAACATTTGCTTATCTAAATACAAGAGATGGACAGGGCATCTTCAAAAACCCCAAGAGATCTGCAGAATATGACATTTAAAGATGTTATCTTAAATTAAGTTTTTTTTTATATCGAGACATATCAGCGCCTGACAGCACCCCCTATTCTACTCCAAGTAGAAGATAAGCATCGAAGAACCTCCACTGTAAGATGGTTGAATTAGTGGCAAGCCTATCTCTTGGCATGAAAAAACCCCTTGCACCAACTGCAGACAGACTGCTGTCCAAAAAGGACAAAACTTGGTAGCAGGGAAGTCGACAGCCTAACTCTGCCAAGACAGGGTAGGTAAGTCCTTCATAATCCCGGCTCTACAACAAATGTCTGTCAGAGAAAAAGGACCCAAAGGCTGAAGATTGATGCTGGAATGTATGGAGAGAAAATGGGAACTGTCCAGGCAGACATTGGTATGTCCTTTCTTAGTTTTGGAAGCTGCAGGCCCTGCACTTCCTATATAAGCAGATATATTTATCCCTCTCAGGTCTCTGAGGTGGTTGAAGAATAGACAGCTAGAGTCTCATAGTTAAATTTTGAGTTGTTTAGGAATCAAGAGGGTGTTATAGATCTAAGAAGATACTCTTAAAAGTGTGTTTCAAGTTAGTATGAATGTTGAGTCACATATAGACCTTTAAACTCATGGAGATGGTTAGATAGTAGAATGTTAAAGTCAGGGACCAAATATGTATAAACTGGACATTGGGAAGGTATACTGGGCCATTTAACTCTCATAAATGTGGCATACTTATATCTGTTGTTTTGTATAATACTTACTGTTATAAGAGAAGGAACCATCCGTTGGACTGAAAGGGGAAACTTCTGGGGGGAAGAGGGTGGAAGGGCCGGATAGGAAGGGGGAATAGGGAGGGGTTTGTGACTGAGATGTAACTTGAAGAAAAAAAAATAATAAAGTATTTAAAAAAAAAAGTTCGGTTACAGGTGGCGCCCAACGTGGGGCTCGAACCCACGACCCTGAGATTAAGAGTCTCATGCTCTATTTAGAAAATATATAGGAGTTTCTGATACTGTCTCTTAATTCGGGGCCTGAAGAGCATTATCAGAAACTCCTATATATTTTCTAAATCTAATTTATCTAACCCCTACAGGATGGGTCAGCAGTGGCAGCTCCATGAAGGTCCTGACAAAGTCCTCATTGGACTTGATGTCTAAGAAGTCCTGGGTTGCCTTAGCAGGGAAGTTGAACTGCAAAAAAGATGAATATTAAATGGAGGCAAGCTAAGACAGACACAGAACCTCCTTCCAGCAAGACCAGGAAGCAGCTATCATTGGGAAACCTGTCTTCCCTTGCGGCTGTGAGCATCTCCTTGACATCCCACAGGGAACGCAAAGGGAATCTGACTGCCACTTCATTTTGTTTTTAAAATAAGGATAGCCTCACAAATATGCGTGCCATCCTTGCACAGGGGCCATGCTGACCGCTGACCTTCTGCGTATTGTTTCGGTTTTCAGCGCGGCTGCCAAAGTGAGCACAGGCTGTGCATTTGGATGCTCAAGTCGAAATGGGGTTCTCAGACACGCACACGGGTGCAGAAGACACTGTGCAGCGGAGGAAAGCCAAAGCCAAATTCACAACCAGAGTATGAAACCTATTTAAAACACGCTTGCTTCCTCTCCGGAGCAGAATCATCCCCTCCAGCCAGGTGGCAAGCTAAGCAAATCCAGTCACGACTCCAGGCCTCAAAAATCAGCGCTGTGGCTGCCAAGCCTTACAGGCCTGAATTTGTTGCCTAACAGGAAACCCACGGAACAAAACAACCTTCTCCATGATGGTTGACCACCCTAAGGAAATTCAGAGGGCCTACAATGAGGGAAAAGAAACCACAAAAACACCAGAAAAGAAACAGAAGAAGCCTTCTGTGAAAAGCCCAACGGGGACCGCCTTACAATATGAGCAGGACACCAGAGGAATTTGCATCTGACTCCCTCAGCCAGACTCTTGAGGGCAGAGGCTAGTTCTGCAAGGAAATGGGAGCCTCCCTCCGTGGGGACGGGGTGGGACGGGGGAGAGGAGAGCATCTCAGCGTTGTTGTCGCCTTCTAGTCTGTCCTCCAGGCTTCACCCACCAACTCGGCGGCTCCTAATCTGATCCTGCCAAGGGCCACGCGAGCCAGACGAGCTTCTGGGCAGGGTCAGCAGGCTGCCAGTCTCTGCCTCCGCAGCTGAGCTGTAGGGAAAAAAAAAAAAAAAATCTGGAAAGACTCCAGTAACTGATCTCCTGGCTTGCCATTTGGCCCATCAGAAAACACAAGGGCATAAGGCCGAATGGCACAGTTCCCCCTGAGTGGGGTGGCTGGAAGCGAACACAAGAGGGCGCCCTCTGTCTTGACCTGGGCGTAGGTTAACAGGGCATGCTGGAGTTGAAGCTTTTCTGTTGGCATATTGTGATTCAGTTTTAAAAACTGTCCGTCCTCCCCCCCCCCGCCCCCGCGCCCCACGTTTCCTCCCCAGCCAATGACGTCGCTATACCCAGTGGCTCCCTGTTGCCAGATTCCAAAATACCACCCTGCCATTTCTCTCTCTGTTCAGGCAATGATCTGCAATTTTCCTCTTGCCTTGCAGCTACCACTGTGCAATTTGCACCTCACTAATTTCCTGGCTGAGCCTTAATGCTGTCTGGTCACTGCTCGCTCCACCTACCCGCAAGCAGCAGCAGCACCACCACCACCACCAGCAGCAGCCGCCTGTTGCTCTGCATCTAAATGGCTGCTTGTAACCTGGACACACCTCAGAAGTTCAGCATTGAAGGATCACAGAGAGGGCCAGGTGTTGGAGGAACACAGAATCCGCGGATTGAGGATTCCTCCACACCCACAATGTGGATGGGGCTGTTTTGAGGAAGCAGAGCATCACACTTCGCTTGGTTGGAGGGGGTGTTGCTTGGCAGGATCGCGTGATTGACGCGCTTGTGGCCCAATTTGCTGCTCACTGGAGCATTAAAGCGGGAACCCTGTAGTCACTAGAAAGCCAGCAACCCGAGCTCCGAGCGTTCAGTTCCGACCTACGAATACAAAGCATTCCGTTGACTTTCTCATTTTTGCCTGAATTCTCAAAGTGTCTTTCAAATGGGCTTGCCAAATATGTGGATCACCAAGTACTTCCGCAGGTGGCAATTAAAACAGCTGAGGTCTTCTCCCTCCATAATGATGGGTTGGGAAGACTATATATAAAGGCTGAGGTTCTTTCTTTGTTTATGCTTCCTCATTCTTAAAGGCAGGGTGGTGGTGGGGGGATTCACTGGCGTTAGATGCCAGGCTTTGGTACAGATTAGTCTGTGACCTCAGATGGCTTATTTAGACTACTCGAGTCTTGGCTTTCTCATCTGTGAAATGAGAGGGTTAGACTAGATCATAGTTCGGGGGTCATTTTGCTGGTGTTCTGGGAAACCGTTATATCGTTGCAGTAACATGTACAACCATCTGTCCTTATTCAGTGTGTTTTGGTCTTTTAAGAAGAAACATCCTGTCTGTTTGGAGGTCGGTCTTCATTGATAAAGCAAATTCTTAACAAATTGTTCACAGACACCTCCGTGGAAGACATTATGATAAATGCAAATAAGTTCTTGTTTTTTTTCAAATTCTCCCTCTTTTGCCTTACTTCTCCCCCACCCCTGCCCCATGCGTGTGTGCTCATGTATGTAAATGTAGGTGCTAGTAGACTGACATATTGGAAGTTACAGATGGTTGTGAATTGCCCAATGTCTCCTGCAAGAGACTGTATGCACACAACTCTCTCTCCAGCACTACACTGAAATTCTTATTCTTATGTGACTGTGAGTCTCCAAAACCAAATTGGATGTGGTGTTCACCTCTTTGAATGATAGATAATATGACAATATAAACTCCCTCTGAGTGACTGGTGACAGTACATACACTCCTGTCCCATGATGGCCCTGACTCAGCTGTATTCCTCAACTGCATTACTTAAAACTCATCTCCATTTTCAAAATACAAATATCTTGCCAGATTTTTCAAATGAATTGATTTAAAAAATTTCTCAGTCTAAGACACATGCAACTTACATGATATTAATAAGTTGCTCAAGACATCTCTGGCCACCTTAAGCTTTTCCCTGTGCATGGGTGTGAACATGAACACACACACACACATGTGTACACACACATGTGTACACACAGCACTCACATATGCATTGTTGGAACTTTTTGTTAAAAACCGATTGAAGCTGGCATTTGTAGCAGTAGTTCCTCTGATAGCTCTGCCCACATTAACTTCTACTCTAAGAAGTTGCCTCCTGTAAGGGCCGGTGGTAAAACTGGTGACAGAATTGTGGGCAGAGTCCAGTGCAAACTGGAAATGCAGGGCTCTTTGTCAGGAAGCTGTTGAAAAATTCAGGAGGGTAACAGTGGATCACCAAACTAAGGGGGAGGCTTTCCAAGACCTGGAGCTGGCCCTGCTTTCCTAGCCTGTACATCTGGCAGAGGGCTTGTTCCTGTTAGGCAAAGGACTGCTGAAGACAGGTGTCAGCTGTCCAGCTAGAGCGTGTGCTTCCGTGTGGTCCCATCAAAGGCACTGGTTCACTACCAGCCCTGCTTTGAAATAGGAAATAGGAAAGGGGACATGTCTCTTAGCGGCAGAGAATGTTATCAGGACAATTAGGGGTCTTGTCTAGTCTTCATTCACCAGTGAAAACACTGGAGATCAGAGGGGTGCCAAGATTCTCCCAAGGCTCCAGAGCTGATACCCAAAGTCTGGCTTGGAGGATGACGGAGAGCCTACCTGATAGTGCACACACAACGCCACTAAATTCATCAGGCCTGCAGGAGTGCAGCCCATCTCCAATAAAGGACGCTTTTTGTTGTTGTTGTTGTTGTTGTTCTGTTTAGAATGTTCTAATGTTCTGTGGTTCTTTTTTACCTTCTCTTCTGAGGTGAGGACAAGGGTGAAGTGGCAAAGTGCTCCAGGCCCGCGTTCATTGTGACCCAGTCCCTCTCCTTAGCCCCTTGGCCACCACAGTGGCTTCCTTCCGCCTCACCATTCAGAATTCTCAGCTCTCCTGTCTGCACCCCTCTGCCTGCCTCCAGTTTGAAGGGGTAGTAATGGCTGTGAATGGGTTCCGGTCTCAGGTGACAAGGAACCTTAGGGAGTTCTAGAAAGACGTAGTAAAAATGGACGGAAGAATAAAAGGGATTGGTAAGTAAACTCCTTTCTTTTCGCTCTTGAGGGACCATGCCCAGAAACTCTCAGAGGATTGGATTGGGAAGGGATGGCAAAGGCCCATCACCCTCTCCCTAGTGATGCCAGAGACGAAGCCATCAGGTGACTTAGCTAGTCACTGACTCAAGTCCATGGCTCTCGACTTTCAAACCAGCCTCTTTCCCTTTTGCCTGATTCTGCCAACGGCCTGTTCTCCCCGTCCCTTGTCTTCCTCTCCCTCCTGCTCCCCCCTAGTTTGGGGTTGTTTTGTGTGTGTGTGTGTGTTTGAGAGGCAAGGTCTCACTATATAACCCAGACTGGCCTAAAACTCCCTATGTAGCCGAGGCTGGCCTTGAAATATCAATCCTATTGAATGCTTGGATCCGCAGTGAGGTACTTCATATTTGGCTTCACACCTGACTTTATACTTGCCCTATAAAACCTTTATCTTAAATAACAAGCGAACAAATTAATTAATTAATTAGAACCTTTAATTTAGGGCGTCTAGTCCCTGGAAGGGCTCTCTATGAAGCAAAAGGATGTTCAGGCAGACTATTTCAAGCAGTAAGCTGTTGGATGGCTTTGGCTAGTAAGAAGTCTTTCTTAGTTCCTTCCAGGGTCCCAGGGGCAAGTTCACACAGAAAACCAAAATCTGGAACCTGCCCTGGCTTCTGGAGGCAGGTTCCACACCCTTTCCCCAGCCAAACTGGAACACCTCTCTTTCCTTATTTCCCCATTCCTAACCCACCTTTGATACCTCCCATGAGCCCACCACTTTCAGACACATCATTCCTTTATTTCCTGGCAAATATGGTGTTATGGTCATTACTTCAAATGGCTTTCCACATCGTGACCTCCCTTCTCCAGTGTGAGTTCCCCCAGTGGCTGAGGAGTTTGGGGTGAAGGCTACCTGACACCCTGACACTGGAATGTGCTCTCCAGGGCAGAAGCACCTATGTCGGCACAAGCCATAGGGCAAGCATGCTAGTGTGGCTGGGAGCCCAGAGCAGCCACCTCCTGTAATCCCCTATAAGGACAATGGGACTTTTATTCTGCCCTGCCTCAGCTGTCAGTCTCTCTCCTACTCTCTTTCTTGGTTGGGCTTTGGTTTAAAGTTACCCTTTTGGGATATGCTTGGTATTTTCTCTCGCATGCCACCGGGGAAGTTTCTCTTTCCGAAGTGGACGGTACACAGATGGGTCAGTTAGTCATAGGCCCTGCTGGACCACAAGCGTTGGTGTTCAAAGGCTTCCCCAAACCAGCCCGACAGAGGCCAGCCAAACTTGCTTCTGGGCAGCCAGAGAAGCACAATACATGGCAAGCTAATCGTAAAATTGCTGTTTTCTGTTGGGTTTATGTAATTTTAACTGAGTACTTTTCTCCCTCCCCTCTCCCAAGGTTTTCACAGAAATGTCTGGAAGTAGAGCTGGTTATATCCAGTGTCTATTTGCCCCTTGTCTTTATGGCTCGGTCCTCATGTTTCTGGCCACCACAGACAGCCTTGTCCCCTTTACTCTGAAACTCAGTGACAAGACAAATCAAATAAACTAAAGGCTTGGCTGTCCTTTAACCCAGACGAGGACGGCTGGATTGTTTTGGTGTTGGTTGGTTGGTAATAAAATACTAAAACCTGTAGGAGGGAGACGGTGTGAAATCAGTGAAGGTCTTTAGGAACCCCCAAAATGTTCTAATTCTGCCCTTTACACTCAGGGTTATTCAAGGCTGGTATAATCTGTCCTCATCTATCCTCATGGCTAAGTGTTCAATGACCCTCAGGGAAGCTGGGGTCCCATAATGCACCAGATCCAGATTCTGAGCCTGTAGCTCAGTTCTGAGGAGTCTTGTAGACTCATCCTGATGGAGGCATGAAGTATGATATACATTTACACACAATCATCTCATACTATATGAGTAAGCACATCTACTTTTTTTTAAGTTTAAGGTATATCTTCCCCCCACCCCAACAACTCCCCCTTTCAGTCCAACAAATGATTCTTTCTCTTATAACAACAAATACAATACAAAAACAACAAAAATAATTAGTCCACAATTATGAAAATTATAAGGCTTAGCATACATTCCCAATGTCCAGTCCATACATATTTGGCACCTGACTTTAACATTCTACTATCTAACCATCTCCATGAGTTTAAAGTTCTATATCCAACTCAGCTTCCATTCTAACTTGCATCACAATTTTAAAAACATCTTCTTAGATCCAGAACACCCTCTTAATTCCTAAACAACTCAAAATTTAACTGTGAGACTATAGCTATCTAGTCTTCAATGACATCAGAGACCTGAGAGGGATACATATATCTGATTATACAGGAAGTGCAGGGCCAGCAGCTTCTAAAACTAAGAAATGACAGATAACTGGCAGCCTGGACAGTTCCCAATTTCTCTCAATACATTAGAGCATCTATCTTCAGCCTTTTGGCCCCATTTCTCTGACAAGACATTAATTGTAAAGCAGGAATAATGAAGGACTTGCCTACCCTGTCTTGGCAGAGCTAGGCTGTCGACTTACCTGCTTCTGAGTTTTATCCTTTTTGGGCAGCATGCTGTGTACAGTTGAGGCAAGGGATTTTTCTTGCCTATGTTCTCTTATTCTGCCTTAAAAGAATCAGTTTTGGGGATACATCCCTGTTGAGATGTCAATTCTTTTCTATTGGTGACTAGTCCTATGGATCTTGACAAATGTTAACGTCCTTGCTCTATAAATGGGCTATAGTTTCATCATCTAACTCTTCAGTTCCTGGATATTCTTGTTTGTTGCAGCTTAGAGCCATTAATAATTTCTTAGAAAACTGGTACATAGTTGTTCATAATCATGAAACAAAGGAGTAAATCTGAATAGCTCAGGCCTGGAACACAGAACTTAACAGCTAGCATGCCTATTTCTATGGCAAACACCGTTATCCAAGTGTGAGGTACAACCAAGCCACCTAAATCCTCATTTCAATCAATGATGATACTTATTAGCATTATCTGTAGATGTGGCACTTTCAGTTTGCAAGCTGTTTCCAAACATGACCTCTGGCAGTGTGGTGCATCCATAAAGTCCAGGCTCTCCCAACCCCCTTCTTCTTGTTCATAGGAGGGACAAGGCCGATTGTGTTTGTCCTTACAAGACTCAAGGAATTCTGCTAGCTATTTTGCCCATGAAACACAGACCCATGAGCCCTGTTTGCACAGATCACTTAAGTCCAGGTTTAGCTTGAGTTTTAGGAGATTTAACAACTATTCCAAGATGGTTGCTATATATACATATCCACTAATTAAAAAGAACCCATGAAAAGAATCTTGAAAAAAATATAAAGTTGATAAAACCTAAACACAATCTGACTCATTTTGTTGATGTCATGCAGGAATTTTGATGATGGAAGACGTGCCACCCAGAAGCAGTTCACTGGGTATAGTGGAAGAATAAACCTGCGCAGTTAATCCATAATGCCCACGCTTCCAGCCACAAATGCAATTTTCCCTCTCTCGAATTCTTCGTTTCCTTTTTAATAGGTCACGTCTCATTTCCCTTGATTTAGCACTGGGTCCAATACAGTTATGGATTTGGTGTGGGAGGAGAAAAAGAGAGTGGACAAAAGAGAGGCTTATGGGAAATAAGATGACCCTGTTCTTAGTTTCCAAGTCCACGCTGAAACCCCAGCACCCCTTTGATTGTAAAGGGCTTTACTGTGTTTATACATTCTTGAAAGAATAAGAAGTGTGCTAGAAAACACCCACTGATGAATAGCACTCTTTCAAATGTCAGTAGGAGGAAGTATCATAATATGCATTTCACCACAAGGCCAAGGAGAATATTTTAAAAAGTAAACTCCACCGTAATGTGAAAAATAGACCAGTGCCTCCATCTCTCTTCAGGAACAATAAATCATGAACAAATATTTTAATGGCTTCAAACTACAATAAAAAAGAGAAAGTCTCCGAGACAGCTAGCACCCTCATTAGGAGCTTTGTTTATGCTGGGTCTCTGTATTATTATGTGCCCAAATTTATAGTTATGATGAATTCACTGGAAAACATCATATGACCACATTGTGTTAAATGACATAGGTAGAAAAAAAAAACTACCAAGATGAAGAATTTAGAGTACGAGCTGATCCTGGTTAGGACAATCTGAAGCCTGGGAGGCCACTTAGGATACAGTTGATATAAAAACCCCACTCTGACATCTTTCTAAAATTTTTGTTTTACTTAAAAGCCTGTAAGATAAGCATAGTCCTCAATAAGTATTTATTTAGTAGATTAATATTAAGTCTAAATGTAGTTCATCCTTTTTCCCCCCTCAACACTGGCTTTGGTGGATAGAGCTCATTTGTTTTAGAAGTTAGAAAATGCCTGAGCCTGGAGACAAGTTGGGATACAGCTCTTCAGAGGATTTGTTCAATTACCACACCCACGTTAGGTAGCTCACAACTGCCTATAACTCTACCTCCAGAGGATCCAATGCTTCTGCCCTCACACTCACACACATGTGCACATGTGTGCATGTGCACCCACGCACACTCACACACACACGTGCACACACTCACACAGAAATGAAAATTCTTTTAGATCTTAAGTTAGAAAACTGTCATGATCTTCAGTGATGATGAGCTGATAAGCCATCTTTTTTCTGTAGAATCACATATCAGAACGCCGACGTATTTCAAGTGAGGTCTAAAACATGTCCTTATCTATGAACTGAAAAAGTAATAGAAACGTGTTCCCCGACATGGAATGACTCAGGAATGTGTGTATTATGCATAATAAGGCATTCTGCTCACCCAAAGGCAGGCAGCAGCTTCGGAGGTAGCCCCTGGCCGTGCCAAGTACAAGCTTTTGATAGCTTTTATCTCTGCCCTTCTAAATGCAAAGGCAATAAAAAATTAGAGCAAGGGCCTGGAGAGGTGGCTCAGTGGCTAAGAGCAGTGACTGTTCTTCTAGGGGACCGGGCTTCAATTCCCAGCACCCACATAACAGCTCATAGCTTACTGTAACTCCAGCTCCAGTGGACCCAGTGCTCTCTTCTGTCCTCTCTGGACATCTGCACATACAATATACTCTCCATCCATATATACACAATTAAACATATATATTTTTTTTAATTGAAGCAAAAATATAGCATAGGATGTGTATTATTTTTCGTTTCCCTCCCATATTATTATCCACTTTGCCTTTTGTTCAGTGAGTTCTTTTTGAAGGTCACATGATAAGACGGGTCTCAGACTGTCTTACAAAAGGGTCTCTCATTCAGGGATCCACTCAGCACACAATTACAGTCTTCATCTCGTTTGTGTTCCCAGGGCTGATCTGGACGCCGAGATGAAGACCGGTGAGAGTCTCTGCCCTCACTGTCTTCCCTGCCTCAGTTTACCATCCACCCTTGAGCTTTGGGGACCACACATGTTGGTCCTACTTTACTGGCTGAATTGCCCTCTGGATTGCAAACCTCTCTCACACTTGGGAGTCAAGCCTGAGCCTCCACGTTACTTCTCATTCTGTCAGGTGAGACTGATAGATACTCTCTGAGCAGAACCTGGCAAGGACTCCAGAAGGAAAATGAGTTAAAAACCCGTCCTTGAAGCATTCTGGGTTTGATAAGGTATGCTCAAAGTCGGGGCATTCTCGAGTAAGTCCTGTGGGCTCAAGATGTGGCATGTTTTACTTAGGGACGACTGTGTGAAGAGAGGTTGTTATTATAAAGTGTTGATACTGATCTGAAGAGGATTCAAATCAGGGACAGATTAACGCAGTGCTTCTCAACCTTCCTAACGCCGAGACTGTTTAATAAAGATCCTCATGTTGTAGTGACCCCCAACCATAAAGTTATTTTCATTGCTGTTTTATAACTGTAATTTGCTACTGCTGTGAACGGTAATGTAATAGCTATAGTTTCCGATATACTTAGGTGGACCCTATGAAAGGGTCCTTTGAACCCCGAAGGAGCCACGACCCACATATTGAGAACCCCTAGCTTAAAGTAATCAGTCCTATGATGCTGTAATTATCCCAATACTGCAAAGGTTTGAGATTGAAAAAAAAATCAACAGGCAAAAAACCCAGCTCTCCAGATCTGTGTCTTCTGTCTGGGACTCTCTGGTTACAAACAAGGAGAAAAGGGCCCAGTCAGGAATGAGTCGCCGATGGCTCTGCCCAGTGTTTGCTTTGACGTCACTTCAACTCCGTTTGAAGACGGGCTGGAAGGGTGGAACAGCACAACAGTGCGCAGACCCCAAGAAGAAGGGTTAGGGAGCATCTGCTTCTGGAACAGGTGCTTTAGGAAAGGGTCTGTCGAGGCAGGCTACAGGAAGGTGTGGGCGTGGGCATTCCCTTCTCCATCCCTGACCTGCCCGGCCCCTGGTCTGCAGAGCTGCGCCCAGGCTTCCTGTTGCTTGACTGTGTGAACCTTGCAGCTCTGTATGTGAAGTGAGCTGATTCCACTTGGCCCCATCTACCAGGAAGGGGTCAGACCATCCTAGCCCGAGGGAGGTCAAGTGGGGCTTCGGGCTTCAGTCTGCCATTGTGCTATTTATAGCTGTTCCTTTCATTTTCTATCAGATAGTTAATTATGTCCTTTGTCTCTCCGGTTTTCTGAAAAAGAATAATTGACTCAAAAGGCCGGGATGTCAAATATTTACGGAGGGTGGTGTGTGTGGCAGTGTGGAGGCAGCAGAAATTAGAAGGGGCCATTGAGAACCATAGAACCAGGAAAGCCAGAACTGGAAGCCTCTACTGTGCCCTAGCTCTGGGGCTGTCGACAGATGTTTGCAGGGATAGGGGCAGTTTCCTAAGTCAGGACTGGCCTGGTATAACACGATACCAGGGTGTCTGGACCTCGGGGTGGCCAATGCACACCCTTTGCAAAACAGGCAAATGACTCTCTTAAGAATAATTTGTAGGCCCAAGAAAAAACGCGATTACAGGTTGGATTTGGCCCAGGGGTCAGCAATTCAACATTCTTGGGTGGTCCCACCCCTTCCACAGACAGAAAATAAGCAGATCCAGGGAGATGACTTATCCAGTTAATGACCAGATGGGCCTAGAACCCAGGTTTTCCAGCTAGTCAGAGTGGTGGTGCCTTCTGCTCTGGAGCTGTGGTGAGAAATCGCCCCATGGGAGCCCCTCTGCCCTTCTCAAGCTACGCTTACTACAAGAAAAAGTCAGCCACGGGCATAGCTCCATCCCAAATGTGGAGCAGGCCCCTTTTGAACAGACCCCAAGCTACTCCTTGCAGCTGACAAAGGACCTAAAAATATACCTGGATCCAAGAATGTCCCTCAGCTGCTGAAAGTCTTACCTCAAGGAATGATCGACAGAGCCCAACTCCTCTTTTTTACGCTGTGAATGTGGCTGTCCTTTCTAACTTCTGTCAACCAGGGCCAAGATGAATGCCATCTGCAAAAAAGATCCCTCGCAGTTGATCTAGAAACATTGTAGGTTCCTGGACATAGGTTTGGACACTGCCCTGTGAGAGAAGACTGAAACCTGTGGGGTGTTTCCCCTGTGACCATTTGGGTTAGATGGAATCTATCCAGGTCATCTGAAAATGCCACTTTCTCCAGAAGCCACATGCCTAGGATGACAGCTGCCCTGGAGCAGCAGGAGAGACACAAGAGACCTTAGAGACATGGCACCACACCCTTCCACCCTCCACATCCCTGGTCAGGGCTGAGCGCTCATTGCTTTCCTAAGCTTGACCCTCAGGCTACTGCCTCACCTTGTCTCAGCTTGCTTGAGAGCTCGGGTTGCTCCCACTGTCCTTGCCCAGCTGCGGGAATGAGATCACCACCAGTGGACATAACTCAGTATTTACTGTGTGCCTCAAGTTCCAGGAAAAGTCTAATGAGCAAGACTCTTCCTTCCCAGCTACAGACAGCAGACAGAGGTAGGATGCTGGGATCCCAGCAGCCATTGTTTACTGTTGACTCTTTCCCAAGTAGAGAGCTAAATCCTAGAACCTTCCTCCCTAACCCTTCAGAAAACTATTCATTGGAGGCAGATGTTCTTATCCTTTTCTCGTGCTGGTAATGAGATCAAGTTTCAGAGAAGTTAAGCAAATTACCCAGTGCCACAAAGTGTCGCGTCCCTCTCGACCGGCAAGAACGACGCGACTCACAAAAGCTCTTCTCCTGCAGTTTATTCAGGTCCCTTGAAAACAGTCTTCCGAAAAAAGGGGCGGGCAGACCCAACCCACAGGCTAAATACTAAATGAACAGCCAATCAGGTAAAGCCACATGGTGCTATCTTAGAGGCCCACGTATAGCCAATCAAGTAAAGCCACATGGTGCTATCTTAGAGGCCCAC
>CAJQZJ010000067.1:1318795-1363617 GCA_907164525.1 Lophiomys imhausi
TTTCTTTCTTTCTTTCTTTCTTTCTTTCTTTCTTTCTTTCTTTCTTTTTTCATTTTCTAGAGTCAACTTATGACCAGTTTTATGTATAATACTCAAAGTCACTTGTTCTGAACTTTTAAGAGCTAACGTAACTAAGAAATTCACTGTGAGGTCTGAAAAAATCCAACTACAAAGAAAGAGTCATGGTGCAGTGGTTTCAATGAGAATAGCCTCATAGGCTCAGCAGCTTGAATTCTTGGTCCTGGGTTGATAAAACTGTTTGGGAAAGACTAGGAGGTGCAGCCTTTGTTGGAGGAGGTGTGTCACTGGGTAATAGACTTCTCAGGGAGAAAGCTTGTTTAGATGTGGGGAATAAAGGTTAATTTTAAACCTTTAGGGAGTGGGTAGAGGTTTTCTGAGTGAGTGTGTATCATTGGCCAGGGCCAGGGTGCTGGGAATGCCTTATTTGCATGAAGAATTCCAAATGGTGCATTGGAGCATGCAGGCCTGGGGCAGGGAGGGAGCAGTCCTACACTTGCCTATCTCAGGATGAGATTTGGGGTTTGGATACATTTCTACTCTTCCTCTCTGGACCGACTTCCTGAGTCACAGGGATCCCCGGCCCCACAACTAGGGATAGGCTTTGAAGTTTCAGGAGACTTGTGTGCTCTCCGACTTCTACTTGCAGTCTGAGATGTTCCTGTCATCACACCTTCACTCCACCATCAAGGACTCTCTGGAACCATAAGCCTAAGCAAATGCTTTCTTTTATTTTTTTTTATTTAAATACTTTATTTTTTTTCTTCAAGTTACATCTCAGTAACAAACCCCTCCCTATTCCCCCTTCCTATCCCGCCCTTCCACCCTCTTCCCCCCAGAAGTTTCCCCTTTCAGTCCAACAGATGGTTCCTTCTCTTATAACAGTAAGTATTATACAAAACAATAGATATAAATATGCCACATTTATGAGAGTTAAATGGCCCAGTATACCTTCCCAATGTCCAGTTTATACATATTTGGCCCCTGACTTTAACATTCTACTATCTAACCAACTCCATGAGTTTAAAGGTCTATATGTGACTCAACATTCATACTATCTTGCAACACACTTTTAAGAGTATCTTCTTAGATCTATAACACCCTCTTGATTCCTAAACAATTCAAAATTTAACTATGAGACTCTAGCTGTCTATTCTTCAACCACCTCAGAGACCTGAGAGGGATAAATATATTTGCTTATATAGGAAGTGCAGGGCCTGCAGCTTCCAAAACTAAGAAAGAACATACCAATGACTGCCTGGACAGTTCCCATTTTCTCTCCATACATTCCAGCATCAATCTTCAGCCTTTGGGTCCTGTTTCTCTGACAGACATTTGTTGTAGAGCAGGGATTATGAAGGACTTACCTTCCCTGTCTTGGCAGAGTTAGGCTGTCGACTTCCCTGCTACCAAGTTTTGTCCTTTTTGGACAGCAGTCTGTCTGCAGTTGGTGCAAGGGGTTTTTTCATGCCAAGAGAAAGGCTTGCCACTAATTCAACCATCTTACAGTGGAGGTTCTTCGATGCTTATCTTCTACTTGGAGTAGAATAAGGGGTGCTGTCAGGCGCTGATATATCTCGATATAAAAAAAAATCTTGATTTAAGATAAAATCTTTGAATGCCATATTCTGCAGATCTCTTGGGGTTTTTGAAGATGCCCTATCCATCTCTTGTATTTAGATAAGCAAATGTTGCTTGTCTCTTAGCAACTTGATTACTGGGTAGTTTAGAGAATATCTGTGATAGACTGTCATAGTAGCTAACAAAGTGACAAGTTTGCATGACTAGGAGTTTGTTTTAACTATCCTAGACCGTTTTAGACGGTTGGTATCAAGAGGTCAGAGCTTCACATTTTATTTTTAAGTATCTCTAGGTATGATACCATTTATAAGTTGCCTTGCTCATGGCATTTTCTCACAGTAATAGAAAAGTAACTAATACACTTGGTTTTATAGGAATCCATGAAAAATGATGTTTGGGAGCCAAAACTAACTTTTCTAATGGAGAAAGACTTTATGTAACTTTCACTCAATGCTGTTTGAGGGTCCTCTTTTGGCCTTTGATAGGCATGACAGGTGGTAAAAAGTTGTCAGTGAGCTTAAAATGGTCTGAGGATGATGAGTGAAGGAGATCTTATTATAGTTAGCACCAATTTCAGGTCTTAAAATAATTATATTGCACTGAGTGAGCAAGCAAATTATTCTAGGCCAGGTGTTAAATCAGAGTGATGTGTTCAGTATCCTAACCAAGACATCATTTACATACTTACATGCATGTTAGGAATGCACATCGCAAGTCAACAAAGGTGAGCTACAATAAAAGCTCCATGGGTAATCTCATATGGAACTATCTTAGGCTGGATTCAGGCTAGAAATAGAAAGGCTGACTAGATATCTTAAATGAGGTCCCATGATACAACCTTGAGTTCCAGAACGAGAAATTTCCAGAAAGAGAAACCGGCGGCATCAGGTTACATCTTGAGATCCAAAGCAAATAGTTCAGAAAGATCCTGTTACTTTTTGTAAGTTACAAAATAAATCCACTATTTGGAAAACCTTTATCCTCTAAAAAAGAAAAAGAAAGGAAAGAAGGAGGGAGAGAGAAAAGAAGGAATGAAGAATGGAAGGGAGTAAGGAAAGGACAGAAGGGGAAGGGATGGAGGTGGAAGGCAGGAGGGAGGGAGGGAAGAAAGAAAGCCCAGCCAGTCCAAGTCTGCTTCAGTAAGACTCACACTTGGGTAGTGAAGACAAAGAAATTGTACTAGAACAGTCCAGAAAATGTTTTACTGGCATTAGCCAGATGGGGACATACTGGGTTCTTGGACAAGTATATTTTGGGACAGGAGAAGGGGAAAGAGAATGAAGAAGTGACTTCCATATTCTCCAGAGCTGAAAGCAACTCTTCTTGACACAAATCAATTTTCTTGTCCAAATGGCATTGCTGTGGCCTCTGGTTTCAACTAGATATCCCCAGAGACTTCCTGGAAACCTTTGTTGAGCACTGAGTTCTTATGTCAATACAAATGCTATCAGCAAAGACCTCCTTATCTGGAAAGATCAAAATTCAAATGCTATTCAGCTTCAGTGTAGTCAACTTTTATTTCATTTCATCTGCTTCTGTTTCAGAGATCTTATATAATCTCACACCTTGGAAATCCATGAAACACAAGCTCCCAGGGTCTATATTCCTCCCAGGCATCTATATGACGAACTATGCATTCAATTTAAAGACACGTGGGCTAAGCAGGCAGTTTAAGGAAAAAAAAAGTTTTCATTCTAGAACTAACAATTAGCTCTTGCAGGACTGAGCATCAAGTGAGAACATGGGTATTCCAAGGCTTCATAAGGAAACCTCTTTTGAAGCTGTCACCTCTTGTAACTGGGTCTCTGGTAGTGGGACCATAACTTGTCCACAAGGGACAGTGGCAAAATTTGACCTTCATTTTTGTATTAGCTTTTTCTGAAAGTAACTGAAATGAGTGAATGCCCAGTTTCTAGAGTAGCAGGTGTATATTCTGAGAGACTAGTCAACAGTACCAGGTCAACAGCTAATCAGAAAAGAGCTGAGATCCAAGTGCAGTCCACCTGCTCCGAATACAGCCCCAGCAGTACTTAAATTACACACTTTACTCTCTAGCAGTCAGAGCTCCATGCAAACAATAATATAAGGAGGAAGCCACCATCACTAGAGGAAGCACAGTCAATTAGAAAGCACCAATAAGGGCTGTTTTCATGGCAAAGTGCTAAGAATTCTCCAGAGACAAAAATGAACAGAAGGTTGGTCAGTGCACTATGAATTGAAGTTTCTAAAATGCCATATCTATTGAGGCTGTATCGTTCCCCATGGCCTAGATGGTATACACAGCTTACGAAGGGTACAGTGGTGGGAAACAGACAGTGATAGAACCAATGTACTGGGTTTCTATCTCAATTCCATTTCCTACTATGTGATTACAGGTTGCCTAAACCCTCAGAGCATCCATTACTCATCTACAAAAGGGGCATCTGTTCATTGCCTCTGATGTAGCGAAGAGTTCATAGGCTAGGTCCCGAGTCAGTGGTTTTCAACCTTCCTAATGCTGCGACTCTTTAATACAGTTCCTCATGTTGTGGTGACCCCCCCCCATCCATAAAATTATTTTCATTGCTACTTCATAACTATAATTTTCACTGTTATGAATCATAATGTAAGCATCTGTGTTCTCCAATGGTCTTGGATGACCTCTGTGAAAGGGTCATGACCCACAGGTTGAGAACCACCTAGGGCTCCAGTGATAAGCAGAGCAGGAGGCTGGGGATGCAGCTCATGGGTGAGGTGCTTTTCTGGCATGCAAGGACCTTCTGACCGTGACTTAAACAAAAGACCGTCTCCAAAGCATCCAATATAAATAATGGCCCATGGGAAAGTTTTCTGTTGTTTCCTTCTTCTTCTTGAAGAATACAGAAGTTGTCCTCAATCAAATATGTGTTCACTAGAAGATAAACGATACTTGATCTATCACCAACATTAAGAAAGTTTCAATAGATAAAACAACTAACTCCCCTTAAGAGCTGATTCAGTTGTTAGGAACTGGCACCAGTGCCTGAGGTAGAGGGTGGCAGGACTTTGAAGGTTCCCACCATCAGTCCAGCCTGACTTCTTTCCCAAGACTGGGTCTACTCTCGGCTAATGGTCATCAGTCATGCTAAGTGGTGTAAAGGATACAGTCCAGAAAGCAAGGGTGTGCAAAGTCACTTCCCTGAGCCACTGATTGCCCATATGACAGAACCAAGTCATGTAAGCCACAAAGAAGATTAACATCTCAATATAAAAAAATCTTAAGTTAAGAAAACATCTTTGAATGCCATATTCTGCAGATCTCTTGAGGTTTTTGAAGACCCCCTATCTATCTCTTATATTTAGATAAGCAAATGTTGCTTGTCTCTTAGCAACTTGATTTCTGATTAGCTTAGAAAATAACTGTGATAGACTGTCATAGTACCTAACAAAATGACATGCTTGAATGACTATTAGTTTGCATTTCTTAATTATCCTAAGCTGTTTATGACAGTTGGTAGCAAAAGGCTGAAACTTCACATTTCATTTTTAAGCATTACTAGGTACAATACCTTTAAAAAGTGTTACCCTTAATTTTGTATCAATATACAAAGATCAATACCGATGTAGCCCAACACAATCTTAATTTTGCATTAATATATAAAGCTCAATACCAATTTAGCCAAATATAATATTAATTTTGTATCAATATACAAAGGTATAAGGGCATATTCAATAATCTGTCCTTTTTTCTTGATCTTTCCTATATTATGTCTATGTCCCATTTTTTCTCAAGTCTGTTCACTCCTACATAGGAGAGAAAGAAGGATACAGAAAAGAAAAATAGAGAAGTCCCTGGGTCTAACCTCCAAAATCCATTTAACAAGACCATTTAACAGCTTGTAGTCTCTTCCCATAAATAACAAGATTTTTCTATTATCCATCAAATGACCAAATGGGGGGAAAACACCCTCCCCACCTTCTGGGGGTGGGACGTCGCTCTCTTAAAATGACTTCCTGCTGATTTGGGATGTAGTAAACCTGTTTGGGGCCCAAATAAGAATAGAAAAATGTCAGCACCCCCTATTCTACTCCAAGTAGAAGATGAGCATCAAAGAATCTCCAGTGGGAGATGGTTGAATTAGTGGCAAGCCTATCTCTTGGCAAGAAAACTCCCTTGCTTCAACTGACGACAGAATGCTGTCCAAAAAGGACAAAACTTGGAAGCAGATAAGTCAACAGCCTAGCTCTGTCAAGACAGGGTAGGCAAGTTCTTCATAATTCCTCCTCTATAATCAATGTCTGTCAGAGAAATGGGGCCAAACGGCTGAAGATTGATGCTGTAATGTATGGAGAGAAAATGGGAACTGTCCAGGCAGCCACTGGTATGTCATTTCTTAGTTTTGGAAGCTGCAGGCCCTGCACTTCCTATATAATCAGATATATTTATCCCTCTCAGGTCTCTGAGGTGGTTGAAGAATAGATAGCTAGAGTCTCATAGTTAAATATTGAGTTGTTTCGGAATCAAGAGGGTGTTCTGGATCTAAGAAGATGTTTTTAAAATTGTGATGCAAGTTAGTATGAAAGCTGAGTTGGATATAGAAATTTAAACTCATGGAGATGGTTAGATAGTAGAATGTTAAAGTCAGGTGCCAAATACATATGGACTGGACATTGGGAATGTATGCTAAGCCATATAACTCACATAATTGTGGCCTATTTATTTCTGTTGTTTTGTATTGTATTTATTATTATAAGAGAAAGAACCATTTGTTGGACTGAAAGGGGGAGCTGTTGGGGGAAAAAGATATACCTTAAACTTAAAAAAAAAAGGAAGAGGATGGGGGGTTGAGGGGGAAGAGAGTGGGAGGGTGGGACTGGAGGGGGGAGTAGGGAGGGGATTGTGATTGAGATGTAACTTGAAGAAATAAAAAATAAATTATAAAAAAAGAAGATTAACATCATCTACTGAATTCCTTAAAGATATACCACTGGGCTGAGAACTTCTGGAGACAAGAACCAGTTTCTTTGTGTCCCTCCTTCAGTGACTACCAAAATGTCAGCACTCAAGAACACTTCCTGAGTGTGGAATGGAGGTCATTCCTCTGTGCCCATGCTGCAGGGTTTTGATGACAATCAAATAATGTCATCTCAGTAAAACCTCTTTGGGAATGTAAAATGCCAAGCAGGCCTGAAGAGTTAATATCTGCTTCTTTCAGGTCTGGGAAGGAAGAAGGAAAAATAAACAGTAGAAAAGATGAAAGGGGACTGAGGCAGGGTGGGGGTAGGGGAGAAGGCAGAGGGTTTGGAGGCAATCTGGAGCCACTCTGAAATGAGGGAAAGAGATTTAAATTGCTTCAGGAATGCAAAGGCCACTTTACCTATACTTCCCACACAGTTTGACAGTCCTCAAGACCAACATGGATACTGTGTCCTGCAACCAGCATGGGGGCTGAAGAATGGGCCCTGCACCATAAGTTACAGCAGGAGACATCAAGTAGCCATTCAAATGCTGCACTTGATAGCATGATACTCAAGAGACTCAAGACCCAATCAAGCTACTCTAAAAATAAACGTTAGGATGTTTTTATTTTGTAAAATAACAAGAGCAAAAGCATGCAGAAAAGGGAAGCAAAGAGACTAAGAGGAGACAGGCCAATTAATCAACAGTAGTACATTACTGTGATTAATGATTAGTTAGTCTGCCTAACTAATAGTTTTGTTTATACTTGTGTGCACTCATCAATACAACCTTCTGTGAATTAGTCACTTTTATTTTTTTATTATTTTTTATGTTTATTTATTACTTCAAGTCATATCTCCATTACAGTCCCCTCCCTCCACCTCTCCTGGTCCCACCCTCCCACCCTCTCCCTCTTCTCCCACCCATCCTACTCCTCTGGTGTTGGGTGCCCTCCCCTCAGTTCAGCAGTAATATGAGGACTAAGAGCTTCCTCTTGTACTGGAGGCCTACCTGGCAGCTCCACTAGGGCAAAGTGTCCTACTAACAAATAACAAAGTCTATGTTCCTGTTCCTTTCTGTCTGTTGGTTGTAGGATAGTTATCCTGTACTATATGGCTAAAATCCAGTTATAAGTGAATAGATGCCATGTGTATCTTTCTGGGTCTGGATTACCTCACTCAGGATGACCTTTTCTAGATCCATCCATTTGACAGCAAATTGCATGATTTCCTTACTTCTGATGGCTGAGTAGTATTCCATTGTGCAAATGGATCACAGTTTTTTAATCCATTTATCGGTGGAGGGACATCTGGGTTGTTTCCAGTTTCTAGTTATTACAAATAAAGCTGCTATGAACATAGTTGAGGATATGCCTTTGTGGTTTGGTGAGGAATTGTTTGGATGCATAACCAGGAGTAGTATGGCTGGGTCTTGAGGTAGAGCTATTCCAAGTTTTCTAAGATATCGCCAGACTGATTTCCATAGTGGTTGTACAAGTTTACAATCCCACCAGCAATGGAGGAGTGTTCCCCTTTCTCTACCACCTCGCCAGCATGTGCTGTCATTTGAGCTTTTGATCTTAGCCATTTTGACAGGTGTGAGATGGAATCTCAGAGTCGCCTTGAGTTGCATTTCTCTGATGATTAAGGATGTTGAGCATTTCTTCAAGTGTCTCTAAGAACCAACAAAGAAAGAGAATTTCAGACCAATTTCCCTCATGAACATAGACGTGAAAATACTCAATAAAATACTGGCAAACCGAATCCAAGAACACATCAAAAGTATCATACACCATGATCAAGTAGACTTCATCCCAGGAATGCAGGGTTGGTTCAACATATGAAAATCCATCAACGTAATCCACCATATAAACAAGATGAAAGAAAAAACCACATGATCATCTCACTAGATGCCAAAAAGCATTTGACAAAATCCAACACCCCTTCATGCTAAAAGTCCTGGAGAGAGCTGGAATACAAGGACCGTACCTAGTCACTTTTAATGCCACAAGTATCCATATGTATGGACATAGTCTTTTATCCCCTGTTGAGGCTAGCGACAAAGTCAGATCTAAATAAGTTGTTCCAGACATCAAATCACCAGGAGATGAATCAGATTCGATCATCAAGAAGCAACTGAGATGTTCCACCCAAGCCCCAGTTGCCAACAATGAGTTGCAACTCAGTGGTAGTGCTAGACTGGGGTCTTTCTCCTTCTACCACAGCCCAAAGGATCCTCCTCCTCCTCTGTGTAGTGGTGGCTAGGCTCTTACAGCCAGGGCACTTGAAGAGCTGGGTACAATTCACCCCCTTCTCCTAGTTCTTTACTTCTGTGCTCTGTTTCACTTCACTCCCTTTCCAGTCCTTACCAAGGAAGAGATTGAAATGCAAACAACCCTTCGGAGTTCTTGTTGACACTTTCCGATTACAGGTTGGAAGTGTCCAGGGACCTTTGGTCCTAGCTGCCTGAGTGAAGTGTCCGCTGATTGGAGGATTCTTAGGCCTAAGCTGGCTGGGTTCCTTCTCCGTTCCCCTAATCAAGAGGCCTGGCTGCAGAAGTCCCAGCTGGCATCAGAAGAGCAGCCAGCTTTTGGTTGACAGAAGACATCATTTTTAATCAGGGAGAGTCAGAAACAAACACAAAAGGCCTCTTTTCTCCTCATGGGGCTGAGTGTCTTGCCTGTCGGTTTATGTCCATCTGTGTCTGGTAGAGCCTTGGAGGAGGGCTGCCATTTGGGGCCAAAGGCTCAACATTCTGTCTTCTCCAACTGCCGGCAGCATAAGTGTTCTGATTCAGTGGGGGCAGCAACATGTCTCTCCCTAAAGGCTCCCCAACAGGCTGAGGGGAAACCCAGTCTCAATGGACTATGGCCCATCAGGCTCCTAAGAGGCATAGCCCCCACATTTCCCCAGTTCCAGCCTCCTTTCAAAGGCCCTTTATTAAGCCACCAACTATTTGCTGTGGAGACATTTAGGATGAAATCATTGTGTTAAACAAATAAACGTAGCTTCATCCAGAGTTCTGGTCTGGGAGTCTGCTTGCCACAAAAGCGGCTGGAAAGGCCCAAAGAAAAATATTATTTTTACTCCATTGTGTGAAATATTGTCCTGGAGGATCTGACGGGCTCAGCTTTTGAAGAGTCTGTCCTGGCAGGTTTCACGGGGGCCCCTGGTCAGCCTCCGGGGATTGTTTTCTGCATTAATAAACTTAGCATGATGTGTGTTAAAAGGAACGTTGTGTTTGCTTTGTAAATAAGGGCTGTCAAACAAGAAGCAGAGACCTTACAGACACTGGGTGATGTGTTCTCGGATAGGGAGAGGGAGGTGGAGAGGGAGAGGCACCCTGGAAAAGCGGGCATCTCCCTAACTCCCTGAATGGAGCTGGGGGGGGGGGTGTTGAGAAAACAAATCAGCCAAATCAGCGTGTTTGAGTCCAAACCAGGCCTTTTCCTCACTGATCCTGGTGGGAAACCTGCACACTTTGCCCTGAACCAGCAGGATACAAGCTTGGGAAGGAAAGTTCTCAAGTGTCTGTCAGCTGTTTGGTGGGGGAGAGTCTCCCGCCCCCCTCCTCAGGCCCCTGCTTCCCAGAGAACTTTCTGGCTCATCAGGGTCTCCCAGACCCTAGCGGAGGGGCAGAGGGCAAAGCTATGTCTTAGAGAGCCATAATCTCTCTCTCTCTCTCTCTCTCTCTTCTCTTCTCTTCTCTTCTCTTCTCTTCTCTTCTCTTCTCTTCCCCCACCTCTGCTGTCCCCTCCCCCTCCCCCTTCTCCTCTCTCTCTCTTTCCTTTTCTTTCCCTCTCCAGTATCCTTTCTGCAGCCTGGAGCTGGTTGCCCATGTCAAATTCCTGTGGTCCCCTGGGGACGCTGACACCGTGGGAGACACATCACCCTGGCCTGGTGATCCGTGCCTCCGTGGGGAGCCTCTGGAAGCAGGGCAGGATGTACAACATCTCTGGCTCAAGTATTTGCTATTTTCACAGGTGCCTGGAGTTGGCCCCGAGGCCCTTCCACTGTGGTGTGGCTATCCTGTTCATTACAATGTTTTTGAAGGCTCCTAGACCTCCCAGGTGGCTGGCCTCCACCACCGCCTGTACTCCTCACCCTGTTCTCTACCTGTTCTGGGTGGCCTCCGGGGCCCTCCATTTCTATTCTGGAAATTCTTGTTTTCTCACTGCTCAAAACCTCACTATGGTTCTTTGAGGCTTGGGGTGGGGGTCGGGGGTAATGGATGTCACAAACTCTGGAAAGTTTCATATGTAGATACAGGACTGGGGGCTGGTACCAGCAAACCCACCTGGAGGGCTCTTTCACTCACCCTCCAGGTAGTTCTGGCCAGTTATTCTGGGAGGATGTTCACACTTCAAACCTTTCAACAGCAGGTATCTTCCACCTTACACTCAAGACAGTGTCTCTCACTGAACATGGAGCTCGTGGATTGACTAGACTGTCTGGCCAATAAACTGCAGGGATCCACCGGCTTCTTCTTCCCCTTCCCCCAGGAGAGGGGGTTACGGACCTCTTTGGTCTTCAGTACTCATAGGTGGCTGCCAAGCATCCAAACTCCAGCCTTCACGCTTGCCCAGCAGAGCAATCTCTCTAGCCCCTCAACTTTCACCCATGCTGGTTGGTGACCACACAGGAGGGTGAGGGAAGTGTGACATTGTCACCAGTGGGCCACAGCTGGTGCCTTCACTTCACATGCTCATTTCAAAGGAGTCACAGAGGTGTCCAGGGTCCCTGTCTGAGTCTCTTATGGCTGCCATCCCAAACTGGGTGGCATCAACAACAGAAATGGATTTCCTCTCAG
The DNA here is from genome assembly GCA_907164525.1 of Lophiomys imhausi. NCBI lineage: Eukaryota > Metazoa > Chordata > Mammalia > Rodentia > Muridae > Lophiomys > Lophiomys imhausi. The sequence continues at coordinate 1,330,122 of CAJQZJ010000067.1, forward strand.
GCCCAAAGGCCCAGAGTCCAAACCCAAGCTGTTGGCATTCCTAGGCCTGTGGCTACTTCTTTCTGTATTCCATCTTCACACGGCCTTCTCCTCTGGGGTCTGTCTCCTCGTCCATCTGTGCTGTCACTCTTTGTCTCTTTCTTTTGGCACCTGTGAAAGTATTTAGCTTTGCCCCTGTATAAACCAAGACAAGTTCCTCTTCCCCAAATCAGTACGCCTTCTCCCTTGTAATGTGGCATTCACTATTGTACCATATGTGGTATAGTCACAGATTCCTGCAATTAAGACATGCACTGATCTTTACAAGAGACCACGACAGGCCCTTTGTCACTGTCAGAGTCGGGCCTTGCGTTACTTGATTTCTCATGGGCAACACCGACAGGCCGTTGACTTCTGGCCTCTACACACATCACACACTTGTATCTGTGCCTACATACACCGGCATGAGCACATACACACAAAAGCATAAAAGTCTAACACAAAGAGGCCCTTCCCTGAGCATAGCCTGGACCACATGTTTTATTTTGAGGTCTTCTTGTGTTGAATTTACGTCCATTGTTTCCCAGTTAGCAACATGCAAGAGTCAGTACTAATAATTTACCACTGTTTCATTATCTAAACACTGTGGATTATCACATGACCTTTCTTAAAGGATTAAACAAAATAATGGACACTAGCTGCTGGTTCAAGTTCACGGTAAAGTTAATAGTCTGCTATGGGTGCCACAATAAAATGCCACAGGCGGGGAGGCTTGACTACAGAAATTTATTCTCATCATTCTAGATGCTGGATCCTGGCAAGTTCAGCTTCTCCTGTGGTTCTCCCTGGCTTGCAGATGACCAGCTTGTTGCTGTGACCTCACTTGGCCCTTTCCCTGTGTGCAAATCTTGCTCTCTCTTCCTGCCCTTATACAAATGGCAGCATGACTGGGTGAGGACTGCACATTTTCAACTTTATTTGCCCTTAATTCCTCTTATAAAGGTGGGTTAGGACTTCAATACGCAAAGTTCTAAGTTCATTCATTCTATAGCAAACTTCAGGGTCAGCGATCAGTGTTTTATTATTACAAACTAGTAAAGAGGTTGGGGAGGTGGCTTGCTGTGTATATGTGAGGACCCGAGGTCTATCTCCGGTATCCACACATAAGCCAGGCATGGCAGCCTGCCTCTGATCTCAACACTGAGGACACGAAGCCAGAAGGATTCTTGGGGCTTGATAGCCAGCCAGTCTATCAAAATCAGTGAGCATCAGGTTCCAGTGAGAAACGCCAGAGAAAAGAGAGTGCAGAGCAACTGAGGAATGGAGAAATCATCAGGTATAGACTTCTGGCCTCCTGGCGAGAACTAGGGAGAGCTGTATGCCTGGAGCTCCCTGCTCAACCTGCAGGCAGCTCCACCAGAGAAAGAATCTTCTGCCTCAGCAATTGCTTACAGCGTATGCAACGTTGGAGAGGACTTTGTAATCATCAGGAGCTTTTTATGAGTTTCCTGGGCCTTGAAACCTCAGTTAGGCTTCCCAAGTTTTAGATTCATGGCTGATACAATACTTCCAGCCTATGGCTAGACTGAAGTCCAACAGAGGGGTAAATGGACTGGAAGCTTCCTCGAGGGATGTAAGGAACAAGTGGGTCACACTGGGAAATGGACCAAGACTGCAAAGCGTGACAGAGTAAGTCCAGGGAGCTGTATGGAGCCTTGTGGTCAAAGCCCAGAGACTTCCTGAGCCCAAGCTGCCATCTACAACCCCCAGCAGCCCCATCTCGCTGTTGCTCGGTGCTGGTCTGTTTTACTATAACCTCCCTGGTTGAGTGGGATAAGCTAAAGAAAACCAGGAAAAAGTTATAGAGACCCTGAGAACTACCAGAAAGGGCATCTAAAGATTCCAGGTTGTTTTGCACAAATTCTTATTCAAGTCATCCAGTATTAAGAGGAAAATCCCCCAGTCCTGTGCACAAGCCCAGCACACTGAACCTGCTGACTTTCCCCATCCCATTTCCGTTTTTGGCAGACAACAACCATCTTGGAAGATCTATTTTATATTTTATATTTGTGTGTGAGTGAATGAGAGATGAGAGAAAGAGAAAGAGAGAGAGAGAGAGAGAGAGAGAGAGAGAGAGAGAGAATGCACACAAGTGCTCATGGAGGCTGAGAATGTCAAATCCAACTTCAATTGGAGGTTCAATGAGGTGATGTGAGCCTCCTGACATGGATTCTGGGAACCGAACTTGGGTCCTCTGGAAGAAGAGTTCTTGCTCTTAACAGCTATCCAGCCCTGAAATGTCTGCTTCAAATGGTGTCTTTAATCTCTCCTCACAGGTTTCAAATGTGTGGTCTGAAAACACCTGCAGCCCTTACTCCTATGAACGCTTTCACTGCAGACTGCAATCTCCAACCACCCAGAGGGGACTTCAAGAACTCCACTGTGCTAGGTTTGTCCAAAATGCAGCTTCTCTGAGACAGAGGGGCACCTCAAACCAAGAGGAGGTGGTGAGTACTTCTTCCATCCCTAGTGGCCTTCCTTCTAATAGGACAAACCAAGAAAGCAGGGAGGAAGCAGCCTTAGACAGCTCAGGGATGTACCCCAACTTCCCTAGCCCATCAGCTACCCTCAGCGGTTGCTTTACATCATTTTGATCCATCTCCATCCACACTGAGTGGCCAGAAATCCTCATCTGCCTGAGAGGAAATTTGGAGATTACAAACTGATGAAGCTTGACAGTTAAGGTCACACGTTTCTCAATAGGGATGGGAAGCCGTTCTGGCCCCAGCATCTTTCCAGAATTTCACACTAGGAAGCAATGCAAATCCAAACCCACACCCAGTGAAACCTGCCATCCTGTGGACTGTGTGTAACCAGAACATGATCTACTCAAATCACCAGACCTCCCCCTCCTCCTTGAATATTTAATATCTGAACATCTTCCCGTTGTTGGTGAGTGTCACTTTGTCACGTCCCCCTCGACCAGCAAGGACGACGCAACTCGCAAAAGCTCTTCTCAAGCAGTTTATTCAGGTCCCTTGAAAACAGTCTTCCGAATGCCCAGGCAGACCCAACCCACAGGCTAAATACTAAATGAACAGCCAATCAAGTAAAGCCACGTAGTGCTATCTTAGAGGCCCACGTATGCGGAAGCAAGCCAGATCAGCGGTCTTAGCCAAATATGGACTTGTTTACCACTGAGAGCGCTCACCGTTGGGCTGGTGGAAGGCGGAAACCGGCGCCATTTTTAGGGCGCGGCACATCGCAGCTCTCTACAGTTCCCCCTTTTTTATTTTTTCTAAAGTTGGTAGAAGTCCCTGGAAAGGCTATGTAATCCCCATATCTGGGGATCTCACGGTGGGCCTGAGCCTGTAGGAGGGCGGTGCTCAAACTCTTACCTGTCTCTGGGTCAGCCTCCCCACTCGGGACTGCCCTGTCTTAGGTGGCCGAGACTTACCCGTCTACTCCGTCATTGACTTGCCAGACCCTAATATCCGTGGAACGAATACCTCAGTGGGCAGGGACTATGCTTAGTGAAGATTTACTTCATGGCAGCGAGCCATGCCTGAGGGGACTGGCCCGCCTCAATGGTGACAAGGGCCTGTATAATCATGGCTGCATTACACTTCTGTGTGGCTCTCATCTTGTAGACGCACCATAGGCAAACCAGACAGGCTAGTATCATCAGTATCGCCAAAGAGCCTACGCCCGTCCACTCCTTAAGATGATCCATAGCCGTCTGTATCCAGGAAGTCAAACCAGTGGCCAGGTTCAGATCCACCCAAGTGGAGTTGATGTGGACGATTGTCGCTCTCAGCTCTCTCATCTTATTTTCAAATTCAGCCGACCAATCCTGTAAGAGGAACTTTGACAATTGTCTAGACAGATTAGCAGCCTTTGTAAAATTTTGATACTGCACGGAAGTAACACACAAACCTTGCATTTTCCACTCACACCCCAATTGTGCTAGTTGCCAAAGAGAATCAATCTGTTCTTGTATTAAATCTATGCGTTGATTAACTATCATAAGGCCTCCTTTGAGATGAGAATTCATAGAGGTCTGAGTATCCAATGCCTGTGCCACCGTGGCTGAGATGTTATTCAGGGCATTGGCAGTCTGTATAGAACTAGACAAGGCAATAGCTGAGGCAGTAGCTCCCACAGCAGCAATAGTGATGGCAGTAACAATAGCTGCAATGATGCCAAAATCGCTTTTAAACCTGAATAGCATCATGGTATTAGGGGCCTCTACAGGAACTGGTACATATCGAGGCATTCTAGTCACCACAGCCACAGGAAAGGCTGTGGCATTCCAGCATAGGGCATAAAAACATGTGCCCGGAGTGCATACTAACTTTTCTTCACCTAAGGATGCACTCCCATTACTTACAATCCACAGAAAAGGAGGCCAGAGACATACTGGCGAAGCTGAAAAGGTCTTGTTGCGGTAAGAATGAAACAAAGATTTCCAAGTACCAGAGCCACTACCGCTAGAAAAATCCAATTTGGTAGCGGACCCTAGGGAAAAACTACCTCTTTGATAAATTCCTCCTCCATCCTGAAAGACAGGGTAGTACAGCTCATGTCTCACTTCCCTCCAGACATTTGGACAGAATGACCGCCCACTAGGACCACTCAGAGGGGAAGTCTCATTATATGAAGGCGGCACCAACACAGGCGGCCCCGGACCTGAGGGCTCTATCCGGGTACAGTCAGAACTCTTCCTCAAAGATGACTTCTCCATTTCCTTTGCTAACATTTTAAGTTCCTCTTTAGACTCTGAGCTATCCTCTTCCAAAGTATCTTTCCCAGATTTGACCGAGCGTTCCTCTTTTAACTGTTCTAATGTCTTTTGTCCTTTTTCCACTGCCTTGCGATAACTCTGGTCTCCTAAACAACTCCGAACAAGTCTCCAAATAGGCCGTGCTCCTCCCTGTAATGTACTTTGCTCCCAGGCAAAATCCAAGTCCCTGCCTAATTTGTCCCAGCAGGATACCATAAGATTCCCGGACACCGCAAACCACGGAGCCACGGAGTCGCATTCATTCAAAAATCTCTCTAGGGTAGACTTCTTAAGTTTCAAATTTCTAGCTAAAAGTAGCTCCTGAAGAGCCAGAAAAATTGGATGTGACTGAGATGATCCCATGATTAAAAATTTACTTTCAGTTCGCAGCTTCCCCACGAAACTTTACCTTTTGTTCGCAACTTCCCGCGAAACTTTACCCTTTGTTCACTATCTCCGTGAAACTTTACCTTTTGTTCGCTATCTCCGCAAAACTTTACCTTGTGTTCGCTATTTCCATGAAACTTTATTGTCCCAATTTATCCCAGGAACTTACCAGCGCACTGCCCCTGACTGCAGGAGTTCTGAGTCTTTTGTGGTTTCTCCGTACGGGCCACCACTTGTCGCGTCCCCCTCGACCAGCAAGGACGACACAACTCGCAAAAGCTCTTCTCAAGCAGTTTATTCAGGTCCCTTGAAAACAGTCTTCCGAATGCCCGGGCAGACCCAGCCCACAGGCTAAATACTAAATGAACAGCCAATCAAGTAAAGCCACGTAGTGCTATCTTAGAGGCCCACGTATGCGGAAGCAAGCCAGATCAGCAGTCTTAGCCAAATATGGACTTGTTTACCACTGAGAGCGCTCACCGTTGGGCTGGTGGAAGGCAGAAACCGGCGCCATTTTTAGGGCGCGGCACATCGCAGCTCTCTACATCACTTACCCTCCATCTTATACACAGTCTCTACTTAGCTAGCTCTTTTTTTGCGTAGATCTCAAAAGTGTAACCAAAGAAGCATTTGTACTGCACCAGAAAGAGACTCAATGGTTTCTGTGCTGTATGTCACACATTCCTCTCTCGGTGCCTGTGACTGGTTTTCTTTAAACTACGGTCTCCACCTATAGGATAACCAACGCTGGGCAATGGATAGAATCTGATCAGCTCCAAATCGGTGTTCCCATAGAGATTAAAAAGTATCTTAGAATATAATGCAACGTCTTACAACAGCTGTAGGATCCCCCAACATGCACCAGATGTTAGTATTGGTCAGAAAGGGCTTTTGAGACACAAATCCATCGATTAAACTGGACCAGTGCTAATATCCCTTTCAGCTGAGCTATGTGGGTATCTATAACTTTTCAGTTAGAGGGAAGTTTAAACCCAGCCATTTTCCTCCAGGGAGATAGGACTCAAACCCCAGTGTTCAAAATTCTTCTTTACTGAGAGCGATAGAACCAAAGAAACTTCTCCTCCACCTGCACCCTGCCTCCTTCTTTTCCCATTTCTAACTTATTTGTTTTTTAAATTGGTGTGTGACATATAATAAATTCACTCTTTACTGTATATTTATACACATTTTCAATGCAGAAAACATGCAATCACCTCTACAATCAAGACATTCACCAGCTACATCATCCCCTAGACCCAGACATTTGATACCTTTTCACAGTCAATTTCATTTCTCATCTCCAGGCTTTGACAACTTCTGCCCTTTGTAGAGCACCCTGTAAATAAAAATCATTCCATCTGCAGTTTGAGTCTGGTTTCTTTCCGTGCAAACCACTAAGATTCATCCACGTCCCTGGGATATCAGAAATGTGTTCCCAAATGTAGTTCTGATGTGTGGTGGTCCCTAGCTTGTTTATCTTTTTTCCAGCTGAAGGACATTTTCTCTCTTGCTTTTGTGATATGCATGAAGCGCTGTAAACATTCACATGTCGGTATTAGTATGGACATGCTTTCTTTTCCCTTGGGTAAGTGTCACACAGTGAGACCGTGGCATCCAACAGTAAGTGTATGTTTGGTTTTATCCAAATGGGCAAACTCTTTTCCAGTGTAGCTGTGCTGTTTTGCATTCCCACCAGCAGTGGCGAGAGCTTAAATTACTCACTGTCCTTGCCAGCACTTGGCACTGTTAGCTAGTTTCTTTTGAAATACTGACAGCCTTGTTATTTAGAAAGGCAGCCATGCCAGTAAGGATGTGCAACTTATTTACTTTGTCCTTTGACTAAATACTTGGATCAGAATTTGACCTCAGAACCCTGGACAGTCCAGATCAGGTTTAGCCTCATGTTTTCACTGAACCCAACTCCACTCCCTCCACCCACATTCATGGCAGTTGGAAAGGCCAACAGTCTAGGAAATATGGAAACTGAAACCAGAAATCCAACAGTCACTGTTACAGACAGCCTTGGAGCTCCCTTTAAAAAGCTTGTCCCCAAAGGATTGTCACTATTCAATGGTTTGACAGCTTGCTGTAAAGCTCTATTCCAAGATCTGTCTTTATTTGATCTAAAGCTGAGCTGTGTGCAAACATGTTTCCCCAAGGTATCCATGGAAAATGAGCAGCTACAATTGTTTAATGTCACAGATGCCTGAGGTGGCATGTCCAGTGACACTAATAAGAGGTTTTACTAAGAATCTTTAAAAGACACTTGGGAGGTAGAGATAGGATGGTCAGTTGTTTACCATCATCTTGGGCTACATGAGACCCTGTCTCTTCCCACCAAACCAATCAAACAAACACATTTAGAAAGAAAAGTGTCAAGGGGACCATTCACAGGAAAATTCCAAAAATATCCAATAGATCGCTGAGGATCTAGTGGATCACATACAATGCAGGGACCTCATGAATATCTAGAGTTTTGTTCATGCCAAAAAAAAAAAAAAAAGAGCACAAGAATATCATCTACATTAGTGGTTCTCAACCTTCCTAACACTGCAACCCTTTAATACAGTTCCTCATTTTGTGGTAACCCCAACCATAAATTTTTTCATTATTACTTCATAACTATAATTTTGCTACTGTTATGAGTCATAATGTAAATAGCTGATACTCAGAATATCTGATATCTGACCCCACAAAGGGGTCACAACCTACAGTTTGAGAACTGCTGATCTCCATGAAGAACATGCTACAACATGTTGTGAGTCCTATCAGAAAATATGGGAGTAGTTGCTGACGCATTCAATGAAATCGCTTTGCCATCATTACACTTCTAAGCTCCCAAATGGACTCTCCAAAGGCACCATATGACAAACAAAAAAATAAATAAATAAGTATTTTATACAAGTACAGGAAGTCACTAAAGAAAAAGTAGCAGAAGCTCTGACAATTCCAGCGTCATAGTCACTAGGAGAAAGAAGGATCTGCTTTTAGGATTTGACAGTTTGCTTACGTCCATCCTTGCCTGGAACACTTAGGAGCCATAAAAAGGGACTCAAAAAGGATGGGCCAAGGCATAGGTGTTGGGACAGTCAGTGACAACTTCTGTAAGGAAGCCCAGACATTGTACTTGGCAAATGGAGGCATTGTCAACTATGACAGACATGTTCAAATATTAATAACTAAAAGGAAACATGGCTAACAAATTAAGTTTGTGAATGACATCTCACTAAATAGATGACATCAATAAGAAAACAGAAAATATCAACAGTACCAAATAGAGACTTGGAATCAGAAAGGAATAACAATTGAAACAAAAAAAAATGATTAGAGACTTATTTTAGTTAATGTTCTCCAAGCCAATCAATCTCCAAATCAATCTACCTGTCTGTCTGTTAGTCTATCTATTTATGTTTCTTTTATGTTATTGTAGCATATACTATGACCAAAATTAACTTAGAAGAGGAAAGGGTTTATTTCAGGTTTTTTTTTTGTACAGTTTCCAGTCCATCCTTGGGGGAAGTCAGGGCAGGAACTTGAAGTCGAAACCATACAAGAATTCTACTTGCTGGCTCACCGAGACTCCTGCTTAGCCAGTGTACTGACTAGTTTTATGTCAAGTTGACATAAGCTAGAGTCGTTTGGGAAGAGAGAAAGAACCTCAAGCAAGAAAATTCTCCCACTAGATTGGCCAGTGAGCAAGCCTGTGGGGAACCTTTTCAAAATTCATGACTGATGTGGGAAGGCCAAGCTCACTGTGGGCAGTGCCATGTCTCGGGCTGGTGGTCCTGGGTGCTGTAAGAAAGATCTACATCTTATTATGGCATGCAAATTTACCTTACTCTCACTTTCTTCCTCTATTTGGGTCCTCAATTAACTTCCCTGTGCCTCTACTAACATTGAGTAAAGGCGGGTTTCCTTACTCAACCCATGGGCTCAAACTCCAGTTGTTTCTAGGTGCACTCTCACTGGCATAGAAATAATGGTTTATCAGTTCTCTGAGGAATTCCTTAACCTAGTTAAGCTGACACTTAAAATTAACCACCACAGGACCCAACATTAGACTTTAGATAACAGAAGAAAGAACCAGAAAATTCAAAGATTCATCAAATGAGACTGTCCAGTCCAAGGATCAATACAAGCACATGACTGTTAGAGACTTGCAGGCTACCACAAAGTCTACCAATACATGGGCAATTGGATCCTTAGAAAAATAGGAGAGAAAGTAGATGAAAGAATGATGGTCAAAATGCTTCCAATTGGATTAAATCATTAGCCTGCACATCTCAGAAGTTCAACAAACTCCAAGCAGGATAAACTCATGGTTCTACATCTAGAGAGGATATTTGCAAATATCCAAAATACAAAGCACAGACTCTTTAACAACAATTTTTTAAAAAAGTTCGTGCAGGACAGATGCTGCTAAGATTAATGGTTGACATTTTGGTTAAGTTAGCATGCAAAATGGTGGCTTTGCATCATGATGGTTTCATAGCATACAGTATATCTTGCTCATATTTGCTCCTCCCTTCCCCCCCCATCCTTTCTCCACTCTTGTTGGCCTCCTTCCCCTAAATAATATCTCTGTGTATATATGTAAGCCTATGTTCTGCATATATGGTGGTTTAAATGAGCAATGTCTCCCATAGGCTAAGATGTGAAAATACTTGGCCCCCCGGTTAGCAGTGCTGTTTGAGGCGTTTATAGCTACAGGATCTTTAGGAGGTGCAGCCTTGTTGCAGGTCACAGGGAGAAGGCTTTGAGAGGACATAGACTTGCTTCACTTCCTGTTCACCTTCTCTGCTTCCTGAGTGCAGTTGAAGATCCTATCTATCAACTTCTTGTTCTGGCTACCTGCTGCCATGCCTCTCTGACATTATAGACTCTCCCTCTGACATGGTAAGGCAAATTAACTCTTTGTGCCTTAAGTTACTTTTTGTTCTTGGTGCTTTAATGTAGCAAAAAAAATTAATATAGTATATGAGAGAAAATAAGTGATATTTCATGTTTTTTCTCCTTATTACCCACTCTAATTATCTTCTGTTCCCTCATTTTTGGGCTCTTCTTCTTCTTACTCCATAGTCCTCATTCTTTTTTCAACACACGCATGCACACATGTGTAGAAATAATTAATTAAATTATTAACCTGTAGTTATATTTAATTGGTCGGGAGCTGTTAATACTTAACCCGCCATTAGATATGAGCACACAGAGACCTGATGGATTTTAACAAACCTTGGTCCAGATTGTGCAATCTTAGCCCATCTAAGCTAGCTCTTAATTCTATTTCCCAACTATGACCCCATATATACATATGTCCCTTTGGATTGTTATTCCCCATGATATGCTGATATTCTAGGCCACGTGGAATGATGTTCTTTTCTCTAACCTATGGCGTGACTCATGGGATGCTTCCTGCTCTTGGCTCTTCTCCTACTTCTTCTGGAGTTTCTCCTACTACCACTGGAGGCTTCTTCTACTGGAGGCTTCTTCTACCTATCAACCTCTCTGCTTCAGAAGTCCAAGCACCTTAGTCTCTCCTATCTCTGTCTTTGCCCCATCTCAGGCCTCAGCATTTATTTAACCAGTCAGAGACAATGGCTAACAAGAAAGATAGCATAGCTTCACTTGGTGTACTTTGCAGGCTTCTGGGAGCAGGTTAATTAACATTTAGAATGCATAACATCACCCCATCACACACACGAGTATCTTGCTTGCATTCATGGCTGTGTACCACATTTGTACACTACCTGCAGAAGCCAGGAGAGGTCATTAGAGCCCCTGGGACTGGAGTTACAGGCCATTGCCAGATGCCTAAGGATTTAGGTGCTGGGAATTAAACCTAGGTCCAAAGAACAACCAGTGCTCTTAACCATTAAGCTATCTCTTCAGCTCCTCATTCAGTGAGATCGATCTCAATACATTTACAATTTACATTTCCCTGATGGCTAAGCATGTTCAATTTAAAAAATATTTATTGTTCATTTATATTTCATCTTTTGAGAACTGACTGTTCAATTCATTTGCTCATTTACTGACTGAATTATTTTGGGGGAGGTGCTTAATTTTTTTTTTTTAGTTCTTTACATATTAAAGATATTAATCCCCTATCTGACGTAAGGCTGTCAAGAGTTTTTCTTCCATTATGTGTGCTTGTTTCTTCTCTGCTGAGTGCTTCCTTTGCTGTACAGAGGCTTTTTTAAATTCCCTTATCAATTCTTGGGGGAAATTCCCTGATGTTTGGTTTCTTGTCAGAAATCATGAATGACAGACAACAGTAGGATGAAGTATTCCAAGTGTTAAAAGACTATTAGCCAAAAATACTAATCTGTGAAAGCAACACTTAAGATATCCTTAAATCAACAGAAGTGGAAATAACTCATAGCTATCAGACCTTCCTTTTGGGTGGAAATTATAGAACACTAGGTAATAACTCAAATCGTACAAAGAAGTAAAAACCACCAGTAAAAATGACTACAGGGCAAATGTGGAAGGCAGGATATAATAGCTCCATTTATAACTTTCTCCCCATATGATTTAAAAACAACTGCACAAAGCAACAGCCATAAGATCGTTTATGGGATTAAAGTGCATAAATATGTAATATGGTGGAAATAATAGATCAAGAGAGAAGGATAAAAAATTCTACATTGGAACAAAATCATTCTGTATTGTTGACATGAAGTTGGCATTAACTCAGATCAGCTTGTTCTAAACTAAGGTGTTATTTATAATTTTCAGGTAACTACTGAAGAACAAAAACAGGCAGAACCGAAAACTGCAAGTCAAGGCGTTAGAGAGGTAGCTCAGTTGGTAAAATGTTTGGTGCACAAACATGGGGACCTAAGTTCTATCCGCAGCAGCTGTGTCAAAACCTGAGCAAGATGGCATGTGTTTATGTCCCCAGCCCCAGGGAGGTGAAGACAGGAGGACCCACAACAGGAGAGTCACTAGCCAGCTAGGCTAGCTTAATCTATAAGGTTTAGGTCCCAGTGAGAGAATGTGTCTAAAATAAATAAATAAGATGCACAGTTCCTGAGAACAAGACCCAAGGTGGACCTCTGGCATCCACAGGCATGTACCTACACACACACATATACACACACACACACATGCACACATGCACACACACATACAGACAAACATGCACACACAGGCACACAAGTGCACACACATACATACATACACACATGTGCACACACACATGCACACACTACACATACACATGCACACATACACACATGCACACACACATACACACATGCATACACACACATATACACACACATGCACAATTGCCAAAGAAACAACCAAGGAACCAAAATGATATAATAGGAAATATCTGCTTGATGCACAAGAAGGCACTGATTGAGAAATAGAGGAGTAAAACAGGAATACATTCATAAACCAAAATAATAAATGACAAACATAGATCCCACATTACCAACAATGGCAATAGAAGCCAATTTTAAAAACTCCAGTCAAAAATCAGAGATTGGTTCAACAAATAAACGGACAAAACCCAGAAGGCAACCCTGATCTCCCTATTGTTAACAGCGTGCATCTGTAATCCAAGCACTAGGGAAGTAAAAACCAGAAGAAATCCTTGAAGTTCTGTTTGCCAGCCAGCCTAGCTGAAATGATGAGCTCTAGGTTCACTGAGAGACTCTGCCCCAAAGAATTAAATTAGAGAACGATAGGAAGAAAGATGTCTGATATCAACCTCTGGTTTGTGTGTGAGGTGTGAGGTGTGAGGTGTGAGGTGTGAGGTGTGAGGTGTGAGGTGTGTGTGTGTGTGTGTGTGTGTGTGTGTGTGATATATGTGCATATGTGTCGTGTGTGTGTGTGTGTGATGTATGTGCATATGTGTCGTGTGTGTGTGTGTGTGTGTGTGTGTGTGTGTGTGTGTTGTGCACATGGGTTCATGTAGCTGTGGAGGCCAGAAGAGGGCATCAGATTTTCTGGAGTTGGAGTTACCAGCAGTTATGAGCTACACAAAGTGTGTGCTATGAGCCAAACTCAGGTCCTCCACAAGAGTGGCCAGTATTCTTAATTGCTGAGCCATCTCTCCAGCCTCTCCATACTGTTTTCTATAAAGAGTGTTCTAATTTACACTCCCATCAACAGGGCAGAAGGTTTCTTTTTTCCATATCTCATTGGCATTGTTTGAGTTCCTTATATGTTGGATGTTAACTTTTTATAAGATAGTTTCAAACATATTATCTCACTCTGAAGGTGTCCTTTTTTTTTTTTTTTTTTTTTTGGTCTGTTGATTTTTTTCTCTGCAGTACAGAAGATTTTCATCTTGATAAAATTCCATTTGCCTAGATTGCTTTTATTTCTCATGCTTCTTAAATCCACATTTAGACCAATATTAATAAGATTCCCCCCTCATTTTTCTTCAGTAGTTAGGTAGTTTTAGATCTTATGCTTATGTCTGTAATCTATATTGTGCTATTTTTGGTATAATAACAGGCTGACTTTTGGCAAATGTGTCAGCATAGTCGGATATTTTTATCCTTCTGTTCCACTCCATATACAAAATAACGCAAAACAGTATTATGTGTAAGAATGAAAATCATAAAGTTCTTTTTTTTAAAAATGACAGCAACTTTTATGACATTGAATTAAGTAAGGGTTTCTTAACTTAAAAAAGCAAAAAGTATATATTTTTTAAAGATTTATTTAATGTGTATGAGTATTCAATCTGCATGCACACCTGCAGCCAGAAGAGGGCATCAGATCATATTGTGGATAGTCGTGAGACACCATGTGGTTGCTGGGAATTGAACTCAGGATCTTTGGAAGAGCAGCCAGTGTTCTTAACCACTGAGCCATCTCTCCAGCCCCACAAAGTAGTTTTTTTTTTTTTTTTTGTTTTTTCGAGACAGGGCTTCTCTGTGTAACAGCTCTGGCTGTCCTGGACTCAACTTTGTAGACCAGGCTGGCCTCGAACTCACAAAGATCCACCTGCCTCTGCCTCCCAAGTGCTGGGATTAAAGGCGTGTGCCACCACCACCCAGCAAAGTAGTTTTTTTTTTTTAAAGATGTGTGGCATATTATCAAAATCAAAGTGTTCATATTTCAAAAGATACCATTAAGAAAAATGAAAAGAACCCAAAGAATGGGATGAAATATCTGGAGATTGTTTTGTAAGGAATTTTATCTAGAACATACAAAGAATATATGAACAAGTCAACACAATAAGAAAAATCAATGGACACAGGGGGAGCTGGAGAGATGGCTCAGTGGTTAGGAACACTTGCTCTTCTTCCAGAAGACCTGGGTTCAGTTCCAGGCATCTACACGGTGACTCACAACTGCCTGTTACTCCAGAGGATATGAAACTCTCTTCTGGCCTTTGAGATTACCATGTGAATGTGGGGTGTGGATATACATGCAAGCTAAACACCTATACATGTAAAATAAAAATAAATAAATCTTTTTAAAAAGAACATAGGACTTAAATATCTTAATATCTAAATATTTAATATCTTCTTTTGAAGATTTAAAAATGATCATTAAGCATATGAAAAGTGAAAATTGTTAGCCCTTGGTGAAATGCCAGTCAAATCACAGTGAGTTCTTATTCCATAGCTCCTAAGACGGCTGTAATCAGAAACAGAAAATAGCAAGTGTTGATGAAGATGTGGATAACTTGTAATTCTTATGCATTGATAGTGGGAACAGAAAATAGGAGCGTCACACTGGTAAACACTTATTTTTAGTTTCTCAAAGTTGTTTAAATACAGAATTTCTATAGAACCTTGCAATTTCTATTCCTTGATATATGCTTGAGGCTTAAGAACATGTCTTCATAAAACCCACCTGACTAGAAATGCTCATAGCAGCATTCTGCGTGACAACCACAGAATGGAAACAACACACCCAACAACCAGTGAATGGCTGAACAAAACATAGGCCTATACAAGGAAATAATTCAGCAATTAAAGTTCAGCAATTAAAAGGAAGGATCTGACAGAGGTACAACACGATGAACCTTTGAGACATTATGCCCTGTGAAATAAACCAACACAAAAGGCCATAGTGTTAGAAAAAATGGCTAATTAATTTATTTAACAGTATTTATATTATTGTTAATTGATTTGGCAGTGTTAATCCTTAACTCGCCATTATAAATGAGCACACAGACAACATATGGATTTTAACAAGCCTGGGCATGAATTGTGCAATCTTAGCCCAACTAAGCTAGCTCTTAATTCTGTTTCTCAAATATGATCCCACATATACATACATCCCTTTGGAGTGCTATTTTCCATGCTATGCCAATGTTCCAGGCCATGTGGAATGATCTTCTTTAATCTACCCCATCATGGGTCTCCTTCCTGCTCTAGTTCCTGGCTTCTTCTCCTTATCAACCTCTCTGTCTCAGAAGCCCTTGCACCTTAGTCCCGCCTTTCTCTGTTTTTGCCCAATCTCAGGCCTCAGCATGTATTTAACCAATCAGAGACAATGTAAGTAACAGACAGCAAGCAGGACCAATTAGTTAACATTTAGAATGCTTACCATCCACCCCATCACCACAGGGTTTATGATTCCACTTACATAAAACATCTGAAGGGATAGAGACAGAAGGAAGTGTCATAGCAGACAAGGGGAGGAGAGATGGGGTGTGTCTGCTAATGCATTTGGGGTGCCTCTGGGAGATGCTGAAATGGTTTGGGGATTACATAGAGAGGAAAGCTGCGTGGATTTGTGAGTATACTAAGAACCATCGAGGCGTGCTTTTCTTTTTCTTAAATTTATTTTTTAAGTAATTTATTTTTTATTTCTTCAAGTTACATCTCAATCGTATTCCCCTCCCTACTCCCCCCTCCAGTCCCACCCTCCCACCTTCAACCCCCCCATTCTCTTCCCTTTTTTTAAATTTAAGGTATATCTTATTTCCCACAACAGTTCCCCTTTTCAGTCCAACAAATGGTTCTTTCTCTTATAATAATAGATACAATACAAAACAACAGAGGTAATTAGGCCACAGTTATGAGGGTTATATGGTTTAGCATACATTCCCAATGTCCAGTCCATATGTATTTGGTACCTGACTTTAACTTTCTACTATCTAACCATCTCCATGAGTTTAAAGTTCTATATCTAACTCAACATTCATACTAACTTGCAACACAATTTTAAAGCATCATCCTAGATCTATAACACTCTCTTGACTCCTAAACAACTCAAAATTTAATTATGATACTCTAGTTATCTATTCTTCAACCACCTCAGAGACCTGAGAGGGATAAATATATCTGATTTTATAGGAAGTACAGGGCCTGCAGGTTCCAAAACTAAGAAATGACATACCAGTGGCTGCCTGGACAGTTCCCATTTTCTCTCCATACATTACAGCATCAATCTTCAGCTGTTTGGCCCCGTTTCTCTGACAGACATTGATTGTAGAGTAGGGGTTATAAAG
Source organism: Lophiomys imhausi (assembly GCA_907164525.1). Taxonomy (NCBI): domain Eukaryota; kingdom Metazoa; phylum Chordata; class Mammalia; order Rodentia; family Muridae; genus Lophiomys; species Lophiomys imhausi. The sequence goes on from CAJQZJ010000067.1 coordinate 1,346,702, forward strand.
GACTTGCCCACCTTGTCTTGGCAGAGCTAGGCTGTTGACTTACCTACTTCCAAGTTTTGTCCTTTTTGGACAGCATTCTGTCTACAGTTGGAGCAAGGGGTTTTTCCTGCCAAGAGATAGGCTTGCGACTAATTCAATCATCTCTCACTGGAGATTCTTCAATGCTCATCTTCTACTTGGAGGAGAATAGGGGGTGCTGTCAGGAGTTGATATGTCTCGATATAAAAAAAATCTAAAGTTAAGAAAACATCTTTGAATGCCATATTCTGCAGATCTCTTGAGGTTTTTGAAGAGGCCCTATCTATCTCTTATATTAGGATAAGCAGATGTTGCTTGTCTCTTAGCAGCTTTATTTCTGATTAGCTTAGAAAATAACTATAATAGACTCTCACAGTACCTAATACAATGACCGGCTTGCATGACTATATGGACATAAAGACTTTTTATTTTTTTAATCCTTTTTTTATCTGTTTGTCTGCTTATTTGTTTGTTTGTTTTTTAGTTCTCTCTCCCGGGCAATGAGACACTTTTCACTGATGGTACTGCCTCGTAGACCCCCAATGAATGAGGAGGCTCTTGGCCCTCATACGACCTCTCAACTGAGATGAGGGACTGTTATATAAGGACACCCCACCCCAGAGAAATGGGATGGAAGGGTTAGGGTGTAAAGAAAAAAAATGAAATGTGAAGTTTCGGCCTTTTGCTACTAATTGTCATAAACTGTTTAGGATAATTAAGAAATGCAAACTAAGAGGCACGCTTTTCAAAGAGTGGGCTTTACGGCAGATATTGCATATTAAATAAAGTTACCATGAAAGAAAGACGTGAGTACCCAGAGCCAATATCTTGACTTAGACAAAAGTATGGGGAGAAGCTACAATGGCAAAAACCAAACTAAACCTGAAGATAAAAGACCCAAAATCTGTTCTCTGACCTTGAAAAAAAAAGCAACTTAACTTTAATTCTCAATTTCTGCATTTGAGAAACAGGAGGGAAATCTGTTCTCTGTAAAAGGTTTTGCACAGCGTTTTGTGACTTGCTATTCAAATGTTCGTTAGCTCTCGTCCTGAGTCGTCTTCTGAAATGGAAGCTCTTCTCCTCAGACTTGGGCTGTTTAAGAATGACCTCCTCGTTTTCTAGATTGCTTTCCTTACTCCCGACTTTGGGTGCTTCCGTTAGTTGGTTACCTTCACCACAACAAACGCCTGAGATAATCAGCTCACAAAGAGAAATTTACTTTGGCTCACAGCTTGTAAGGTTTCAGTCCATGATGGACTGGCCCATCGCTTTTGGTTCCATGAAGAGGCAGTGCATCACGGTCACACAACACACAGGAGAAGTATTCACCTCATGGCTAAGACGTGAAAGAGAGATGACCGGTCTGGTGGAACAGGCCTGTGATCCCGGATACAGAGGAGTCTAAGAAAGGAAACAAATTAAAGTAATTTTGTGAGGCCGTGTCTCAAGGCTCAGAGAACTTTGCTGATAGAGTGGGGGAAGAAGAAACATAAGAGCAAGAAGAAGGGAGGAGGGCTCTAAAGAGTCATCTCCAGGCCAAGACGCAAGCATTGCAAACACAAACTCCGGCACTGGGACGCATGCGCTGGGTCTGCACAAGAATGGGCCCGTCCCTGGCCCTGGACTGGGCAGCACAGTAGAGCTGGCTCCAGTAGCATGAGTAAGCTGGCCAGAGGGCATGATGGGAGAGCTGACCCTGCCCCTTGTTGGCTGTGGCGTCCGGTGAGCTAGCTAGGACAGTGCTGGAGAGCTTGCCCTGGTGGTGCCCGTGTGCTGGAGCTGGCAGGCTGACCAACGCAACTACCACCCAGGCCTAGATCCAGGGCTTTGAGTTGGCCCACCCCAACATCTACCTCATCTAGGATCTGCTGGAGCATGTGAAGGGCCCGGTCCTGCAGATCCAAAGCTGCAGGATCTCCATGACTCAGGGCAACAGCAGAATATCTGAGAGGAGTCCTGGTGAGGATCCAGTATTGCTAGTGTAGCAGAAGCCAGAGGCCTCCAACAAGACCAGTGACTCATTGCCATGACCACTTGCAAGTAAAGATGTGTGGACAAAGGAGCATACTGTGACACACACTGGACACACTGTATCACGAAATGTTTTCTATGTTTTGTTTATTTTTTATTTTTGTTTTTCTTTTGCAGGGAAAGGTTGCGAGGGCAGAGGGTGAATATGGAGGGACAGGGAGAGGGGTGGGTGGGCTTGGGGTGCCTGATGCAAAACTCACAAAGAGTAAACAACAACAACAAAAAGTTTTTAAAGAAGTAAAAACAAAAAATCCTAGAGAAGAACCTGGATGTAAGGGAACAGTATCAGCTCAAGACCCCCCCAAAACAAGTTCTCAGCACAAAAGGAGACTTATTTGCCCTAGAAGGACAGAGGGAAAGGAATAAGAGACAAGGACAAAAGATAGAAGACAAAGGGAAAGGGGAGAGGGACAAGGGAGAGGGGGAAGGAGTGTTTGTCCCTGAGCGGGACAAAATACTGCCTCTGGATAGAGAGCAGACAGACATGGCCCATAGGAAAAAGACAGTTTATAAAGGTAAAATGTGAAAGCCCATGTTAGGATGGGGTGTTTCATTTTAGTTGGGCATATTAATTAGGTGAGTCAAAGGGGGCCTTTGATGGCTGGACTTCAATACTTTTATAGCTGGTCTTTGGTAGCCAGCCTCAGGAGGAGAAATTAAAAAAAAAAAAAAAGTTGAACACGGTTCAAAAATATTTTTTTAAAGATCCACGGTATTGGATATTTTAGTAGATAAAAACATCAGTAACAAATGACTGCTAACAAAAAGAGAACATTAAAACCAACATATTTCAACAGCAACAGTCACTCAGCCCACTCCTCTTCCTGGTAACCTCTTTATTTTGTCTTTAAAACCCTAATAAAAACAACACGTAATTTGCTCCAACACTGTGTTCAAAGCAAGGCTCAAGAGGTTTATTTAGACCAGCCCATGTACTGCCTTCATTATTTATGGGGCTAATGCCCCACAAGGGCAGCATTAGAGGGCTCACGTCTCTTAGGTCATACATTGCTCAGAGCGGTTCCTGGAAACTCGGTTGTCTTTTCCTAAGACCCCAGGATGTCGTGAACAAAAATATACATTGTGAACAAGGCTGCACCTCCCCAGCCTTGTTCAAAAGGACTTTTCATGTAGCTTTCCATTCCTAATGTAGAAATATTTCCATTGATGATTCTTTGACCTGGCCAACTGTAAAACCTTGGGATTTGGAATTGTTTGCTAATGTTTACTTAAATTATATCATCTTGTGGGTCCATAAAATCCTGAAGTTATTACAAGTAAATAAATGGTTTTCTTTTCATGATGTAAACCATGTTTCACTGAGGTCACCTAGGGAAGTTTGGTTTGGATAGAAGCAGAGCCTGCCAGGGCTGGGCAGCTTTCTACCCAGGGGGACAGTCAAACAAGCAGAGAAAGGCCTGCTGCTGTGTATCTTGTTTTAACTTCCAGGGAGAAACCCAATAGCTTGAAATGTTCTTTCTTCCTAAAATACTCTGAATGTGGAGACAAAGATCCTGTCTCCTCAGAGCCAGGCAACAAGGAAGAATAGGTGGGGCATGCCTATGCCACCAACATTGATCACACTGGACCTTTAAGGGTTCATTTCATGTGTTAGTAAGTCTAAAGAAACCTTCTCCAGCACAATAGTGAAGAGATGATTCAAGGTGAAAGAAAGCTGGGTGTATATTGATTAGGAGAGAGACTGGCTGTTCATGCCATATTCTGCTTCTGGCAATACTTCTTGGGAAATGGTAAACCCACCATTTTCTAGGTACCTGCAGGTCCCTAAAACTATCCTGGAGACTAAGATCAGGGTTCAGATTCTGAGACAGTACATAACCCAATCTCTCTGAGGAAGTAAATCCCATGACACCATGCAGCTTGGGTTAGAACAGGTGACTCACAGCTTGTGCTCTGTGGCTGGACAATGTCCATGTCTGATTCTTGGATTCAAGGAAAGATGTCCTCTATACAGGATGTCTCCTTCTCAATTCTCTGCCTATGAAATACCTCTAATTCTCCTGCAGTTCTGTTAGTACAGACTAATATGTGTGGTTTTCAGAGAGTAGATACATGGGGCACTTGCTAGGACTTAGGTCATCATCTGGAGCCAGGATTACAAAATGTCTGTCTCTGATTTTTTTTTTCCTTAGTAAAAACACAAAACACCAGTTTCAGCTAAGGACTGTGAGAGACAACAGGGATTCTCATTCATGGGTAATGTTTTAGGTTTTTATGTTTATTTTTTAAAAATTTATTATAATTATTACTGTGTATGTGTTTGTTGTGACTTTATTTTTGTTTTATTATACACTCTAATTTATTTTACCAACTTAGTATCTCCACTGCCCTTCCAACCCTCATTCCTTCCAACCCCCTAACACTAGGTAGGAGAGAAAGAAGTTTAGAGGGAGTTTGAGGCCAACCTAATCTACAGACAGCCCGGGCTACACAGAGAAATCCTGTCTCAATAAAATTAATAAATATATATCATTATAGAGGAGGATATTTGCAATCCATACAGTCCTGTTTTGATCTGTCAACATGAAAATGGTTACATGTTCAATGGTAATGGTAATATTATACACTTTCCTTGAGAGAGGACAAAATAAAGCAAACCTGGATAAGAAAGGAACTGCTAGTTTAAATCAGTCTATACTTATATTGATTTCAGACTGGAGGACAAGGGCTATATCATTTTGGGAGAGAAGCTTTTTTTTTTTTTAATGTCAACAGGTAAGAAAACCTCAATCTTCCACCAAATTGATAGAAATGAAATTTGACTGGAAAGCCTTCCTAAAGATCTTGGCTACAAACAAAAGAACAAACATAACTACATGTTATTTGTGAGAAATTATATATTTTCAGTACAAAAGAACCAGACACTGATGGGTCAGAGACAGCCTTGCTGCAGCTCACATACCAACATCCTATGAGATCCAACCTCAAAGATTATTCAACTGCTGTTCCATCAACACCAGCTTCCAGGACAGCTTCACTATTCCAGACAGGACTTCATTTAACTCAACGACCATTCTTCACTGCAATTTGCTTAGGGTTTCTGAGAGTTCTAAAAACAGGGAATTTGTCTTAGTCTGTTCAGGGTTCTATAACAAAAGTGCCACAAACAGGGATGGCTTAAAAGCAAGAGGAGTGGCTTTCTCATAGTTCTAGAAACTGAAGGTCAAGGCGCCAGTATATTTAGTGTCTAATGTTCTCCTCTTCACAAATGCCCCTTCCTCGCTGTGCCCCAGCATGGTAAAGGGTCCAGGCAGCTCTCTGGTATCTCAGTTATAAGGACACTAATATCATTCAGGAAAGCTCAGTTCTTGAAATCCTATTATCTCCATTATCTATCTATCTATCTATCTGTCTGTCTGTCCGTCTGTCTGTCTGTCTGTCTGTCTACCTATTTTGGGTTTTTGAGACAGGGTTTCTTTGTGTAGCCATGGCTGTCCTGGACTCACTTTGTAGATTAGCTGGCCTTAAACTCACAGAGATCTGCCTGCCTCTGCCTCTGCCTCTGCCTCCAGAGTGCTGGGATTAAAGGCATGCACAGCTACCACCGCCCAGCTAAATGTACCATTTCTTGAAGTCAAATTTTCTGCAAGTGAAATTTTTTTTTCTGCAAGAGGCAAGAGCTGGCAGATCTCTGAGTTCAAGGACAGCCTGGTCTACAGAGTGAGTTCCTTCCAGGACAGCCAGGGCTACACAAAGAAGCCCTGTCTCAAAACACAAAAACAAGCACACAAGAAAGGAAAGAAGGAAGGAAGAGAGGGAGGGAGGGAGGGAGGGAGGGAGGAAGGAAGGAAGGAAGGAAGGAAGGGAGAGAGGGAGGGAGGGAGGGAGGAAGGAAGGAAGGAAGGAAGAGAGGGAGAGAGGGAGGAAGGAAGGAAGGAAGGAAGGAAGGAAGGAAGGAAGGAAGGAAGGAAGGAAGAGCCCTTAAACCCTCTCACACTAATACTTGACTTGCAAGAGCAACTCTGAACATCCTATCATCTTATGATCCTCTTATGACACTATTTGGCAACTCCACTTTTCTGTCTGCTTGGAACAAAATCTTGAGGTCACTCTCAGCTCCTCCCTGTGTGTCCACATTCAGTCCATCAGCAGATCCTACTGAATCGCACTGACTCTGCTTTCAAAAAGCACTCACACTCCAACTGCTTCACACTATCTCTGCTGCCCCTGTGTTTTATTGGATCATTTCCATAGACTCTTAACTGACCTCCTTATCCCAACCAAACAATACAAACCTGATGTTATCTTTTTTATTTTTTATACCTTGATGTCAATTCATGAAAGAGAAATGAAAAGAATTGTGTATTAACAGAAATATAAAATATTTTCTTGTGAGTCCCCACAGAGAAATTTATCAGGTCACCAGGTTTCCTCATTAGTTTATGTTTTTATTCACTTTACATTCAGATTGAAGCCCCTTCCCTCCTCTCCTCCCAGTCCCACCCTCCCGCCTTCTTCCTCCATCCCCCACTCCCCTTCTCCTCAGAGAAGTGGAGCCCTCCCTCTGTCCCAATCTGCCTCATCACATTAAGTCGCATCAGGACTAAGCACATCCTCTTCCTCTACCACTGAGGCCAGACAAGGGCAATGACTATTTTTAATGTTTGATTTTTTTTCAAATATTCCATCCTAGACTGTGTTTAGAGACCCATAGTTAAATGACAGAGTTGCCTACACCAGTGAAATGCTGTGTCAACATTTCTCCATCTTTTTAAAGAAGCCGTATTATACTCAGAACAGATGATTTGATGACCACCATTTCAATCCCATCTATATGAACATGGACTTTAAATATTCAAATAATTTAGAGTATTTAATAAACTTTTACATAAATGCATGGATATTTTTATGACAAAACCAAAAAAAACCCACCAAAAAACAGTGGTTGACTGAACTCAATTCAATGAAGCATGTAACATGTCATTTTTATTTTTCTTGCTTTTGAGACAGGGTTTCTCTGAGAAGCACTGGCTATTCTAGAACTCACGTTGTAGTCTAGACTGGCCTTGAACTCAGATATCCGCCTTCCTCCACCTCCTGAGTGGTAGGATTAAAGATATATGTCCCCCCGCCACAGCCACCACCCTGCTAAATGTACGATTTCTTGAAGTCAAACTTTCTGCAAGTGAAATTTTACAAGCAAAATAGCCAAGATTTTAGTCCTTTATTGCTGATAGTATTTCTATCACGCTGACTCCTAGATGTTCCAAGCATATTCTTAACATTGCATTATGCACTTTATTTTAGAAATATTTCTTTAGAAAAAGAAGCAATCCTTATTCTTTCAGAAATATTCCTTAAACACTAACATGACAGTTATTTCGTTGCCATGACAAAAAAATATGTTTCTACTTATCTCCTCCTACTTTCCAGCAAACCCAACCATTATTATTCATAATTCTCTATAATCAATAAAACATTGGCCCAGCATTTTAGCACAGAGATTTCATGTGAAGAGGCATAGAGAGTTGTTATCTACGGTTCACCCACCAAGACCCCTAATAGCACGCCTACTGGAACCACAGAACCACGAGGAGCGCACCATGGAAACATTCAGGCTTCCCAATTCCGAAGCCTCAAGGGATTGCTCTGCAAAGCAGAAGATGAGAGCCAAGTCTCTGGGAAACTAGCAGGGAAAGGGTAGCTCCTGGAGGCTGGCTGCTTCTTGCTTGCTGCCATCTTCCGCTGTGTGGGGAAGAGGCCTTCGGGTGAGAGGGAGCCCCGCTTGGTCAGGTGGTGCTGAGCAGACTGTCTTGGCGATCACTGTCAGTTCTTTGCAACCCTCCATGATGCACCTTTGCAGACAGCTCCTCCCCCTGGCGTTCACAAAAGTGAATGCTCAGTCTTCCGGAGATGCTGAGATACTCATTGAACTCTCCTATCGCGTTGAAAAATTCCTTCCAATCCTCCCGCCTGCCGAACTCTACCCAGCGTTGGCTCAGCCATCTCCTTCAGAGGGCACAGGTTGTAAAACCTGTGGTCTTGGGTGATTCTCAGCTTCTGTCTCCTTCAAACAGGTCCACATTCACCATGCTGGATCTTTTTTGGCTCTGCTGTCCAGAACTTTGACAGAATTTACATGGCAAGAGAAATCACAGGTAAGTTAACAGCCCACTTTAAAGCATTGTGTACCACACTCTCCCGAGGGTCTCATGGCTGGATCACCGTCTGCCGGCCTCTACAGGATGCTGCACGCTGCTCATTGGTTACTATGCCGTTCTCACTGGCCAACAGCCTGTATGTGGAAACACATAAAGCTCGTTAAATAAATATATCATCTCTCTATGCTTATATTCTTCTTTTTCATCCCTCTCTCTGACTGCTAATCACCTGTTAAATATTTTCATAGAAAAAATGACTGATGACACCCATCGTGTAGGGTTATCTAAGTCTAAAATCTAGTATGATCCAGATTCACTGTATAACTGCTCCATGTTCTAGCTTACCTTGTTTGCCCTGAGGTAGTCAAGACTGCCCAGCTACACAAGCAGGTTATCTAGCGCCAGTGTTAATTATTCCTTAAGTATATGCCCAGATACCAACTTTGAAAGAATCCCCCAAATTTAGGTCCCATTGTAAACACAGTGCCAATTTGCTGTGCTCACTCAGAGAGAAGCTGGGATTCAATTTTGTGGGTTTGGGGTAATTGTCTATACTACATCTATACTACAAATGTAAGAAATGATGATTGGTTTCTACCCCTCTGAGATCTTCCTCATCAACAATTGGTTGCTTTAGTGCGGAACCTTCTTCCTCTTGTGGAATGGCACCTACCTCCTACCACAGAAGCCAAGAGATAAGATCCTTTCCTTTCTCATGGCAGTAGTGGTCGTCAGCAGAGTTGTGGTAAGACCAGCCATCCAGATGCACCCCTCAAGACTTTGAACCCAGTGCAACCAAAGACCCAGCTTCGCTGTAGTCAGATTAATAATCTATAGCCTCACTCCTATACTCTAAGCTTCCATTCTCTATAGTCATATTGACTTCCTCCTCTCCCAAGCCTGGTTCCCCAGGATTCCTTTCAATAACTGAGTACCATACAGCTGCCGGCAGACTCCCTTTTATTGGTCTACCTAAGATATCTGTCTATTGTTCATTTCATGGCCCCCAAACTTACCCATTAACACAAGTAATGGGCCAGACGTGGTGGCACACGCCTTTAATCTCAGCACTCAGGAGACAGAGGCAGGAGGATCTCTGTGAGTTCAAGACCAGCCTGGTATACAAAGGGAGTCCAGGACAGTCAAGGATACACAGAGAAACCCTGTCTTCAAAAACTGTAAAAAAAAAAAAAAAAAAAAAAAAAGAAAAGTAAGGGAAGCATACTTCTAACTCCAGAAACATCTCTGCAGTCTCCAAGAGAGAACCCAGTGAGCTAGTGGTTGGCTGGGTTGTAGCTAGATTAATGATCAGGCATGTGTCACCCTCAGGGACCAAACAATGGCCAGTGTTTAGACTAGAATCACTTAAAGGGTTTTCAATGTATTTGACTATGGGGGTGGGAGGGCCGGGAGCAGTTATTCATGTTAAAAAATAAATAAATAGGGCTGGAGAGATGGCTCAGCGGTTAAGAGCACTGGCTGCTCTTCCAGAGGTCATGAGTTCAATTCCCAGCAACCACATGGTGGCTCACAACCATCCATAATGAAATCTGGTGCCCTCTTCTGGCCTGCAGATATACCTGCAGACAGAACAATGTATACATAATAAATAAATCTTTAAAATAAATAAATAAATAAATAAATAAACCCAGAACTTCTGTGTTTATCAGGTCACACTTTAATCCTGTCATATTTCAGTGCGCCTGCCTTGATGGCTGTGAGTTCCCTTCCTTCCAGGGTTGATACGATGAGAAGGCCTCCCATGCTCTGCCTTTCAGTCATTTGTTGGCATGAAAAGACTCCTAAGTTGTACTTATTGGAAATGAGGCCAAGTATGCAAGGATCGAAATGCTGGCTTTGGTACCTGTGGCAGGAGGAAGGAACCTGGTCTACCTGGATGGAGTGCAGGCAGGACATCTGGGAAGGTGGGCAGGGAGGGCACCTTCATGAGTGGGCACAGTCAGTGGCTCAGCTGCCACTTGAATGAGGCTTGGTCCCTGAGTGACCTTCACACGTGCAGCTAAAGAGACACAAATGGCATGAGGGTGTAGGGAAAAATGGCCAATTAAACTATTTACCCAGTATTTATATTATCTTTAATTGATCGGCGGTGTTAATCCTTGACCCACCATTATTAATGAATACACACAGACACCAGATGTGTATGTGTGTTTGTGATGGCACCTGCTGAGGAAGGAGACAGTCAGACCCGAAGAGCAATCTGAGTCATCCTGGGGACCCCCGTGATAGTGGTGTGTCTTTACCCCCAGGCTTTGTCCTGTGCCAGCAGTAATGACGTCAACAAAAATGAGCAGCTTGCTGGAGCTGGCATTCTGCCAAGCCCTGTTTATCAGTCTGTCTCCTTAGCCAGCCTCCTGCTGCTGTCCAGCATCTGTGGTACCTGACGTCCATGGGAACACCACACCCTGGTGGCATTGCTAGGGACAGGGCAGCTGTCAGTGCTCTGACCAACCAAGCCTCAAAACCTATTTGCAGTCTAGACACCAAAACGAATATTCAGAACTGAATACCCACACAAGACTGAGAGAATGGTGACTGACATGTGGTTGAAGAATAAATAGCCCATCAATCCTGAAGGCAGCTCTTGGGGTTGACAAGGTTCCCAGTTGGCTCAAGAAGGAAAGATGGTTCTGTGAGTTGCCTTCAGGACTCTTTCTTTCTAGTTGCATGTTTATTGAGATAATTCATTCAACACAGAATCACCTTTGCCTTCACTTTAGGCAGTGTTGGGAATCAACTGTGTTAGGCAAGTACTTTACCATTGACTATATTCACCCAGCCCCAAACCCACCATAACATACGGTCTTAGGGTAGACAACATATCTAACCTGCAACAGCAGAATATGTCATAGGCAGTCACTGTTCTCTCCTCCCACACTTCTGTTTCTATGAATTTGCTCATTTAGAAACTTCATCCAAATGGACTCTTACCCAGTATTTTGAAGGTTCATCCATGATTTATCACGTAGCAACACTCATTTTATGGCTGAATAGCATTCAATTGTGGGAGCAAAATGCCTTCTGCCCATCTATCATTAATGGACCGACCTTTTCCACTTTTCATTTAGAAACAATGAGGCATTAAAATCCATGCACCACGATGTGTGAGAAGAGTTATCCTCTGTTCTCTGACTATGTGGGAGTACATTTTTTTCGGGTTACCGACTTCGTCACTTCTTGCTATTCTGGTCCTGTGTACCAAAGCTTGGAACAAAATGACCCCAGTGATGTCCTGTCCTCACTGCCAGGCTCCTGATGTGAGGCTCATGGTCACAGAGTGTCCTGGGGCAGCCTTGGCATATACAGGACTGTAGCTGGGACCACAGACACTCTGGAGGGAGAATGTAGGTATCATGGAGGAGTAAGCCAGGCCAGAGATACAGGGTCTTGGAAACCTCCAATGCCTACTCAGTCTGCCTGTTTGTTTTCAGTGTGTGAGCCTGGGTCCCTTTTGCATTCCATCCACTGCTGCCGTTCTTGGGAGCACCCATCCTGGTCAGGTAGTCAAGAGAATAAGTCCAAATAGTTTATAGGATTTCTTTTTCAAATTATTTCAAAAACACTTTTATGTATATGGGTGTTTCGCCTGTGCACTGCATGCTCATGGAGGCCAGAAGAGGGCATCAGATTCCCTGGTACTGGAGTTAAAGACAATTGTGAACTGCCATGTAGGTGCCAGGAATTGAATCCAGATCCTCTGGAGGAGCAGCCAGTGCTCTTAAATGCTGAACCATCTCTCCAGCCCCTTACTAGGATTTTTTTTTTTAAGTATCACATGGAAAAATATTTTTTAAGCCTTGTTCACATGTTCTGAGTGAGAACCAGAGAAGAGTCAGGATGGGATCCCACTACCGGGCTTCCTTGGCCCAGCCTCACATTATGCTAGTGGGTTTTATATTTTTGCAATGAAAATATTTGACAGAAACAGCTTGAAGGAGGAAGGATTTGCTTTGGCTCAGGGTTTCAGAGAATCTCAGTCATCACAGGAGAGAATGCATGGCCGAGGGGCTCTATCCATTACGGCAGTAAGTAGTGTGAAGTATTAGCTGTCCGTGAAGCAGAGCGCAGATGGCACAGTGGTAGGACTATCCCCTTCCAGTGCCCACTCCTGTGACCTGCTTCCACCATCTAGACCCCACCCTCTAAAGGCAGCCACCCTGCTCAAATAACAACAACCAGGGAACAAGTCTTAAACATGAGTGCCCCATCCAGAGAGGCTTGATTCTGAAAACCTGGCTAGGTTAATAAGGGAAAAGAAGAAAGAACAGACACACATAGAGAAAAGCTAGGGTTGGGTGAGTAGAGTACGCTCTGATGGAGTGGTGCCATCTACTCCGCAGCCCGGAACCTCAGGCTATAAATATCTGGGAGGAGGAATCTGTGGTTGGTAGCTTTTGCACATACTGCTATCATTCGCACTCAGACCAGAGCAAGGCTTTGTCATCCCTCTGAGCCTGGGGGCCCAGGGATGTTTGGCGATTTTCCCATGGATCGGAGGCATTTCATTGGTCCTTGCCTGGCTGGGTCAGTATCAAGGAATACACATTCGCTCAGAACTTTATCTTCTCTTTACATTCACTAAGGGCTTCCTCAGCTTCCCACACATGAGTCTGTCCAGGGGACATTTCAGGTTCAAATCATGACTCAGGTTTTCTTTCAGAGATCAGGAGGGAAATATGTATGCTGTCCTGACTCCTCTTCCTGTTGCTATTTTAAAACACTCTGCTGAAAACAACTTAAGGGAGAAAGGGTTTCACCCAGCTCATGGTTCCAGATTACACTTCCTCACGGTGGAGAAGACACAGTCCCAGAAGCGTGAAGGAGCTGGACACATAGCACCCATAATCAATGGAAAAGAGTATGTATACTGGGCCCAGGTCACCTTCTTCGTTCTTATGCCGTCCAGGATCATCTGCCTAGGGAATGGTGCCACCCACAGTGGGCAAGTCTTCCAACCTCAGTTAATGTAACCAAGATAATTCCTCATAGGCTCGCTCAGAGGCCTATTTCCCAGGCGATTCCAGATTCTGCCAAGTTGGCCATTAACTCTGCTCATCATATGTGCATTTCTGTCTCATTCCTCTGAAAACCGCCAGCCTGGACAAACAGCTCAGCCTTCTTCCAGGTTTTTCTCCCTGTTTTCCTCTCATGAAGAATATCCCATAGACAACATCTCAAGGGGACCCTCATTCTCAGTGCAGATGCTGAGGCCCCGCCAGATGACAAGTCCAGTGTTTGCTTCTGTTGTGATTAAGGTTGAGATGTCGGCTCTAGAGTTTGAGTAGTTTTAAAGCATTTTTTTAGAACTAGATAGTGAAATAAGACACTTTGAGAAATATGTCTTGACCAGCGCCTGCGACCTGTGTCCACCTGGCCCAGGCAGCAATGCTGTAACCAGGTCAGAAGCCTCTCTATTTGCCGAAGGCGCTGACTTAATTACCACAGTCAAGGCCTTTCTTTATGCAACTTTTTTAGACATCCTGCTAACAAATGAGAGACTGAGTAAGATCCAATTCTTAGCATCAAGAAATTGACAGAAATATGAAAAGGAAGGGGGGGGGTTAATAAAAGACAGAGCAGAGGTTTGTGGGGAAATCGAGAGCAGAATCTGGCATAAGATTTTTACCAAGAATGTGGAGGCTTAAAAGCTGTAAATCCACCACACCTAGTTGTCCCTTCCACCTAGGTCAGCATGCAGGAAGGGAAGACAGAAGAGCAGTTCTCTGGCCATTCCTGGAATCCTTGAACTCACAGGAGTCCCATCTGCGGTCACAACTGAGACTATTCCTCAGGCTGGAGTTACTTGCTTGAGAAACCAAAGGGGTATGACAGTTTCTGCTCCTTAGAAGTGATTTTTTGCACTACGCTCCCTGCCCCCCTGAAATGGGTACATTTTATGATTGTTTAAATAGGCTTAATTCTTATAGTCTGTGGCTAAGTTCATCTCCTCTCACCCTAAAGGCACTGACAGTGCGAATAGTTAGACTAATACATTTAACCCAAGAGGGTGCTGGTGGGCAGTGGAGGCAGCTGGAAGAGGCTATTCCCTCCCAGACCCTGGCAGGGCAGTGTACAGGGGTCCACCTCAGCACATGAACTGCAGAGATTTTTTCCACCACCTAGTGGGATTTCAGCCAAGCTTTCAGATACCTGTCAAGTGTGCTGAAGAATTCCAGCCTTGTGTCTGTGTCCTGGAGTCAGCACTGGACAAATCAATTGGCAACCTGGGGGGTAGCAATGGGTGCACAGCGGAAACGGTGCTTACTGAGGGGCGTATGTCTTAGTGAGCGTGTCTTTAGAAAAATCTTCTGTGTCCTTCAAAGCCTTGTAAATGTCAGCCTTCTTCCAGCCGCCATGAGATGTATTCCCCTCTTCGAGGAAATTGATGGAGTCCTTGCAGAGGCTGGGTGGCTATTGGATCAAGACTGGACGATCACACTTCCAGATTTCCGGAAACCTGCTGACTCATTCTTGCCCTCCCTTGGTAGGCAGGTAGCCAAGGCAGTGCCTGAAGCAGCTCTCAGTACTTCAACTGTTAACTTGGATTTTTCCAAAATGTGTTTCTGGTTAGTTTAAAAAAAGGATAAACAAGATTTAATAGCTGGCAATGAATCACATTTTTTTTCCTCCCTAAACTCTATTTGGATCCACTCAAACGCCTGTCATTCCACTTTTGTACAAATAAATAAATCTCCTTTTCTTTTGTGCATTTTTCTCTGTCCTGCATTTCCTAAAATACAGTTTGTTTGACGGATGAGTTAAGCAGTTCTGAGGCTTGTTTTTGGCTCTGCAGGCAACTGGGTTGTTTTCTCATCATAATTCAACAGGACAAGGTTACTACCCCCTCAAACACTCACACCTCATTTAGAACCAGGGTCCCCCTCCCCCAAAGAAGAAATGGTTACCAGTGTTCTCAGGGTAAATGTCAGCTGTCCATAGGAATCTTCCTTGTACTCACATCTCTGCTCTGCCCACCTGTCTGTCATGGTGTACCTATGCAGGGCATCCTTAGAGCACAACAGACATCTGGAAGTAAAATCGTAAGCAGACAATAAGCAAAGCTAACTGGAGCTAGGCCCACCATCCAGGAAGGTTCAGGCACTTCAGCAAGGGCTTGATAAACAGAAATTTACCTCACTTCCTAGAAATACAAACTATGCAATTAAAAGACAAAGATCTGGGGAATTGCTGAACTGAAATTAAACCTATGGATTTCCTAAAGTGATAGTCTTAGACCAAAAGTGATGTTTTCCAAGTGGACATGTCATCTGGTTTCAAGCCCTTGGTTAGACAGAAAAATGACTTCTAGGAGAACAGTCTAGTGTAATCAAAGATGAAGCAGCAGAGGCAAGAGGACTGGGATTCTCAGGCCAGCCTGGGCCACAACAAGAGATCCTATTTTGTTGTTGTTGTCTGCTTGTTTTAAAGGCAGGTCTACAAAAATGTAAGTTGAAGGTCTCCTTTAAAGATTTCCACACGAATGCAGTCTGTTCAGTGCACGCTTCCTGTGACGAAGATGCTAGTGTTTTGGAGAGAGGCTGGGGTTCTATGATGGGTGGTGGGAGCAGAACCCAGAAGTGGGCTCAGATGGCATGGGAACAAGAAGAAGGATCCGGCTGTTGTCTGCCCTCCCTCCTCTCCCCACCCTCATCTCCCAGTCAAAAGCCTTCAAGCAACCTCGTCTCATCTCTAGATTTCTTTCCCCTGTGGATTTAAGATTTTTTTATCATTATTATAGGGTTATTTACATCTTTTTTCTCACTTACCGTATACTGTTACATTTGCCCACAAATATATATATATATTAGGTTTTTCGAAACAAGGTTTCTCTGTGTAACCCTGGCTGTCCCGGACTCAAAATTAGCACATCTAAAGCCTGCAATCATGCTGACAGCAGGGATGTCCCCATCGTTGGCCTTCCCTGTGTCTAAAGCAGAGCATATTAGTAACCAATAAATAACAACAGAATACTAACAATAATCACTCATCATTTCTTTTCCCAATTTACATGCAGAGCGGCACATAGTGAGCGCACACTTTCCTAAGCTAACATGAATATGATTTCTACCATTGTACGAAATGCTGAAAATGGCAGATGGGGCTTCATCATTGTGTCCCCTGGATGCTCATCACTGTCATTGTGTCCCCTGGATGCTCATCACTGTCATTTTGTCCCCTGGATGCTCATCACTGTCATTGTGTCCCCTGGATGCTCATCACTGTCATTGTGTCCCCTGGATGCTCATCACTGTCATTGTGTCCCCTGGATGCTCATCACTGTCATTTTGTCCCCTGGATGATCATCACTGTCATTGTGTCCCCTGGAAGCTCATCACTGTCATTGTGTCCCCTGGATGATCATCACTGTCATTGTGTCCCCTGGATGCTCATCACTGTCATTGTGTCCCCTGGATGCTCATCACTGTCATTTTGTCCCCTGGATGCTCATCACTGTCATTGTGTCCACTGGATGCTCATCACTGTCACTGTGTCCCCTGGAAGCTCATCACTGTCATTGTGTCCCCTGGATGATCATCACTGTCATTGTGTCCCCTGGATGCTCATCACTGTCATTGTGTCCCCTGGAAGCTCATCACTGTCATTGTGTCCCCTGGATGATCATCACTGTCATTGTGTCCCCTGGAAGCTCATCACTGTCATTGTGTCCCCTGGATGATCATCACTGTCATTGTGTCCCCTGGATGCTCATCACTGTCATTGTGT
>CAJQZJ010000067.1:1370972-1382254 GCA_907164525.1 Lophiomys imhausi
TGTGTGTGTGTGTGTGTGTGTGTGTGTGTGTGTGTGTGTGTGTGTGTAAACAGCAAATGGTTCCCAATTTGTTTGCAACTCTACCAAACTACTTGCAGTACAGAATTAAACTTTTTTTCAAAGCAGAAAGAATTACTGCCTTTCAAATGTGGACTGGGTAGAAATGCTCACAAAATGGATCAGAAATGCAGTCAGTGCTCTGAAGCAGTTATTCTCTGATTCCCAAACCAAATTTCAAGCCCTCCCTGTAAATGACTACAATTAAGCCTGTTAGATTCATCCGTGATGGGAACAGTCCTTTTGGGTGCTGTCTAGAATAGTTGTTGAAGTAAAAAAAAAAAAAAAAAAAAAAAAAAAGGGCATGTGACACATTAGCTCATAATTCAGTTAATATATCTGTTGAAGATTACAAGTGTGTGTCATGTTGATGCAAATAGCAAGACACTGAGCTGGGACTACAGCCAGAAGACGGGGCTCCCCAACCTCAGTGAATGTAAGAACAGTTGAGAAAATACACAGTAAGCTCAGGTGTTTTCCATTGCCCACTGCAGGAGCAGAGGTGGGGAGAAAAAAAGAAAGGGCTAATGTAGGTCACCCTGGCTCTCCAGTCTCCCCTTCTAGTTTCTCTCTTTCATGGTCTGAAAACCACCTTTCAGATCTGTGCCTTTCGTCATGTATGTCTAAAAGGGTAAGCAACCCAAAACTTTCTCACTTGTTCCCATGGTAATAGGACAGAAGTCCTGCCTGCTGCAACAAATATCCGAAGTCTTTTAAATCATGCTCTCTCCAAGCAAATGAGAGAGAGAGGGAGAGAGAGAGAGAGAGAGAGAGAGAGAGAGAGAGAGAGAGACCTATGGAGCAGGACCCGCATCTTCATTGTTGGGTATACCATGCCAAGCCAATGACAGTCTCTCCACAAGCTGTGGGAAGTCTCACTGGAAGGGATTTTAAATAACTTGGGCTGTATTTAAACTTTTAAACTAATATTTAAAATAGTATCATTATGTGTACATGATTCCAGGAAAGCAGTCCACACATGGAGGCCACACGACAGCTTCATGGCCATCTCTCCTCCACCTTAACCTGGGTTCCCAGGCGAGAATTCAGGTTACAAGGCTTGAGTAGCAAGCACCTTTGCTCACTGAGCCACCTCTCCAGGTTCCTGAGTTTTCATCAAGGCAGCCTTGGGTCCTTTTGTACCACGAGTTAGTCATTCCGGTTTTGTTCTCCCACTTTCTCTTCTCCCCCAAGAGAAAGCTGGAAAGAGGAAGTCATCAGAAAGAACAGCTCAGGATCCAGAGACAACGCACTGGCACAGAGGCTGCAGGCAACAATATCAACATAATATCAACAACTTCATTTCCATAATGTTTTTGTTTCCAGTCCTTGGGCCGCTGGTTAACACCCTTTACTACACACCTCCTCAGCGTCTGTCCTCTCATGCCAGGATAAGCCCAGCAGTGAAAACAGCCTTCCTGCTACAAGCCAGGCTTGTCACTGTGGAGCCGAGCGGATGAGGTAACACCGCATAATCAGCATTTGCACACTTGCCAGGGGCTGATTGTAGGCCTCTCAGTCAGGGCATCCGAAGTGATTTGGGAGCAATTTCTCAGATTACACAAACTGGAGGACCGCCCAGGGGTGCAAAGGAGCTTCCTAGGCAGCCACCTCCCAGACCTGTCTGCCCACCCTGAAACAAAAAGACAGCACCCTTCCCCAGCGCCAGCGTTTCCATCAAGCTGGCTCTTCTCTTCGCCCATGCCTCTTGGGAAAGTAGTGAATTTCCCTGTGACCCTACTGCTCTCTGGCCATCGTCGAAGACCAATTGGTTTACAAATAGTTATGATAAAACCTAAGGTCTTAATTTCCTTTATGGGACCGACTATGGAGCTGTGTAAACGTCTCCTGACAGACGTAATGGAGGGTCATTAGCAGTACAAAGCCTGTCGGACCGCAGCATTAGTTCAAGGGAACACCTCAATGTCCACCGAAATTGCAGCGCATGTAAACCAATTTCCCCAGCAGAAGGGTAAACACAGACTCGTTTGAACCCCAAGATGAAAACAGATGGGATATCGCAAACAGTTTCCCAAAATACAACAGACTTCTGGGCTAATTACACGTGGTTAGCTCTGAATGGCAGAGGAAATAGTTTTCTTCGCTGCTTAATGTCACAAGAGTCACCCAAAGGCTCAGAAGAAGGCCCTTTTGTTTTTGTGAAAATTGCTAAAAATTAATCTATGCTGGAGCAACTTGTAAAACACGGAATAGGCCCCTAACCCCCAGTCTACTGCCGGCTACCTAGATGCAGGCGTGTGGATGGACTTCTAAGCCCAAGGTAACACAGATCCAGGAGTGCTCTGTGTCCTTAAGAAGCCACCCCAGAGCCCTAGATGGCACCAAGGAAAGGCACGCACCTTTGCATCACCATGTCCTGAGCGCAGGCATCCTCCTCGCATCAGCTCAAAGACAGCAAGCGACCACGGTCAGGCTAAGACTCTGGCACCGGGTGAGGAGGAAGCACCCAGCCGGGTCGCATGTTCCCCGGACTCCAGAAGGCACGCAGGGGCGATGCGGCAGGAGGCCAGGGCTCCAGCACCGGGAGCAGCCCTGTGCAGGGTTCAGCCGTGTTTCGGTTGCCCTCTGACCTGACCCGGGACCCACAAAGGCCTCCCGGCTGTGCCTCTGTGGCCTAGCTTTCCAGTCGTTGCCAAATTAATGAGCCCACGTCAGGTTGGGTTTACAGGCCGGCCAGCCAAGCAACCGAGTGGAAAATGAGCCCCCGGTGAAGCTCGCGAGGCTCTTGCATGCACGCGTGTGGAGATTATTAGGTGTCCTTTGTCCCCTGTCGGCCGGGCTCAGGAACCTAGAAAAGTTGAGGGTCTCGTGGGTCCACCTTCCGCTGACAGTCACCTTTGTCTTCAGAGGGAACCCGCCTGGATCGGACAAGCCTGCCCAGTGCGAGAAATGCATGTATTTTATTGTGGTAAAACATCCCAGCAAGGCAAGGCGTGCTTGACGGGATGTCTAGGCTGTGGACTCTGCACACCCTCTGGGTCTTTAGACAATGTGGTGCTTTGTCCTGGGGTCACCACACGTGGTGCTTAAGTTTGTGTTCCTAAGGCCACATTTCTTCTAGCTGCGGAGAACCCAGGAGACTATCAGTGCACGCCCAACTGGAGCATGGAACTCTTCTCTCCTTTCACAGGCTACAGGCTAGAAGGAGGGTCGGAGGAGACAGTGATAATCTGGGGGAAGGTCTGAAAGCCAAACATAAGTTGACGTAGGCTTTGCTATGTGTTTTGAATAAAAGCCTACCTGTTGGCTCACAGCTTACCTCTGAAAGACTCTCCCCATGCCGACAATGGCTCTGCTTTCCTAATGCCCCGTATACACAGGGAATTCCGTTCAAGAAAAAAAAAATGACTAACTTTAAAGCTGATAATGCTTGGTGCACAAATTTGTATTATACCTTCCAGGGTTTCAAAAACATTAAAAGCAAACATTTTCATTTTAAAGCACTTGAAAAATCAGAGCAGTTCCTTGAAAACAAAAAAACAAACATCAATAAAAAAAAGAACCCCTTCTTCCTGCAGCTTTGTTTATTGTTGAGAATTGCAAAACTTAAGAACTGAAAAGAACTAATGTAACTGTTGGTTGACTCATGTATCTACCCTAGTGTCATCCTTGACCTTCCTCCAAGGATGTTCTAAATGTGGAGGCCAGCTACTGACCTCTCCTAGTGACAGTGGGCATTGTCACCTCTCATAGGGCCCCACCATTACTCCTCAGTTTGCCTTGTCTAGATCCCACTGGCACATAGCCTCCACCCATCCTGTGGGATCTGCCTGCCTTTCTAAGCATGGCTGCCTTCTCTGAGAAGCTTCTCTCTGAAATCTTAGTGTACCCACAAGGTCAAGTTGTGACTTCAAGTTGTCATACCTTTAAGGAGTTAATATCTCCAAGAGTGCACACAAGTAAAGTGTAGGACATTATAAGTATCTTTCTGGGTGTTATTTTCATCAAACACCAAAGATAAGCAACTTGTAAACAGGATAGTAAGTTCATCTGGGCTCTGTGTTGTTGTGCCCTATAGCAAAGCAGTACATCATAGCAGAAGCTCACAGAGATGGGAAATGCTCACCTCGTGTCAGTTGGGAGGCAAAGAAAATCATGTAGAAGTCTTGGACCCATAATCCCCTTCAAGGGTTCACCCCAATGACCAACTTTCTTCCACCACACTCCACCTCCCCACAGCCTCACTACTTCCCAATAGTACTAACAGGCTGGGGGGCATACTGTTAACATGTGGATCTTGGGGGGACTTAGAAGATCCAAACTATATGCAACATCCAGGGAACAGTCCGCCTCCTCCATTGAACTCTAAACCCCCAAGGGACAAAGATCAAGGTAATGCTATTGATTCACAGCACAGCTTCAGATGAAGAAGAACAATCTTTGTGGGTTCAACAGCTTATTTGAATCAACATGGTCCCCTTTAAAATCCTAGTGACTACTGTGGCTGGAGAGATGTCTCTGTGGTTAAGAGTTCTGGCTGCTCTTCCATAGAATCCTGGTTCGATTCCCAGCACCCACATGGAAGCTCACAACTTTCTGTAACTCCAGTTCCAAGGGATCTGATGCCCTCATCTGGATAATATAGGTACTACAAACACATGCTGCACAAGGCATACTCCCAGGCAAAACACCCACACACATAAAATAGATAAATACAGTTTTTTGTTTGTTTTTAATTCTAATAAATGATATTTTGGGGAATTACTCACTTTCTCATCAATTCCTGCTTCATTACAAATTATGTCTAAATTATTTCTTCTGAAACCAAGAGTAGGGTGAGAGATAGAAAGAATAAATTAAGTCCACCACCAAGGACAAAATTCACCTACTAAGAGGCAGCATAACCTTGTAATGAACTCACATTTACTTCACTCCACTTATATGGTCCTGGATGAGTTACATAACACTGTAAGCCACAGTTCCTTCAGTTGTAGTGTGTATTACAGTTATCAATTAAAGTATAGGTACTTAATAAATATTGGCAATGACTGCTCTCGATTTCATCTGCGTACGACATAGTGTGAGGTTTTGGTCATACCTTTCTGTTCTTGATTGATAGCGAACTTGGAAAATCACATACTTTACTTTAATATGAAAATAATGTAGAATCAGCAGATGTTTTAAGAAAAGCCATTAACAAAGTCAATATGGAAAAATAAGTCTGGAGCAATAGGAAAATTGTAAATACAAACACAAAATATTCTTTTAGGTCAATTCTTTGGGGAGAGGAGAAAATGTATCATCTTTATAAAGTAAGAAAAGAATGCCCCCCAAAAGAAGATTTATAAAGAAAATAAAGAAACTTTGGAAATTAAAAGTATGAGCTAGAAATTAAGGGAGAGTAAAAAGTGAAATTGAAGATTTGTTTGAGGAAATAACAAATTAAAAAAAATGGGAAGGAAAAAAAAAGAAAGAAAGCTTGAAGATCAGTACAAAAGATACAGCAGTAGATTGAGTTCCAGGAGGAAAGGGCAGGGGATAATTTGTTTTTCAAAGAAGCAATACAAAAGCCCCAGAATTTACTTGGATGTATCATTAGCCTAGATGGTCAAATTAAGTGCCCAACCCTAAGAATGAGAAAATGCTTGCCCAACACAGCATCATAAAATTTCAGGAACTCATGAGTAAATCAAACTTCAAAAACACTTCTAGAAGCCGGGCGTTGGTGGCGCACGCCTTTAATCCCAGCACTTGGGAGGCAGAGGCAGGCGGATCACTGTGAGTTCAAGGCCAGCCTGGTCTACAAAGTGAGTCCAGGACAGCCAAGGATACACAGAGAGACCCTGTCTCGAAAAACAAAAAAAAAACAAAAAACAAAAAAAAAAAACACTTCTAGGAAGACATTTGGTCTACCATACCAAAAAATGTGAATCATAATTACATTACTTCTCAAAAAATCACTAGAAATGAAGGCATAACAGAGCAACAGTTTTACAAAGTAAAGGCAAAAACTATTTCCAATCTAGAATTCTATATCCAGCTAAACTATGCTTTAACTGCACAGACAGAATGAAGATATTTTTCACACACACAAAATGTTAACTCTCTTGTACCCTGTTATATATTGCTATGGTACCATTCTCATTCAAAGTACACACACATGCACACGCACATGCACATACACACACATGGGCATACACATGGGCACATACACATATACATACACATGCACACACATGGGCACACACATATACGTACACATACACACACATGGAGACACACAAGTGCACATATATATACACACATGCACACATACACATGGGCACACACATACACACACGACATAGGCTTTGGCTGAAATGATGCATAGGCTGACACGGTGCTCCAACTGCTGCAGCTACCTCACAGACAGCCCTAAAGAATGGTGGCAGAGAAGAATCTGAGTTCTTACTGATGGCTCAAACCACTGCATTCATCAACATCTAAATGTTTTGTTATGTGAGGGCCAAGATTCAAAGCCAGTGCCCTGTGTTTATCTCTCAAGCCAAGCCGGCATCAATGGTGAAAGCAATCATAATTTATAATAAAAAAAAAATACTGTGTCTGGGTGCTTAGTTCTGTTCTATGGTTTTTTTGGTGTGCAGCCACAAGAAGCCCCTGAAGTAACTATATTACTTCCCTCCTACAAGAAACTTAGGCTCAAACAACTAGGTGGCATCCAGCAGTTTTATGCTCATCACTCTCCAGAAGAGTAGGTATCTAATGCCAGCTCTACACTCAGAGCCTGTCAGGTGATATTGGACAGATAACAGGCACCAACCTAATGCTGAGAGGACATAATAAGATATCAAACCCATACTTTGTCACCACTTCTAGTTCACTTCATTCTTTGTCAATGTTCAGACTTGTGGTAACCACCCTAGATTGCCCCTCGTGAGTCATTCTTTCTGGTATTCCCACTTTGTTCACTGTGGTGTGTGGCTGAGTGTTTGTTCACTGTGGTGTGTGGCTGAGTTATATAGGTAATAGGATATTATGCAAATAACAATGTGTGACTCCCAAGATTAGGTCATAAAAGACCCAGTGCTTTCTGCTTGCTTTCTTTTGGTTCACTTGCTTTCGGAGAAGCCAGTCTTAGTGTCACACATGGTGACGAAATCTGAGGGACAGTGCCTCATGTGCCAAGAAACCTGCAACCTCTTTAACAACATGCATGAGGGTTCTCTTAGACCATGCCCTGGCCAGCACTTGAAGCCTAGCCGGCCATCTAGAATCTCCCTGAATTCTTGCCCCATAGAAACTGTGTGATAATGAATGTTTATTGTTTTAAGTTCGGTTTGAGGGTAGACTGTTACAGAGCAGTATATAACCCAATAGACTGGGTAACTGAAGAGGCTTCCCCTTAACCTCACAGCCAAAAGTCACCTTGATTTATTTATTGCTTTGTGCTTTTTAAAGAAGATATGTGAGCCTCTCAAGCTCCATGAGCAGAACAGGGAACATGCCATCACAGAAGCTAAGTCTCATGGCCCTGTGGGTGCAAGGCCCCCAGGACAAAAATTAATAGGACAGCATTTAGTGTCTCTCTCACGTTGCCATTGTCCCTGTCTCAAAGGTGTCTTCAACAGAAAGACCCTGGGAATCAATACAAAATAAAACAAACATAAATGAAAAAAAAGCCCCTCAGCTAAAACTCTTCCTGAGGTGTTATCCAACACTCCCCCCTGCTCCCAGCCTCCCAGCCTCTTCTGGTTCTCATAACACAGAGGAGTTTATGGCTTTGGATCTGGTCCAAAACTGTAGATAGCCATCAATTTTGAGAACGTTCATATATATTCTGAACACCAAAACTGTTCATGGTTATGGTGTTTATGGCTGGGGTTTAAGTAGGAAGCTAATAAAGATAAAAACTGTTGATAAGGTACTCAGACCTGTCAATGGAAAATTTCCTGTTGCCTAACCAAACTCTGGCTCCCTCCTTGGGCCCTGGGTCCACTTTTAGAAGATACCACTGGGAGGGAGTTAAAGCTAACAGAATTAAAAACCTGTTTCTCATAGAAATAGTTTAGAGGTAAGACGTCAGACAGTAACCAGTAGTAGATGGGGGCGAGTTGTTTGCCTGCACACGCCTTGTGGGTCGGTTGGGCTTTTTGTTCATTTCGAAAGAACAAGCAAACTCTCCTGGGCCAAAACTGCTCTGGCAGGAGCAGTTCATGACCTTGGCTTGAGTTAGGGTAAGCCTTGAGGATGAAACCTTCTCTTTGCTCCAGAGGTGGCCGAGGTGTAGCCACGCACGCACATACGCACGCACATACGCACGCATGGCTTTGCCAGATCAGTGATCTCTGAGGACCCACACAAAGTCAACCTGGCTTTGTTTCTTAGAAGCAATGCGCATGTGAGTCTAAACATGGGCTCAGTGGGCTCAAGAGCACAAACACATCTGCAGCTGATGTTGCTACAGGTGCGGGATGCTGTGGTTTCTAACATCTTACACGTGGTCTCCAAGCAGTACCTCGGGTGTCCTTTTGTTTCTGCCCCACCCCCACCCCACCCCGTGTGGTTTCCTGAATTTCCTGCAGTGGGTCTCCTGAAGACAAGCTGCAATGTATTACTAAAAACATATAAACAGACACACACACACACACATGCAGAAAATGGGGCTGGCACTGGAAGAAGCTTGCCCTCCATCCCATGGGGTGGGATGGAGCCCAGGGCATGTATCTGTGAAGCTTACTGACATCCAGGCCTGACCCAGCAATGCCCTCCCTCACCACCAAAGAGTCACTTGAGATCCTGAGCCCTTGGACCCTGATGGACTGACTAATAGAAATCTGTCTGGATTAGAAATAGCAAGTAGCCTGCCTGAGGGTTAAGAGAAGGGATTCCCCCTTCACATAAAGGATTGTGTCAGCACACCCACTGTGGCTGGAGCAGGGGAGACTAGGAGCTTTTTATGTGACTTATCCAAATAATAAACCTGGGTCCTAACCCTGAGAGCTAGATATTACTGGGTCATATCAAATTAATAAATGCCCAGGGCGTGGAGCTCAAGATATAGCCAGGGTGGTACTTTAAAATGCAAACAGGGGCCAGCAGGGTGGCTCAGCAGGTAAAAGCACTTGCCCTCCCGGCCTGATGCCCTCAGATCCATTACTGGTGGATATAAAGGTGGGAGGAGAGAACTAACTCCATGAAGTTGTTTTGTGATCTCACACACTCACTAGGGTGCATGCATCACACACACACACACACACACACACACACACACACACACACACACACGAGAGAGAGAGAGAGAGAGAGAGAGAGAGAGAGAGAGAGAGAGAGAGGGAGAGGGAGAGGGAGAGGGAGAGGGAGAGGGAGAGGGAGAATAAAAGTAAGAAAATCAATCCGAATAAGCCACGTAGTTAGGTTGCCAATAGCTTCTAAATGATTATCAAATGGGACCTCTTGCATCCACACAACTGTAAGTATGCAGACTACTTGGGATTGCAGAATGGGACAGGGCTAGGTCCTGGGAATGTGGGCGGGGTGGTCCTAGGAGGATCTTTGTTTTCACAATGAGAAATCAGAGATAATACTTTAAAGCATAAATATTCGAGGAATAGCAATGAAAACATGGGATGTAGGAACATGTTTCTACATTAATAGATTTTCCGTTGTTGTAGCAAAGTATCAAAAGCCACACAGTTGAGAAAAAGAAGGTTTTTACAGCACACGGTTTTAGGGTCCAAACAGCACGGTAATTGCTATAGCAAGGGCTTTCCTGGTTTATCACGATATGGCAGGATAGGGAGAGATCACATGGTGAGAGACAGGCTGATTCAGCCTTTGGCAGCAGTCATGAAATACCCACATCCTACTAGAGCTGTATCTAGACCTTCCCAGGGCACTGACCCTCAATAAGAACTCACTAGGACCCACCTCTTAATGGGCCCACATCACCTCCCCACACTGCTACAGGGAAGACAGAGCCCTTAACCACATCCCACCCACAGCAGGGTGCAAACGGCAAGGCAATCATTTAGAAAAGTTGGATATATTCATCTTCAGAGAGTAGAGGTGGAAGAGGCAAGGGGTAGAGGAGTGTTCTGTCTTCCATACAGGCTTTATGCAACCCTCGTTACAGGGATGCATGAGTCCTTTTGATAAGAGCAAAAACCACAGAAAGCATGACCTCATCCCGGGGCCCCTGCATCCATTTGTTTTAGCTCTAGGTTGAAATCCATGTGTTCATCGTGATTTCCTCGTTCATCATATTTCTTAGATGGCCCCAAGCTGAGGCTAGCTCATTATTGGCAAGGCAGAAAGTTGTGGTCCTCAACTTCTTCTTCCTCATCAGGAAGTCCCCAAGACAAAAGCACAAAAAGTGCAATTAGATTCTAGTGACTTTGCTGGCTTTGGAGATATTGAAGGTGGCTATACCAAAGAAAACCCTAAGTTCTACGCGTGATAAAATTCAGAAGTGATGTCATTGTGCCTCAGCTCTGCCATGAAGCAAGCTATTCCTGTTTAAACTGTTAGATGACTGTTTCCATAAACCAGCCTCCCTCCAGCTTCTTCCATTGTCCTGAAGGTCAGCACTCGGTAACTTTTTACAGGATCCACTTTTGTTTCAAATTGGAAGCTTACCCTGCCCATTTCTCTGTGAAGAGGAATTTTCACATATTTATTTTTAATCAGCAGATGAGATTACCAATACGTAATGCAAGCCCATGATGCCAAACTGAAACTTCACTTGGCTATTTAGCAGCCCACAGTCCAGACTCACCCTCTGTGAAGACAGGAAGTGGTCCTGCGCTAGCTCAGCCTAATTTGCAAAGGCAAATCTGTGGGCCAAGGCCTAGATCCTACCACTTGGTTACAGTCCCCAGACTCCCCCAGCTGTGTGCCCCATGGGCAGCCAGAGCAGAGAGAAAGCACCTGGCTCCTTTTGTCCACAAACACAAGTGAAATGAAAAGCAGAAGCTTCAGCTGGGATATTTCCAGTGAAACAACACTAGCCCCGGGGAAAACAAGGCTTCTTTTACACTGCTGGGGAGAGATGCCAGTCTCCACTGAGCATTCTCGGACAGGACCACTGCTGGCTCTGGGGATACAGATGCCTAACCCCCACCCCTATATCCTCATTGTCACTCTACCAAGAGGGGTGAAGTTCAGATGCAGGCCCCAGGTTTCAGGCCTTGGCCAGCATTGTTCCTTTTCTTTTGTGACTTCCTTCCTTCCTTCCTTCCTTCCTTCCTTCCTTCCTTCCTTCCTTC
>CAJQZJ010000067.1:1394891-1411295 GCA_907164525.1 Lophiomys imhausi
TCTCTCTCTCTCTCTCTCTCTCTCTCTCTCTCTCTCTCTCTCTCTCTTCCTGCTGCCTGCTGCCTGCCAATCCAGATGTAGAACTCTCAGCTTCTTCTCCAGCACCATGTCTGCCTGCACACTGCCATGCTTCCCACCATGACAATAATGGACTAAACCTCTGAACTGTAAGCCAACCCCAATTAAACACTTTCCTTTATAAGAATTTCCATGGTTATGGTGTCTTTTCACAGCAATAAAAACCCTAACTAAGATATATGCCTTAAGGAAGAATTGTATTAACATGTATTAATCATACATATTTTGTTTTGAGATAGGATCTTACTATGTTTCTTAGAGGCTGGTCCAAAACTCCTGGGCTCAACAGACATTTCAGCTCAACCTTAGGAGTAGATAAACACCCAGGCCCGTGGATTAATGCTATTTTACAAGCCACTTTCACAGGTCTGAAAATTCTTTGACAATGAGTAGGTGGAGATTTCTTTGTAAGATTAGCTCTTTCAAGTTACTGTGTAGTGTTTAATTTCATTTTTAAACTTTGGGCTTTGAAGACAGGATCTCACTGTGTAATTCAGGCTGGCCTTAAACACATGTTTCTTCTGCTGCTACCACTGTCTTAGTTTGGGTTTCATTGCTGAGAAGAGACACTATGAGCAAGACAACTCTTATAAAGGAAAACATTTAATTGGGGCTGGCTTGCAGTTTCAGAGGTTTAGCCCATTATCGTCATGGAAGGAAGCACGGCAGTGTACAGGCAGACATGGTGCTGGAGGAGTCAAGAATTCTACATCTTGATCTGCAAGCAGTAGAAGGAAACTGTGTACCGCACTGGCCAGAGCTAGATCTTAGGAGACCTCAAAGTCCACCACCACAGTGACATACTTCTTCCTACAAGGCCACACCTCCTAATAGTGCCACTCCTCATGGGCCAAGCATTCAAACACATGAACCTGTAGGGGCCATTTCTATTTAAACCATCACAACCACCCATATGTTAGGATTGCAGACATGCACCACTATACCTACCAATTTAGAACTATTTCAGAGATGCACACACACACACACACACACACACACAGAGACACTTTCAATATACATACGCTTTTGGTATATAAGTCATATATAGGCAACAGTGCTTAGTTTTGTTTTATTTTTGACACAGGGTCTCACTAGCGTTCGTTGGCTGGGAACTTGCTATTTAGAGATCCACCTGCCCCTGTCTCCACAGTTCTGGGATTAAAGGTGTGTGTCACCATGCCTGGCACATCAGTATTTTTGTAACTAACATCATTATTTTCATTCTTTTTTTTTTGCTTGTAAAAATGTTCTTTTTATTTTGAGATTATAATAGAATTACATTATTTTCCCCTTCCCTTTACTCTCTCCAAGGCCTCCCATAAACCCCTCCTTGCTCTTTCTCAAAGTAGGGGACTTTTATTTTTTTTAACTAACTGTGATTGTGTATGTATATGTGTACATATACGCATATATATTCCTAAATATAACCTGCTCAGTCTGTATGGTGTCACTCATATGTATGTTTTCAGGGCTGACCATTTGCTATTGAATAACCTTTTAATGAAGATACTATGGCAACCTCACAGTACATTTCAATTATACCTTTGTAGGCAAATCCCAGGTTAATATTTTTTCCACAGGAAATGTTTACAAATTACATCTAAGGTACATTTATTATTTTTGCTGTTTTGAGTGGACTTATGTGGGTGTAGTATAGTATAATTTGAGGGGAAGAAAATGAGAAAGGCTAAACATAAGGGAGAACTGAATGCAGATAATGGATATACTTATGAAGGAAAGAGGACACAAAGCTAATTGATTTTCTGGTTCTGATTCGGTCAGAAATATTTGGTTTTGTTGGTGGGTAAGTACACAAGATTTATTCAATACTAAAAATGAAAATGTAGTGTGACACTCCACTGTTTCTAATTTGAGTGCCTATTCCAACTGTATAGAGGTTCACTGACTTTGGGTCTGGTTCATTATGGTGTACGGTGTTTTTAATTTTTTTGTAAGCTTTTTACAATATTTTTTAAAAGATGTATAATTAAACTCAGTACTACCATATAATACTCATCCCAAAAGCTATACCCTGCTGGACACTTTCATAAGATGTTTCTGCTAAGAATGCCTTCTTTATTTTCATTCTTAAGTCAACTAAAAGAACGTGCACCCTACAGAAACACAGCAATGATGACTAGCACTGTGTCAGTGGGCAGCATTCTTGGTCCTCTCAGAGCTTGTCGAGGTGCTACCTCAAAGAAGCTGAACTCTAAGGAAACTGTTTCCTGATGCTCTTTGCTCAGCCTCTTCCTCTGGGTTTCATCCCAAATAGAAGCCTATTAAGGAATGCAGGCCCCTTGGGTCAACAGGAGGTCCAGCTGCAAGAAACAGAACTCTGCAGAGAGAGCAAGTCTCGGCCTTGGTTAGGCTCTCGGAGGCTGCTGTTGTGTCTCTGCTTATGAAGACCCAGGCTCTCTAAGTGGCTCGGGGTCAACAGCTCTGTCGCTCCTTCATCTCTGCCCACATGACCAATGTGTAGAATATTTGAAAGAGGTATTTGGGATGAGTCCTCTGTTGCTTTCACAGTAGCCAAAACCCAAGCCAGCTTAAAGGCATAACCTCAATATAAGTGCCTTGACCGCTGGTTCCCTAGGCCAAAGTCACTGTACCTCAATGTTCAACACAATCAAATGTCATCTTCCTGGAAGTCCTCCCCAGTGAGCATTTATCCAGACTCCACATACCATGAAAGAAATATACTTGGATGCTAGTGACCCACTTTTGCTTCCAACTGGCCAACTGACCACCACATACTGCTTAGCCCTCAGTTTCTTCACCTCTAAACTTTAAGTGAAGCTGGGTGTGGTGGCACATGCCTCCAAAGCTAGCACTTGGAAGACTGAGGCAGGGGGACTTTAAGTTCAAGACAAGGCTAACTACACACTGGTTCCAAAACAAAAATATGTTGAAAGATTAGTGTCTTTCAGTTCCAGCATGCTGTGAATATTGAACATTGCCAAGAAAAATGTCTCAAGAGAGCATCCTTGTCTTATTTCCACCTCTGTACTTCTCTCTACTTGACCCTCGCATGGCAAATATCTGATGCCTCACTCTTTCACACCGTAGCCAAGTACTTAAGAAAATCCAGAATATCTTTTTTTACCAAAGAGCATGAGCCACATTCTCTACACATTGTCTTTTCTTGCTTTCGAGATCTCCACCACCTTTGAGAACCAGCTAATGGCAATGTAGCTATTTGCCTCTGGTTTACACAAAGGAAATTGCAAGTTAAATTCTTCTCATAGGAAGAAATATGTCTAGGGGAATTCCCTGGATTTTTCTGGTCCTCCAGAATTTCAGTGTGCTATGTATCCATGGAGTTGTGAACTTACTTGATAATATATATTTTTAAATGTTATTTATCATCAGAGAGTTATGGAGGGTGTGCTAAGGCATATTGGATAAAAACAGACCTTCTATTTCCATCTTAAAGTTAAAAGCAACTATTTAATATGCCTTGCTCCATCTATAATCTACCAAATATTTGAATCCTGATAGTACTGTGCCTAAAGACACAGTGGACTGAGATGTGATTTACAGTCTTCTCGGGATGATTTGCTCTGAGTTTGGCTCCCTTTGAAAACCAGAGGCAGCCACGTGGTTCAGTTCTGGCATGTAGTATTGCTTGTTGTATAGCTGAAACAGGGCTGCCCTTAGCTGTCTTTCTGACTTTGCAAGACGAACATACACCATTATCAAAATTAATCCATTTGCACTGGCACAACAGTAGGACTGTTGACTCTCCGTGGCATTAAAAGAAACGCTCAGCTTGCCCCTCTGCTTTGAGATCTTGACCACAGGGTTCTTTGCATGAGATGGTGATGGCCAACATTTCCAGACCTCTGGGACCAAGGAAATGCAATATGATGACAGCCTATGGTTTTTAGACATGGCCTAAAAATAAATCAGTGTGAGGTCTGCCTCAAATCCAGTTATATCCAAAAGGTTCTTCTGAATGCTTTATTTGGCTCATTTATGATGCTGTAAAATCTTCTTTTCGGTATGTGGGAAGGCGCTTCTCCTTGTTTAGACCCTTTAAACTTGATCTCAGTTGCAGCTTTGACCTAGAGAATCCAGACTCTGTTCTTGGCTGTGCTTCTGCAGGCAAGTCCTTTGTTCTCCTAGAACCTGATTTTTCTCATCTAAAAGAACAAAATTGAGAATAGACCATATTTTCAGAACTGTTACATCATATGCAGGTCCAGGACCAAATAAACTGATAAGGTGTAATTAAAAGAAAATATTAAGGATATTAAGACAGCAACAATAGGTTCCAGGTGTGAGGATACCTTCTGGGTTCAGCACCCTGCTTAGCAGCACAGGTCAAAAGTACAGGTAATAATGACCCACCCCTTGTCCATCGCCGATGGGCTTCTCTTTGCTCCCACATAACCAATTCTCATGTAAAAATCAAGCACAAACAAAAGAAAAAAACCAGAAAGCAAAGCTCTGTTTTCTGGGTAGAATCTCTCCCTCTCCCTTTCCCTTCCCCTGGCCCTTTGACCAAAGACTGTGCCTTTGTCCTTTCTGACTCATATTCTCTAAGATGGATTTTCTTCTTTCCTGTCTAAAACATCCAAATGACCTTTGCATTGGGCCTTTTCTCAATCGCCATATGTTAGATAATTGTGCCCTAAGGAATTGCTTTCAGAGTGGTCCAAACACAAAAGAAAAACACACAGCCAACTCTTTCTCTGGAGGAGCGCAAACATTTCCTTAAACCCAATTGTCTCAAGAGGGAAGCTGACAGAATAAACCTTTCACCCAGAGAGTCCATTCTGCCACTCACTTGTGCTAGATCCTGTTCGCCTTTTTACATCCCTGATTTATCTACTGTTTGCCAATAAAAGCAGTCATGGTCTTTGATTTAGGTTTTTCCACATTGGAAAAATGGCCAGAGAAAATGACCCAGTTGAGTGCTTTATTAACATAAAAAAAATGATGTGCACAAAACACTGGCAGGTCACTGCCCTTTCTCTATGTAGCTCTATGGCACCCCTGAGAAGCAGGGGACTGCAGTTCAGTGCCAGCAAATTGATGGTTTTCTAGAAGTCAAGTTTTTGTAAAAAGTGAACAATCAAAACAGAACTTTATTAGTTGCACCTTAGCAATTACAAAGTGGTACACACCCCCAAAATGGAAGCTTCTCTTACAACACCTTATAAGGAATTTCATCTATGAATTCTCCATCCAGTTCTGATTCTGACAGATAAACTTCCTGTACAAAAAATTACCACCGCTTCAAAGCAGTAAAGAATCAGATCTATCCTTGAAACTATTCGACTTTTAGGAGGAAAGAGTAACCACAAATGTATTCACTGGAAAACACATGTATGTTCATTTATTTTTTAAAAATGAAGTGTTCTATTATTAAAAATAAGTGTATTAACTTTTATAATCTCAAAAAATTAAAATCTCATCTGATTCAAATATTTAGAAACATACATGTTTTGGTTATATTTTGGGTATATATATATGAGAGTGGAACCTGGCATCTCATGCATGCTCAGCAGGTGTCATGTATCTGTAAAGGCCACATGTGATCAATTTTTGGGGGCAAAACCACTTCTCTAGTTTAGGACAATTGCAAATAGTTCAGTGACCACATTCGTTAAAGATAAGCAAATGATAGCCTTTAATCCCAGCACTCAGGAGGCAGAGGAAGGTGGATCTCTGTGAGTTCAAGGTCAGCCAGGGCTGCTACACAGAGAAACTTTGTCTCGGGGGTAAGAAGTTAAGTGAATGGGTCTACAAAGCAATAGAAACTGACATTGAGAACTTAGCCACCCTTGCCTGCTGCCAGGATCATGGTGTAAATCTCTGAATGAGCTTCCTAGGGCTGCCATAAACTGGATGGTGATAGAAATGATCTACCAAGGGATAGAAATGCATGTGCTCGCTGCTCTGGAAGATGCAAACCTCAAATCAAACTGTCAGCAAGGCTCAAGGGGAGAGCCTTCCCTTGCCTCTTCATAGCTTCCTATGGCCACCAGAACTCCTCGGTTCATAGATACATCGCTCCAATCTCAGCCCCGTTGTTCCCTGTGCCTCTCCAACCATTTTACTAGTCCCATTCTACCCCAGTATGACTTCATCTTACCTAGGTGTTGTGGAATGGTGTCCTCCAGGAACGTCATGGCCCCTGCCATCTTGAAACCAAAACGGCTGTGTTCATCTGTACAGAACCCTCCCCAGACTGGGCCCACTATATTCCCTGATGGAAGGATTGGAAATAAGGTCATCAAACTCACACCCAAGATTACAGCCACTTGTTCCCTCCTGCCTCCCTCCAGCTGCATGCAATCTAAGGATCAGTACATATGAGGTTAAAAGTCCGCCGAATGGAGTACTCCATCTACACAGCTCTGGAGAAGAAGACACCACTGAGGCAGGGCTGGGGTTTTCCTGTAAATGATCCCTTTGGGGGTCACCCACACTCCCTGTAAGTAACCTTTCAGCTGTGTACCAGCAAGTAACATCAGCAAACTCACTGGTTTCACCACCCGGACCTGAACTCTTTTCTTTGGTCTGCCATTGGTGCCATATCTGGGGTAAATAGGCATTTGCTCACATCTCCCTGGGAAAAGGTCTGCAACACAGAGCCTATTGCCAATGACCTATTCCCAAGTGGTATCATCTTATGAGGTTCTGGGAAAGACCTCATGATATGAATTTGAATGCATCACTCCATGATGTTATTCAACCTGGTACACACCCCAAACATGTGATGAGTCTTCCTATGGTAAAATGAAACAGGACAAAAGCAATGAAGTAGTCTAGAGAAGAAAAGCTCAGTAAATACTGTTAGGGTCCAATCCATTCCCTCTACTTCAAAGATCTGAAGGTAGGATCTAGGAACCGATCACCTTCATTCACTTTGGAGGGCGAAAGGCTTATTAAAAATGGGGAATTCGGGGCTAGACTCCAGATGCCCTGGGTCAGAACCACTAAGTATTGAAGCCAGGAACTTGCATTTTAAACAAGCATGGGGGAGTTTATGCAATGGAAACTTGAGAAGCGCTGATCTACAATGTCAGACAGGTCTGCCTTATAGTTCCCTATGGAGCCTCTCAAATCCATTCCTCATTTTCCCTTCTTTACAGGTGAAATTGAGAACAGATGGACAACAAATTTTCTCATATTTAAGCATTATTATAGAGGTATTCCGAATTTCTTTTCTCCCTCTAGACCAAGCCATATAAATTCAAATAATATTAATTATTTAGTCCCGATAGGATATATTTTCTAATCATTAAATCAAACTTGGTTAATGTTTTTCATCTCAAGACTATAGACAACTCTTTGGTCTGTATGTATCCCTGTTTCATATTTCAGGTTAGAAAAGCCTGAGTCCTAAAGAACTCACACTAAAGTCAGCTGTATTAGAATGTTCCAGAGAACAAGATAAGTAATATACAGAATGGGAAGTCCCACTGTCTAAAATTGGAAGCCCAGAAAAATTCGTAAGATTGACTCCAGTCTTAGATTAAAGTACCAAGAACTGGGGTGCAGACAGTATAAAGCTCATTTCACAGGCAGAAAAGTATCAACATCCCAGCTCATGAATGCAGACAATAAGACACATTCTTCCTTCCACCTGCTCTGTTCAGGCCTACAGTAGATAAGAGGATGTCCGCCACACTTTCCTCAGTCCAATTCAAATACTAATCTCATCCAGTAACATCCTGAAAGACATACCCCAAATCATCCTCAATCTCGCACCCCCTTAGGTCAGTCAAGTCGCTAAGGAATTAGCCATAACACCATCCCCATCGAGATTCCTTACAGCCCTGACAAAATCACTCATGCTTCTGTGTTGACGGCTGAGTGGACAGTGGCTGCCTCGCCCACCTCCTTCCTTCCTGTCAGCCCTTTGTGTTAAATGTTATCAGTGAAGAAACTAACCTCCCACTTCTTGGCTGTGGTGCAAGCCCTGCTGGACCGCAGGAGGACATCAAGGAGACAACACAAGAGAACGGGGTGCTTTCAGGCAAGCCAGGGCTGCTTTTCTTCTGAACTTAAGCTTTTGCAAGTCTCAGACCCAGGTTTCTCCTTCTGAGCAATCCCTAGACGACAGTGAGTGAGATCTACACCAGGCCTCACACTGCTGGAGCCAGAGGATATGAGAAATCTGCTGCTGCTGCTGCTGCTGCATTTCTCAGCCTCTACAAACTCTCTCTCTCTTTCCTCCCTCCCTCCCTCAATAGAATGTCATGCCTGTCACTCACATGTGAATATGCAGTTATTATACATTCCTACCAGTATCTTTTGAGTACTCCCAGTCTAACCACAGAAGTAGCCATAGTAAATAAAACCAGTTTTAACATGTCCTATGAATGAGAGAATTCCTGAACAGGAGAGGGCTCTGATGAGGTGGGAAAAGGACAAAAACAGGAAGTCCTGTTTAGGTCTAGAAACACTGGTCAAGTGAAAACAAATGACTCAAGGAGGCCACTTCGTGTGCAAATGCAAGAAAGAGCAAGAGAGCATAAGAGTCAGGGTGCCCGGATTGTTGCCATCCTGCTTTTCCAATGGGGAAGCAAGTGCTTCACTCACTCATTGTAGTTCCCATTCTAGAAACAACTGGGTGGCTTTACTGACAGCCTTCTCTAAAATCAGACTACGAAGGTAACTATTCTGAAGGTTGATTCAAGTCACAAGTCATTAATCTAATACCCATTATGACCAGAAGTTTAAACATTGTTATTAAGAATTAGGGATCTGGGGAGGTAACGCTGTCAGTGAAGTACTTACCTGACAGACATGAGGAGCTG
Source organism: Lophiomys imhausi (assembly GCA_907164525.1). Taxonomy (NCBI): domain Eukaryota; kingdom Metazoa; phylum Chordata; class Mammalia; order Rodentia; family Muridae; genus Lophiomys; species Lophiomys imhausi. Next base: position 1,403,747 of record CAJQZJ010000067.1, read on the forward strand.
AGTTCCATCCCCAGCACCCACATAAAAAACTGGGCATGGGGGCCACAGAGCCGGCTCAGCAGTTAAGAGCAGTTTTTGCTCTTGCAGAGGGCTTGGCTTCAATTCCCAGCACTCACATGGGGGTTCACAAGGCTCTGTAAGTCCAGTTCCAGAAAAATCTCAGGCCCTCCTCTGGCCTCCACAGGCTCTTTGCACACGCGGTGCACGGACATACATGCAAGTGAAACATCCATAAAATAAAATAAAAAGTCTCAAAAAAGAAAAAAGAGCTAAGTATGGAGGCACACACTACAAACCTCGGACTGGAAGGATAAAACGGGAGGATCCCTGTGGCTTGCTAGAGGTGAGCCTCGGGTTTCAGTGAGACTGTCTCCAAAAATGAGATAAATAGCATTCCTGAGGAACAACACTCAAGACTGGCCTCTGGCTTCTACATGCTTGCGCAAGCACATGCATTCATACTCTCACCCACATGTGTGTGAGAACACACACACACCTACAGACACACGATAGTCATTGCTTGAAATTTTTACAATTTATTTAGGAAAGACATTTGTACTGTCGGACAATGAAATGTGATTGATCAGAGAGTAAAGGAGTCTAGAGTTGAGTCTTGAATGTAGGGTAGCATTGATAGAAGGAAGAGGAAAGACTTATTACAGGGGGGAAATGTGTGTATTCATGTGTGTGTATGTATGTATATATATGTATATAGTATACAATATATAAATTAATCCATTTAATATTATATATATTATATGTAATATATAAATGTAATTAAAAATAATTTGTGTATTGCATACAAAATATAAATACAATAATGTATATTGTATAAAATATATTTTGTGATATATAGCACAGTACCTCCAGTCCTGAAAACATTTTTTAAACTGATTTCACCATTCAGACATGGATTTTGAACCTCCATTTGTAACCAAAATTAAATTAGATCTATAACTCTGATTATCTTTACCTAGAATTATATAACAGCTCCTGATTTTTTGTTTGTTTTCTTTCTTTCTTTCTTTTTGTGAGACAGTCTCCCTATGTAGTTCTGACTATCCTGGAACTCACTATGTAGACCAGGCTGGCCTTGAACTTGCAGAAAGCAGCCTGCCTCTGCCTTCTGAGTGCTTATATTACAGGTGTGCACCACCATTCCCAACACAACTCCTGATTTCTTGACTTTTATGACATTTGTTCTTTGACAATATCGCACATGTATGAAATGCAACATGATTACTCTTACCTCACATCCTTTCTTATCTCCCTCCCACTCCTATAAAGTCTCCTTTTCCCTGCAAGCACCCTGCCCACATTCATCCCTTTTTGTTTTATTTTTTGACCCACTGAGTTTAACTGAGTCTGGACTGAAAGGGGCTGTGTTATCTTGGGCTTGGAACTATCTATTGGAGCCTGGTAGGCTCACCAGTGAATACACATTGATGTCCTCTCCCCCAGAATACATCCGTTGTAGATAGTGCAGTGGGAAGGAATAAGGCTCTGTGAGCCCCTCCCAGATGAATGATTGGCTGTTGACAGGCCCAGTTTTATACAGGCCCAGTGCAGGGGGCCCAGCTGCTCTGAGATAAAGATTACAGTGACCGTCATGCTTAGAAGACAGTATTTCACGGTCTTTCTCCCTGTCTCCTGGCTCTTAAATTCATTCTGCCTCCTCTTCCATGAAGTTCTCTGGGACTGAGAGGAGGTAGTATAAATGTCCTGTTAGGGCTAGGCACTCAACGATCACTTATTCTCAGCACACCGAGCAGCTATGAGTGTCTGCCTTCACCTTTTTTTTGTTTTGTTTTGTTTTTCGAGACAGGGTTTCTCTGTGTAACAGCTCTGGCTGTCCTGGACTCACTTTGTAGACCAAGCTGGCCTCAAACTCACAGTGATCCGCCGGCCTCTGCCTCCCAAGTGCTGGGATTAAAGGCATGCACCACCATGCCTGGCTTAACCTTTTTTTTTTTTCCTTTATTTTTTATTTCTTCAAGTTACATCTCAATCGCAGTCCCCTCCCTATTCCCCCTCCAGTCCCACCCTCCCACCCTTATCCTCCCATCCTCTTCCCTTTTTTTTTCCTTTTAAGTTTAAAGTATATCTTATTTCCCCCTACAGTTTCCCCTTTCAGTCCAACAAATGGCTCTTTCTCTTATAATAATAAATACAATACAAAACAACAGAGGTAATTAGGCCACAGTTATGAGGGTTATATGGCTTAGCGTACATTCCCAATGTCCAGTCCATATGTATTTGGTACCTGACTTTAACATTCTACTATCTAACCATCTCCATGAGTTTAAAGTTCTATATCTGACTCAACATTCATACTAACTTGCAACACAATTTTAAAAGTATCTTCTTAGATCTGTAACACTCTCTTGACTCCTAAAGGACTCAAACTTTAATTATGAGACTCTAGCTATCTGTTCTTCAACCACCTCAGAGACCTGAGAGGGATAAATATATTTGATTTTATAGGAAGTACAGGGCCTGCAGCTTCCCAAACTAAGAAATGACATACCAGTGGCTGCCTGGACAGTTCCCATTTTCTCTCCATACATTACAGCATCGATCTTCAGTCGTTTGGCCCCGTTTCTCTGACAGACATTGATTGTAGAGCAGGGGTTATGAAGGACTTGCCTACCCTGTCTTGGCAGAGCTAGGCTGTCGACTTACCTGCTTCCAGGTTTTGTCCTTTTTGGACAGCATTCTGTCTACAGTTGGAGCAAGGGGCTTTTCCTACCAAGAGATAGGCTTGTGACTAATTCAATCATCTCCCACTGGAGATTCTTCGATGCTCATCTTCTACTTGGAGGAGAATAGGGGGTGCTGTCAGGAGTTGATATGTCTTGATATAACAAAAAATCTAAAGTTACGAAAACATCTTTGAATGCCATATACTGCAGATCTCTTGAGGTTTTTGAAGACCCCCTATCTATCTCTTATATTAGGGTAAGCAGATGTTGCTTGTCTCTTAGCAGCTTTATTTCTGATTAGCTTAGAAAATAACTATAATAGGCTGTCATACTATGGCTTAACCTTTTAATTGCAGAGAGAAGTTTCTCTGTTTGGCACCAATGTCAACTTACCTAAACAACAGTAGTGAATCCTCTCCTAGTGATTAAACCTCCACAGTCACAAGTTTTAACCCAGTCTCTTGTGTCAGAGATAAACTTCCTCTTACGGATTAGGCTTCAGATGTCATCACAGAGCTGTTGGTGGCTGCTACCCCTGTGACAGTTATGCCACTATTGTACCAACAGGTCAATCTTGCTTGGGAGAATGATATCATAATTCATAAGTTCATAGCTGAGTAAGATCACTGATTCCTTGTATCCCCAGAAAGTTAATCAGCACCCTCACTTGCTTTGAAATCTAGGAAGAAGGAAGCTTCCAGATCACTTCCAGCTTGGTTTCTCTATATTCTGCAACTACAGTGTGTGGTGTCTTTAACAATAAGGTTTATCAACTGATTCTAGTGGGTAAGAAAGAGGAATAGCAACAGCCTTATTATCTATCTTAGGGACCTCTCTCTGGGACTTTTTGTTCAGTAACTCATGGCTTTTAGGAAAAGCATTGCCTAGCCTAACAGAATATATATTTTCTAACATTTTTTAAGCTACACTTCTTAATTGGCTTACAGAGTAGGTTTTCATATGGACTTTTAATTTTTATTTTTAATTTATGTGCATTGGTGTTTTGCCTGCATGTATGTGTGTGTGAGGATGCCAGATCCCCTAGAACTGGAGTTACAGACAATTGTGAGCTCACATTTGAGTGGTGGGAACTGAACCAGGGTCCTCTGGAAGAACAGCCAGTGCTCTTAACTGCTGCGCTATCTCTTTATTTTGTCATATGGCTTTTTCTTATACTCTGTGTTTTGGTTACCCCTCCCTCAGTGCCCCTTCATCTTCCTGTCTCCCTACCCCACCCCTGATTAACCCTTCTCACCTCTAGTAGTGCCCTTCCTTACTGTCTTCTCCACTTACATTATGCTATCCACTTTCCCTTAAGGCAAATGCTTCCAGCACTTTCTGGACCATCATGCTGCTTGGAGGGAGGGAGTGAAGTCCTGAGTGAGTATGTGTTGTGTGACATGAACATGGCCACAGTCAGATACCCCAAGGCCTCAAACCCACAGGGAAAATGGCAAAACCTTCCCTCCTGGTCTGAGCATGAATGTTGACAGCGTGTACCAAAAATGTCCACCGTAGCTTCCTCCGTGCCCTTACATTCACAGCCTGAGGACTGCCCCCCTACAGTGACCATTCCTACCAAGGTTAGCTAAGCCTGCCTCCTTGATTCGGCTGTCTGCAAGAACCCTGCCTTTCTGTTCACCTGTATATAACAAACACACTGAGCTTCCAGGCTTCATGGTTTCTCTGTAAGAGAGCCCAGTTCACCCAATCCCAGATTTTCTGTCTATGTCTACATGTGTTTGCCTTTTCTTAATTTCCCTCACAACCCAAGTCATATCCAAACTTGGAGCTGTGCTGGAAATGGCAGATGCATTTTTAGCAAAGATCAAATGATAGTGTCTTAAATAAAGCAGGCTTATCTTTTACGGAAATATCTTGTTTTGTTTGTTTGCTTTTTGAAACAGGATTTCTCTGTGTAGCCCTGGCTGTCCTGGACTCACTTTGTAGACCAGGCTGTAGAGGCAGAGGCAGGCTGGTCTTGAACTCACCGAGATCCGCCTGCCTCTGCCTCCTTAGTGCTGGGATTAAAGGTGTGCGCCACCACACCTGGCTTATGGAAATATTTTATGAAAAAGATACACAGGAGTAGGGCAGAGCTTCCTTCTATTGTGTTGCTCTGTCATCCTTACAATAGTTCCCACACTACTGTGGACCCTTGTGCCAAACCACAAGAAAAAGAGAGTGCCAAGAATGGCAGCTTCTATGTAAGCGTTTGTTCAGAAGATTTACACATTTCCACTTATCTCCAATTGGCCAAATCTTGGCCACTTATCCAAACCTATCTGCAAAGGACCCTGGGAAATGTAGTTTGTAGAAGTAGCCTTAAGCTCAGCTAATTTGTTCCCAGCACTTGGGAGGCAGAGGCAGGCAAATCTCTGTGAGTTCAAGGCCAGCCTGGTCTACAGAGAGTGAGTCCAGGTCTGTCAAGGATACACAGAGAAACCCTGTCTGGGGGGGGGGGGGGGAGCAAAGTAATCCCAGCAGCACTTGAGTACTTGGAAGACAGAGGCACCAGTGAGTATCTCTCAGTTCAAGAGTAGCCTGGTCTACAGAGTGAGTTCCAGGATAACCAAGGCTACACAAAGAAACCCTGTCTCGAAAAAGAAGAGGAGGAGGAGGAGGAGGAGGAGGAGGAGGAGGAGGAGGAGGAAGAAGAAGAAGAAGAAGAAGAAGAAGAAGAAGCAAAGAACAGTAGATATGAGGCAGATAACAGTCTCTGTCCTAATTGGAACTCAATAAGAAAGTCTTTTATGAAATTGTTTTGGAAAAGAAATTAAAAAAAAAAAAACCCGGGTTTTTCAGAACTGCCATCTATTTGTAAAAGGGAAACATAAGAAAATACCTAAACAATTTTCCAGAACCGTAATCTAGATTCTGGGATTTGAACTAATAAGCAGGCCTGGAAAGCATTGAAGAATTGTGTGGGTAAATTAGATGCCAGACCTTTGAACTGAACTATTTCTTCCCCTTTAGGTACCACACTGGGACCCCAACCGGCACAGACTGCCATGGTTAACGGCTGAGAGGACCAGCTCTTACTGTAAGATTCATTCCAGACACATACCCCCCAACTTGATTTCGCTTCCCTTCGTGCAGTAAATTTAAAAAACAGCCTAAGAAAATATGACCGGAGAACTGAGAGACAACTGGCACATTACAGTGGACAGGTTCCGAAGCATTGCGCGGGGAGAATTCTGAGCCAGTGTTGAAGAGGTGAGCGTGGCAGCACGCTATCCTCCCGAGTACCCAGAGTCTCCTTGCCAGGTGGCCTCTGGCCACAGCTTGCTTCGCCAAACTCTCTCGGAGCATGGCCTGGATAGTTTTGCCCCTAAATTAAGAGCAGACATTCCACTACCAAATTGGGGTTCCTAGCAACTAAGTCAAAGACAACAAAAGTCCTAAATCGGGAACTGGCTGTTCTCCCGTGTTGCTCCCACCCGGAGCGGAGCTGGCATAGTAACTGCCGTGGCTGGAGCGGTGCGGTGTGTCTTAGGTCAAAATCCAAAGTGTGAGGCTGGCACACGACTCAGCAGTTAAGAGCACGTGCTGCTCTTCTAGAGGACCTTTGTGTGTGTCCCTAGCCTCTCTCTTGACCTTTGCCTCTTTGCCACTGGAGCCTTGACCTCGGAGAAGTTGCAGGCGACTTGTGGGACTAACGGCTCCCTCCTGTCCCTGTCTTCAGAGTCTGTGGGGGTTGCGTCAGCCCCCAAAAGTTATCTGCTTATTTGTTTTTACCCCCTTGAGACCCAAAAGATTTAGAAACAGATACTGTTTCTAAACAGTATCCAAACAGATGCTGCTATCTGTTTGGTGGCCTGTCTCCCAAAGGTCCACCATGCCAAGGAGTGGTCTTAGGAAGTGCTGTCTTTGGGAGACAGGCCTACAAGAGGTCCTTGGGTCACTGGAGCATGCCCTCTCAGAGGGCTCTTAGACCCTACTCTCTTAGTCTCCTCCTGGCTTCAGGTGCGGCTGCTAGATCTGGTTGGCACACTCTCCCATGATGTTCTGCAGCTCTCATCAGAGTCCCAAATCCTGGGGTTCCCTAACTCAGGCTTGAGCTGCCAAACTCACAAATGAAATCTCTTTATTTTGTAAGTAACCTATGTCAGATATTATTGTTTAGTTTAGTTTAGTTGAAACATTTTATTAATATTTTATTTTTTGTTTGCCTCCTTAAGGTACACGTGTGTGCTCCTGTGTGGGTTTATGTGCACCGTATGCTTGTAGGTGTCCTTAGAGGGCAGAAGAGGGTATCAGAGCCCCTAGTGCTGGCATTACAGGCAGTTATGAGCTGCCTGATATGGGTGCCGGGAACCAAGCTCAGATCCTTGGGAGAGCAGAAAATGTTCTTAGCCACTGAGCCATCTCTCCACCATTTTTTTTTTTTCATTTGAGACAGGGTTTCACAGTTGCTCTCCTAGAACTGTCTATATAGGAACAAGCTAGCTGTGAACTTCGCAGTCCTCCTGTGTTCTTAGCCTCCTGATCACGAGGAGCACAGGAAGACTGCCCCATGCCCAGGTTTACTGTCTTTTCTTCGGTTATTTTGAGGGTTGAATCCAGGGCCTTATGGGTACTAGCACAAACTCTCCACCAGTCTATAACCCCACCCCTCAGGTGTTTCACTGTCTTGGCAAAAAGCTGAGAGATACAGTAACCAAATTCATCTGTAGAGGCCTCTAGGAACATGAAGAAGGCAGACTTGCTTCCCAAGGAGTCTCAAATTGGACTATAGACACAGAAAGAGTCTGTTGACTATAGTGTTGTTGTACTATTCTTTTTCAAAATGTTTATATGTGCTCACTCTATCTATCATCCATCTATCATCATCATCTATCCATCTG
>CAJQZJ010000067.1:1411305-1436017 GCA_907164525.1 Lophiomys imhausi
TCATCCATCTATTTATCATCTATCACCCATCTATCTATCATTTATTTACCTATCATCTATCCATCTATCTATCATCCATCTATCATCTATTTATCTATCATTTCTCTATTATCTATCTATCATCTATCTATCATCTATTTATTTATTATCTATCTATCTACCTATCTATCTATCTATCTCTTCTTACATGAACTGTAGACTGACTCAGAATTATGGGAATGTCTGACCCCAGTTTCAGGCAGATGAGTAGAAGAGGCCTGTGCCCCCGACCCTCCATGTCTTGAGGTTCCCTTCACTCAATGTGAGTCCCACTAAACTGAAATGGCAGCTTTCCACAAGAGGGAAAACTTATTCAAAAATAACCTCTTTAATGTTTACTTTATTTGACTCTAAGAATAGTATGCATTCTTAGTTTAGAACCTGAAGTGAGAAACCAAGAAATGTAGAGAACTTTTTAGAAGTATAATCTCATCATCATTAACAATGTTTTGGTATATTTCTTTTCTGTCTTTTTTTTTCAGTATATACAGAGAACTATCATACAGTTGCAGGCAAGCAGAATAATGCTTTTTGTTTGTTTGAGAAGGGAAGGAGAGAGAAAGTGTGTGTGTGTGTGTGTGTGTGTGTGTGTGTGTGCACATGCGCGCGCATGTATGGGCGTGTGTGTGTGTGTGTGTGTTTGCACGCACGCGCATCCATATGTGTGTGTGTATACATGTGGGCACACTATGGACGTGAGGTGCATGTGGATGTCAGAGGACAACCCTAAGTGCTGGTCCTCAGAAGCCATTCACCTTGTATCTTGAGACACGTAAAACAAGTACATTGTAGATTGAGTTATTTCTCCATCCCCTTTTTATTTTTGTTTTTCAAGTCTTTGGTCTGAGAAAATAAATAAAAATCTTGCACATGCCAGGACCTTTATACACAGCACACTTACAGTAGTAGAACCAAAGAATACTTCACTTTTAAATATGGCAATTACATACAGTATTCGAGTTATTGTGATTACAAATCTTTCCAGTAAGTTTTATGAATTAAAAATGTTTTATGCATTCTGCCACATGATACTATACATACTTACCGTATGGCATTTCAGTGTGTGTACTCAATGGGAAAGGTAACATATGTTAAGTACTTTGTTGGTCAGGATTTGACTGTATGTGGCAGCCCTTACTATGGTCTGTGTTTTCTTGCTGAAGCAGAAAGAACCAGTGTGCCTGTGGAATGGGGCTGTGGCAACAGCAGCAGGAACAACTTGAACACAAAAATCACATTGGAAAGGGAAAAGGCTGCCAGAAGTATGTTAACCTTTCCTCCGCGTCATTGGATTTAATTCGTTAACTCTGTAGTCAGCGCTGCTTCTTTGAGCCCAAGGTTCATAAAAAAAAAGTGTTGCTGGCCCTTGCTGTTCCCAGTTGACGATGGTAAGGAAAACAGAACCCTGAAAGCTCATATTGATGGGAGCAAAGCTGGAGCCGGGGGTCAGCCCAGTGCCCCAGTTCCTCTCGAGCCTGTCAGAACTGAACAACTATTCATAGCTGCTGGAGGGCATCCAAGCTGGGAGTGTAAATTTACGTGTATCATCTTTGCAGAGAGGAACTGCATAGTCCCCAGTGCCTCTTGCTTGATTCAGATAGACTGTTTATTTGTTTAGTCCTGTAATGATATTATCCACAGGGCTAGAGCCACACAGGGAGGATGAGGAATTCCTGGAGGAGGGAGCCTGTGAGTGTTTATTGCCCTGTCAGCCCTTCACGACAAAAGACAAAAGTTGCTGTAATGTGTGTTCCCACACATGCATCCATATGGACAATATCGAGTGTAGGTGCTGATGAAGAAAAAGGCTCCTCAGAATTCAGGGTGCCAGCTGTGTGGCTGAAAATGTGGAGACATGCTCTCCCGGGAAGCCTCTGATTGAACCCCACCAAGCAGAGCTGGGAGGAATTTTGAGATGTTATCCATACCAGAGGTAACAAGAAAGTCCAGGGCTGCCTGGCTCAGGCCACATGCTTCTTTGGGCCTTGGGCCTCATTTTTTTTCCCCCTCAGGCCCAGTGGTTTTGGTTGCCTTAGCAGAAGACTCTAGGTTTCTCATGGCAATGCATATTTGGGGGAACAATGATTTCCTTTTTTCCTCAGCACGTCTATTTATAGCTTCATTTTGAGACGGTTCTTAACTATACACGCATTTACCAACACCAGTTCTAGTTCATCTCTTCGGAACCACACGGCCACCAGCTAAAATGCACTGCCAATTGGTTTCTGATTATTTTTCTGGAAGGTCACGCTGTAAAAATGTTTTCTAGCTCAGGAACATGCCATCCATCCAAGAAATACACAACTGGAAAGAACGGGCCAAATGAACCAACAGAGCCGGCATGTCATTCCGCTGGCTGGCTGGGACACAGGGTTCTCTACTCATGGCCAGTTGGGCCCCGACTGTGGCTCTACTTTGGGTCTGTCACATGAATGCTGCCACCACACAGCTTACAGCTTGATCAATGCCACCTGCAAGTCTCACATAGTTTACCAACGCCAAGGCGGCAAAGAGCACTGGAAATTAAATGCAAACAGGATGGATAGCTGCCATGGGCTTTGAGAAACAGCATTGGGGGGACACACCCAAACCACTCCAACAACATGATGCCATGCTGCCAGAAGCCAGGGAGGAGAGATGGGCTGGCCAGGAACCTCACATGGCCTGGGGTCACTTTGAGCAGTAAGTCAAGGTGACCGTGGTGAGGTCAAGAATAGCATTATCTCAGAAAACACCCACCCCTGGTTCCCAAACAATGAAAACATCTTCAGGAGGAAGGCAGTGGAAAGAAATCTGAAGAACCCCATCCAGCTCACACAGATCCCTCCAGCCTCTATCTAGTGAAAAGCCGAACTGCCTTAATGTTATTACATTTGAATAATGGGATACAGACGGGAAACGCTTAGCAAGTAGACTGGAGGCCCATTTATAATCCTCCGTTGCCCTGAATCCTGGAAGAGGCATCGGTTTATGAGGGGCAGAGACTGCTGTGATTAAGTCTTGGGTTCAGGCTGACCCCCACCAGTCTCTGAGTGGCCTTCTCGGTTTATCTAAGTGGGAAAGAAAATCTAGAAAAATTCCTGCGCAGTGCTTACTGTGTAGGAATAGGAGGCAGAGGCAGAGCAGTGGGTATTTGCCCTAGAAGAGATCAGCCAATCCTTTTAAACAGAGGAGCTGTTGCAAAAGCAATCTATAGACACCCTGGGTGTTTTCATACCAGGACTAGTGTGCTCTGGACAAACGCAAATAGCTCCCTGCCTGCAAAGGGGTAGAAACCTTCCAACCATGAATGAGTTCCCTGCCACCCTCCTCCTAAGGGTGCCTGGCCCTGCCAAAAAATCATTTACAAATAAAGAACTCTCAGAAATGTGCCCTACCTTCGGCCATAGAGGAGAACCTCTTTTCCAATAAATATTTGGCCAGGAAAGGGGAAGAGAGGCCAAGAGTCACAGAGGGTGGGGCCCGCGGCCTGGGTTTGTTTGCATTGCCTGTCCAGAGCTGGAGCAGCCGGGCGCAGCTGACCACGGGTACAGATAGGTTAATTTCCACATGGAGCTGCAGAAACCCTATCCGCGGGTTGCGAAGCGTGGGTCAGCCAAGGCATGTTAATCTGTTTAGCATGTGCGCCGCACGGAGGAGCCAGACCACCGGGGCGCAGGAGGCGCGGCCGCAGCCGCAACCGCAGCGGCAGCCGCGCTCCTCCGGGGGAGCTAATAAAGAGCTTAAGGCAAGTAAGTGTATCGAGCTTGCGGCACGGCTCCTGGCCGGGCCGGCGGCCTCCGGGAGGGCGAGGCTGCCTGCGGCCGGCCCTCGCGTCCCGCAGCCCTAGGAACAGCGCGCGCAGCGAGCCCGGCGCCCGAACCTCCCGGGCGCCGTGGGCTGGGCTCCCATCGAGCGGGCTGGATCGGGAAGCGCCGCGGCGGGGAGGAGGGGAGCGAGGGCCCAGCCATCACGAACATTTTTAACTAATCAAAATATTTGCTGATGAGTATTTATTTTTACAAGAAGTCGGTTTGGCTGGAGACCTCCCGAGCAACTATATGGGCTGCCGTATTCGGTTTGTGCCCCAGCCAATTGCGGTTGGGCTTGTTGGATGTGTGCGCACCGGAGATCCCTTGCTCCGGAGATGTTTCTGTGTTTTGGGGAAGGCGCTTTTCCCCCAAGACCGTCTTTCTGCAGATGTCCCTTAGAACACAACCACATGTCTCCGAAAGCACCGGAGGCTTCTTGTATTGTGTTTGGGCTGAATGAGAAGATCGCACGCCCTATCCTGTCCCAGTCAACAAAAGAGAAAAGATCTGTTTTAAGAAAGGGGGCCAGAGCTAAGAGGTCCCCAGATAAGCCCAAACAACACGGGATTAATACAGGCCAACACCCTCCACACACCCCTTGGTACTGTTAAGCTTTTCCTTCCTTTTGCCTCTCCTCTCTCAAAACTTACCCAAGAAAGCCTCATTTCAACTTTCCTCCAGTAAAGTTGTTGAGTTTGGTCCAAAAGCGATTAAACAGCTGTTGCATTGAGTCATTGCAAAGCCACTGGCCACTGTCTAGGAAAAACCGAGAAAGCTTAAGTCAAAGGAGGTCCGACAATGGGCAAATGAGGGTTCAGCGTCAACAGCCTTGATCTGTAAAGATGCCTGGGAAATACTAGGCCATACCTCTGTACTGGTAAGTCATCAAGGATTGGCTGAAAATATCCTGGTTACTGATGGCATCATTAAGAAAATGGTGCTGGGTTCGTGTGATGCCTTGGAGAGGAAAGTCCTCGGCCCCCAAACTGACAACCTAAATTCAGTCTTGAGACCCACGTGGTGGAAGAGAACCAACTCCAGCACAAGTTGTCCTCTGCCCTCCACATGTACACTGTAGCATGTGTCGCACACGCCACATACACACACACACACACACACGAAAGCATGCACAAAATATTTTTAAAAATATTAATGACACCGCTGGGGCGTGGGTAAGTTCCCCGCTGTCATCCTCTGACATCCTCATCTATGTCTACTGAATTGGGCTTTTCAGTAGTCTTGGGGGGGAAATGAGGTTGGGCCAGGCTGGCTTGGTGAGGAGTGCCTGTAGGAAATGTGAATGAGCCAGTATTCAAATAATCAAGTTGGAGTTGATCAAGAAGCAAGTAAACTTACCCATCGTGAAAAGACTTCCCAAGTCCAGGCTGAGACAGATCACTTGAAAGACACAGGGAAACATGCAACTGCTTCCATGGGGATCCTAAACTAAGGATCACAGGGAAATGCAATGTGGCAGCTTCGAAAAGCAAGCAGCAGCATTTAGGAAATGGAAGTTAAATGAACAATTAGAAACCATGAATCCGTGTCTCCCTTTACTCTGTCAGAGGTTGTTTATGCAGTTTGGGGAACCACAAGTGAAGACATCTGAACTAAATCCTCCCCCCGACCCCCGTCGAATATGCCCTTCAGTTGCCTGGTTCATGCTAATCTTGACTCCAACAGTTGATTTCATAACAGTTACCACCTGTCTGACACTGCTTCATGTACGCCCCCAAGTCAAAACCAAATTGTCTGCGACTCTGCAGAGGAAGAAAGGAGTTTGTGGCTTCTTTCACTCAGAGAGAGGGGGACCCTCGCTCAGCCTTGAGTTTAGAGCAGAGGAAAGACCTAGCAAGAGAGCCTGCATTGCTATTATTTTGAACATGGTTGGCAGAGATGAGCAAAATCAAGGAAGTAAAAACTCTCAGAGCAGCTCAAAAGTCCTAACTGTGCAACTTAATGCCTTTGGGGTCAACTAAGAGAATAAATAGTTTTCATATTTCAAACTCTTATTTCCATGAGTCAGCAGCCTCTGGTCCTGCCACTCAAAAGAAAGACACCAGTAGTATCTGGTACCCTGCTCGGTGGGTGGCATCTTTGCAGCCTGGGCCCAAGGATCCACCTCCTGGGAAAGCATCTTAGTTGGCCCAGGTATCTATAATGCAATAGCATGGGCTGGGTGATGTAGACCTCGGGTGCTCACTTCTACAACTCTGAATTCCAGAAATCCAAAGTCAGGGGATGGAAAGATTTGCTGCCTGGTGAGGACCCTCTTCTGCCTTGCAAAAACCACCTTCTTTCTGTGTCCCCATGCAGCAGACCAAGCAAACTCCATTGGAAAGGTACTAATCCCATCACTGGGCCCCACCCACATGAGTTCATCTAAGCTCTGTTAACCTCCCAAAGGCCTAGGCCTCCAAATTTCCTATTGAGAGTCAAGACTATAATATATGAATTTAAGAATAGGAAAGATGAGCCTGGCTTGGTGGTGAATGCTTTTAATCCCAGCACTAGGGAAGCAGAGGCAGAAAGATCCCATAGTTCAAGGCCAGCCTGGTCTACAGTGTGAGTTTCAGAATAACCAGGGCTACACAGCGAATCTCTGTCCTGGAAGAATTTTTTTTTAAATGGGGAAGATACAAACATCTCATCTGTAAGACAGGAGCACTCCTATATCAGGGTGATATAGGAGTGGAACTGGAGACAAAGGACAAGTCTCATCCCATCCCAAGGCTCAGACTTGAGGTCCTGCAAAAGGCACACCTCCCTTGTGAAACCTTGTCTTTCTATCTTATGGCCCCTTACTCCTTGTCAGTATTTTTACAGCTCTTACTTTGCCATCCTAACTTCTGAAGTGGTATGGCAACAAGGCAGCAACAGCACGTCTTAGGCCTCTCTGTGCTGCTATAACAGGACAGCTAAGGCCGGGTGATTCCTGAGAACAGAAAGTTATCTCCCCACAGCTCCAGAGGATGGGAAGTCCAGGATCAAAGCACCAGCATCCTGTGATGGCACCACACACATGAGAAAAAGGCAAAAATGAAGCTGAATTTGAGGGGAACCCATTGCCTTGCCAACAAGCCCGCTCCTGCTGCTGTAGCTTTAGTCTGTGTGTGAGGGCAGAACCATTGTGAGCTCTCCACATCCTATTAAGGATCCACCTCTCCACACTGTTGCACAGGGAGACTGAGAACCCAGCGCTTGGAACTGGAGAGATTTTTCAGCGATTAGGAGCCCTTGTTGCTGTGGCAGAGGACCTGGGATCCCAGCACCTACATGGCAACTCAAGCCATTTGCAACTCTAGTTCCAGAGGATATGATGCCCCCTTCTGCCCTTCGTGAACATTCTTTATGCATATGGCGCACTGACATGCATGCAGACAGAACACTCATACATGTAAATGAAAATGAATAAGTCTTAGAAATACAAAAGGAGAAAAAAAGACTCCAGTGCTTATTTTGGGAAGGACACCTTAAATCGCAGCCAGTGATAATCCTGAGACGATGTTGACAAGAGCTAACCCTGAGTTAGCCTGTATCACATGCCACTGCTTTGTGTCCACAATGTTATATGGTTCTCAAAATACACCTAGAAGGTATATGAGTGTCATATGAGTCCCCTTTAACTACAAATAGTCCCCCACCCAACCCCACAGTGTCTGTGAATGATGACAGTATAAAGTTTTCATTTCACTGCCCCTGGAGTCAACAGTCTTTTAGTAGAGACTCTAGTATTTTTGTGTATCGGCATATCCCTTGCTAAGTAGAACTGTGTTTTCCATGTCTCTTGAATATGTCACTCTTGTGTCCCCTTTCTTTCCTTTTCCCTCCCTTCCTCACTTCCTAGCTTGCTTTCTTGCTGAGTTCTATATTTCATATGCTCATATGCTAGGCAAATGTTCTACCTCTGGGCAACATCCACAGCCCTCTCTTTACTTTGTTATCTTTTGAGACAGTGTCTTACTAAGTCTTATAGGCTAGTCTTAGACTAACTTAGTAGCCCTGGCAAGCTCTGAATTTGCAATCCTCCTGCTCCAGCCTGGGATTATAGGCCTGTGCCATAGGCCTGACTTCCCCCTTCCCCACTCTTTTTAAAAAAAATACAGGCCTCTTTTCATCCCTTCTGCTTATATTCTGTAGTGTACTTTTTCAAGCTGGTATCATTCCCATTGCTGCAGAAGAATGACTGATAGTTTTACTTTTCATGTATTTATTTTTCAAATGCACGAGACACCAAACTATGTATATTGATTGCTTTTCCATTGCTACGTGGATACTATGACCAATTTAGCATATGGAAGGGAGAGTTTTTTGGGACTTACAATTTCATAGTGTGGGAGTCCATGACCATCAAGACTGGGAACATAGCAACAGGCAGGTCAGCATGGTACTAGAGCAGTAGTAGAGAGCTTACATCCTGATTCATAAGCATGAGGCAGAGACAGAGAGCTAACTGGGAATGGGGTGGGCTTTTAAAGCCTCAAAGCCCTCTCCAGTGACAAACCTCCTCCTACAAGACCACACTTCCTAATCCTTCCCAAACCATTTCACCAACTGGGGACCAAACATTTAAGTATATGAACCTATAGGGGCCATTCTCATTCAGACCACCACACTAGGAAAAATGTACTTGTCCCATTTGTGACTCTAAATAATCTGAAACTGAGCTGAGAATAAAGTTCAGTGGCAGAGGGCTTGCCTGACATAAGGGCCTGAGTTCAACTCTCAACACCACAAAAATGAGTAAGTAAATATTAAAAGTTTTAAAAATTGAGTTAAATGTAAAATGGAAATGGTGTGGGGTTTTTTTCATGTTATATGTATGAATGTCCCCACCACCACCATGTAACTGAACTCTTTGCAAGAGCAGCCAGTGCTCTTAAGACTGAGCCATTTCTCCAGCCCTTAAGGTAATAAAAAATAAATAAAAACCCTTAGGCTTACACAAAACTAAGTTTTTCAGGCCCTGTAGGCAAGTACAATTGGACAGAGAAGGAACATGAGGACTCTCTGAAGAGTTTCAGAGGAGAAAGAACAAAAATTCCGAGTACTAATGGCTCTGACTTCACCCTGTGATGATCCTTGGAGTAAACAAGATACCAGAGCAGAGAGAACAGGTGGGACATTTTGGTTACTTCAGGGGCCTCTGGCCTGTGATGGGACTGGTAGTCTTGATGCTTCAGTACTAAGTAAACATAGCCAATGTAAATGTGCTTGGGTGCCTTGGGGGCATCTGAGGAAGCAACTCCAGAAGAATTCCTTTTCTCTTTTTTGTTTTCTTTCTTTCTTTCCTTTCTTCCTTCCTTCTTTCCTTCCTTCATGTCTTCTTCTTCTCTCTCTCGCTCTCTCCTTATTGACATGAGTGTATGTATTTGCAGGGTGATAATGTAGTGGTAATTTGTAGGGTGATTTTTTGTTACATATTATTTATTAGGGGGAGGCACTTATGTGCTATGTATGGCATGTGAAGGCCAGAGGGACATTTCTTTTCTCTATGTGGGTGTTGGGGATTAAATTCAGGCCACAAGTCTTAGAGCAAGTGACCTTCTCCACTGAGCCATCTTGCTGGCCCTAAAAAAAATAATCATTTGAAATAATCATAATCAATGTATGATGATTAAATCAGGGTGACCCTCTTTTCCTCTTCTTTTTTTTTCCTCTTTGTCTTTTTTCATTTTATTGGTTTTTTGTTTGGGGGGGGGTGTTTTGTTTTGTTTTTTTGAGGCAGAGTCCTGTTTTTTAGCCCAGGTTGGTCAGGAACTCCCTATGACAGCATAGTTGGACCTCAAACTTGAGTCCTCTTACCTCTGTCTCCCAAATGCTAGGATTTACATCTTCTTAAATATTTATCATTTCCCTGTATTTGAACTTCCAAATTTCTTTCTTCAGCTCTTTATAAATAAATAAATATATATATATACACATATATAATCTGTATAAATTTTACGTATGATAAATTGGAGAGAACTGTAGCCACTCAGTGTGCTGTGAGACAGTAAAGAGGCTCCTTCCTAAGTGGCATTGTCTCCCTCAGTTGATAGCCAGAAAGAATTTTTCCCAAACAAGACTGATGAACCAAATAGCTTTCAAAGTATGATAGACCCCTGTCGTTTAGATAAGCCATTTGTCTGGTGTTCCAGATGGAAAGGAAGATCAACCACCCCACAATTCCTCAAACAGCAGGTGCCCCTACATGGGCCAGACTCCTAGAAAGGAGACCAGAATGACGAGGCCCAA
Organism: Lophiomys imhausi; assembly: GCA_907164525.1. NCBI lineage: Eukaryota > Metazoa > Chordata > Mammalia > Rodentia > Muridae > Lophiomys > Lophiomys imhausi. The sequence goes on from CAJQZJ010000067.1 coordinate 1,421,373, forward strand.
TGAGTCTCCCAGGCTTCACATTCTAAAAATGTCCCATTAAATGAGTCCAAGCAGTTGCTTCTGAAGTCATAAATTCCAAAAGACAGTGAAAGTTGCAATCACAAGAGGTAACAGAAGCCAAACACATTAGGAACATGTTCCTGGAGCAAACAGTATAATCTGGGACACGCGGGAACACATGGTTTGCCTCCATCATGTTTCATTTAGTCATCACACTGAGTGCGCAGTATTTCTCTTTGGGTGCAAGAGTGATTGATTTCCTTGGGAGAATTGTTTGTAAGAACGTGAAAGTTGCCAAGGCAAACACGTTGGAGGGAAGTGTGGAGAAGGGGAGTGAGACTATTTGGAGTAGATCTGGACTGGGGAAGTTCATGCAGGGGTGAGACAGGGAGATGTAGAACAAATAAAAACATTCTGCACACTTCATCTACATAAATTATGTTCAGAAATTCGCTCCATGTAGACATTAGCTGTACAAACCTCCCAAGTGCACGGCTAGAATGTGGGCATGGAGCCAGCTTTTAAGTGAATGATTTGGAACTTTTCCTCCATATAAATTAATCTGTTCATATTTAGGTCAGCCTGATTTTAATCCACAAAAGTCATGTAGTCTTTAAAGGAAAAAAAAACAGTCATCTATTTGTTTCTTTATGATAGAATTCTATTACTGGCATATGAATAGATTCATTTCAAGATATGTTGATGGAATACAAAACATTAGGTGTATTTCCTGTGGTCTTTTCCTCTATTACAAAAAGAAGCCTCTCCAACTACGATACAGCAGGATTTTCAGTCTTGTAAATTAGAAACATCTCTCTTGGTCATTTACATGTTTACTATTGTGTTAGAGATACGTTTTGTTTAGTTCTAATCTGAGCATGGGTATCAGCTTCTAAGAGATGCAAATTGTCCTAAAATGCTCATGATACTTAGACACTTTGATACAATTGTGTGTATCTTCGTTGTGTTGTTTTGCTTTTGTTTTAGGACAGGGTCACCCTATGGAGCACAGGCTGAGATAACAGCATTTGCCAGGAGACTACTTCTGCACTAACATCACAGACTAACAAATGGAACTTTTGTTTATTCTATTTGGATTTTGCTTTGCCTATAGCTATAGTTAGGTGTAGAATGAGAACTTCTGAGAATTAGCTACAGGATACCTGAACAACCATCTCCATTTAATGGTTATCTAGAAGGGCTGGTGTGATGGTTCAGTGGCTAAGGGTGCATACTGTGTCGGTAGAGGACCAGAGTTTGGCTCCTAGCACTCACATTGGGTGGTTCTCAATGCCTGTAACTCCAGCTCCAGAAAACATACACACTCTTCTAAACACCACAGGCACTTGCACCCATGTGCATAAAAGCACACACATCTAAAAATAAAGAGCCAGCACAGCTCACTGTGTGGAGGTGTTTAGTACTCACGTTCAGACACAGTTCTGAATCTCTATTATCCCACGACAAGCTAGTGCCTGACAGAAGTGGAGCGAGTTTGTATCAGCTATCTTTGCCATGTAACAAATTAACCCCAACACAGAAATTCAGAGCAACATTTACTTCCTTGAAATTACTGTGGGTCAGGAGTCAGGCTACAGTTTGGCCAGACCCGATTCTTAGATCTGGGTGTCACAAAGGTCACCCAAGGTTTGACAAGGATGAATTAACTCCCCAGCTTGTTTACATATTGGCTGGAAGAATTTCATTCCTCTCTGGCCAACGGACTGAGACTTCAGTTGGCTTCTGTGGGCTGCTGGCCTCCCTCAATTTCTTCCCATGTGGGTCTCTGCTTAGAGAAGCAGAGCTCAATCTGTCAGCCAGTTGTACCAGTGCCACACAGCAAGGGGGCAGGATGGTCACCACCTCACCAGCTGCTCACATGCCCTTACTTTTATTTTTGTAGTTGATATATATTTGTTGTACAAAGTGATGATTTGATGGTCTTTACAGCAACAATCTCATACAAGGACATCACGCTTTTGACCATATGTATCCCCATACTTCTCTTTTTCCCCTTCTTTACTTCACTAATCTCTTTAATTTCCCCAGACCTATCCTGCTTCCAGTTTCATGTCATGCATACTGTGTGCTCATGCACATGTTTGTGTGTGTGTCTGTGTGTGTGTGTGTGTGTGTGTGTGTGTGTGTGTGTGTACGTGTGTGATCTAGGAGACATACCCAGAAAACAAGCAATCCAATCAATTTAGGCCCAATGAAATGAATATATGAGGTATCAATTGCCAATAAGCATATATATAATATCCAACATCCTTAAACATCAAGAAAATTGAAATTAAAACTACACTAAGATTCCATCTCACCCTAGTCAAAATGGCTATCTATCATCAAGAAAAACAAATAAAAATATGTGCTGGTGAGGGTGGGTCAGTATCCATTACTACTGATGGAAATGTAAACTGGTCAAATGACTTTGGAAATTGATGTGGAGGGCCCTCAAAACTAAAACTAAAACTACTGTATGCCCTCCCACCACCCTCACTGCATTGTCTGAGACGGAACCACTTCATTAAATCTGTGTCACACTCAAAAGGAAGGGAAATTGCTCAGAAGTTGGGAACACCAGGAAATACAGCTGACTGCCTCCCTGGCACTGAGGACTGTTAAGGGCTCACTTCCTGTCATGTGATTGAGACATGTTCCCCATAGGATCACATGTCTTAACACTCAGTAGCCAGTAGTAGTATTGATTTGGAAGTTTGTGGTCCCTTTAAGAGGTGGAGACCCACTGATGAAAGTAGAGCAGGCCATGGAGTCCAATAGTCAGGCCCAGTTTCCTATCTATTTTCTGCTTCCTGTGGATGCAGCGTGACCAGCCAGTCTTTGGTGTGTGTGTGTGTGTGTGTGTGTGTGTGTGTGTGTGTGTGTGTGTGTGTGTAGCCTTGACTGTCCTGGAGTTTAATCTGCAGACCAGGCAGGCCTCAAACTCAGAGATCTCCCTGCCTCTGCCTCCCGAGTGTTGGGATTAAAGGCGTGAGCAGCCACCACCTGCTTTCCTTGTATCCATGCCTCCCATCTGCTCTAGGACAGTGGTTCTTGTAGTGCAGGTTCTGGATCAACAGCATCACCGGGAGACTTGTTAGAGTTGCATGTTCTCAGGCCCATTTTAGATCATCTGAATCCTGTTTAATGGATCCCAGATCGCTGCTTTAATCACCAGGTAATTCTGAGCACACTGAATTTTAAGAAGTGCTGGAGGTATTGCCTTGGAAAAAAAAAAGGGAGCAGAGCTCGTTCTGCCTCCCAACTCTCCCCTCCAAAGACAAGCATATCTGTCATGAGAGGTTTACTTACATTTTCAGCATCCTCCTGACTGCTGGTGGTTTTGATATTGATGATCATAGTGGCTTGAATAGGAATGGCCCCTATAGGCTCATATATTTGAATTCTTGGTCATTAGGGAGTGAGTGATCCTAGTTCACAGGATTTAGGAGGTATGGCCTTGTTGGAGTAGGTGTGGCCTTGTTGGAGTGGGTGTGGCCTTGTTGGAGTGGGTGTGGCATCGTTGGAGTGGGTGTGGCCTCGTTGGAGGAAGAGTGTCACTTTGGGGTTTCAAAAGCCCAAGCCAGGCCCTGTGACTCTCTCTCTCTTCCTGCTGCCTATGGATCCCTATGTAGAACTCTCAGCTCCTTCTCCAGCACCATGTTTGCCTGGATGCTGCCATGCTTCCCGCCATGCTAATAATGGCCCTAATCCTCTGAAACTGTAAGCCAACCACAGTTAGACGCTTTCCCTTTTAAGATTTGCTGTAACCATGATGTTTCTTTACAGCAATAGAACACTGACTAAGACAATGACTTATAATAAAAACCAGGAGACATCATTTAATAGTACCTCATATGACATATCTAGATGAGATTTTTGTTCCCTGCCCCTAGTACTGGGTATTGAATCCAGAGTCTCCTGCATGCTAGACAAATGCTCTGCCACTGAGTGGATCACCAGCTCTCAAATATTTGTTTTGCTTTGTTCTGTGAATCTTTACTTTGGATTTCAGTTTTTGTTTTTTTTTTTTGTTTGTTTGTTTGTTTTCGAGACAGGGTTTCTCTGTATAACAGCTCTGGCTCTCCTAGACTCACTTTGTAGACCAGGCTGGCCTCGAACTCACAGAGATCCACCTACCTCTGCCTCCCAAGTGCTGGGATTAAAGGCGTGCGCCACCAACGCCCAGCTTCAGTTTTTAAAATCTAGCAGATCTCAGGCATCTAACCCCACCAGGATGATACTTTGTAGATTTTGAGGCCAGTTGGGATTAGGATGTTTGAACAAAGAGTCAGAAAAGCTGGTCAACAGAGGGAAAAGGTACTCAACTGTCTCCATGTTATATTTGTTTATAAACCTTAATTCTCTAGGAAAGTTCTTAAACTCTATCCACTCTCAATTGGGGCTGTAGAGATGGCTCAGCAGCTAAGAATGCTTACTGCTTTTGCCATAGGATCCAAGTTTGGTTCACAGCACCCACCAGGCAGCTAACAGCCTTTAATTCTAGTTCCAGGGGAGCTAACACCCTTTTCTGGGCTCCCCAGGCTCCTGGGCCCACATGGTGCCCATAAACTCAAGCAGACTCTCACCCATGCACAGAAATAAAAACAAATAGTTTTTCAAATGTTAATTGTCCCACAGGTAGGTTCTCAAAGGTATGAGATGGCTAAAATCATCTAATTCTGTGTCCTCGGTCCTTCTAATAGGAATGCATACTCTGAAATAGTTAACATCACACCTATGGGATACGGTGCTATAAGATACAGAATCTGAACTCTTCCCAGTTGTGTCCCATCTGTTCCCTCTCCCTTTCTTTTTACTATTTGTTTGTTTTTGAGGCAATTTCCCTATGCAACTCAGGCTTGCCTTGAACTTTCAGCCCTCCCCTCCTCAGCCTCCTGAGTCCTGGGGATCGCAGGTGTGCATCACCACAATTGTTCCTTCTGCTTTCTTTACCAGCTTTCAAATTTGTGGTCTTATCTTTGAAAGTCTTCTATGTTGTTGCAGAAAAGAATAGAGTCTGCGGGTGGAAGCTTTGGGTTCAAATCTAAATTCTAGTGGAACCCACGTAGCCTGAATTTATTTATTTAACCTCTTTGAACTTCGGTCTCTATTTTCGTGACAAGCTGAGCACATATCTCTGAGATTTGACATGAAAATGAAAAACAATACAATCCTAAAGTTCTTGCCACACAGTAGCTGCTAAATAAATGTTATTTCACCCTTGCCTTTGTTTACACTCCCCCTAGGGCTTAACATGCCATCTATACATCTTAGGTCAACCAAAAATGTTAGGGCTTGCAGAAGTCCCGGGCTATGCCCTGAGACTAGCCGGATATGTCGGGAGGCAGACAGTGGACCCCACACGACAACAAACAAGTTTCCTAGATAACAGAGCGTGGAGAGGACATAGGGTCTCACCATTCCCTTCTCCCAATCTCATTAGGGAGATTCATTCTTGTTATTCATAGGCTGCATTAACTGTTGATCTGAGCAGGTAATACAACTCTGTGTTATTGATGTTACACCCTCGGTACTGTAAGAGTTAATCTTTCTAGTGACACTTCACTGCTGAAGACCTCAACTGTCCCTTTGGGCATAGATGATGAATATGAGAAATGCATTGCATTGTTGTAATTAGACAACCCTTTCTCCAGATTTCTGTTGGTATAACCAATAGAGATTTTACTCACTTTGTCCTACAACTCTGTGGTCAATGAAAGAAAAAGTCCTTCACAACAACTGTCTAGCTCTCCTATTAATTGACTGCATGCCAGTTGCTTCTGTAAAAAGGGCATGCCAAAGTCAGCAGTTCAAAGGGAAATACCTCCTGGTTCAGTTCAATAATACACTTTAATTTTTAAAAAGATTTTTAAAAAGATCTTCTAGTACCAATTCCTTGCTATTGTAACTATAATTTAATATAATATAATTAATGTAATATAATATCAGGGATGTATTTTGAGAAATGTATTATCGCTGGGCGATTTTATCTTTGTATCAGCGTGAGTGTGCTGCAGTTATGCAAACTAAGACAGTCATGACTCATAAGTAGGTGGCTTGGTCTAATGGGGCCATATCATTTTGTTGTACATCACTATACTGTGACTCCCCATGTTATGTATGGAATGGTTGTGATTTTTGCTTTGTTTGTTTTGTTTTTCTTTTTTTTTTTTACTTTATGTATAACTGTTAGTACTATTTATAGTGTATCATTGTGCATGCAGTGCATATGGAGGCCAAAAGAGGACATCAGGTCCCCTGAGACTAGAGTTACCAATAGTTGTGAACCGCCATTTGAGTGCTAGAAATCAAACCTGGGTCCTCTGAAAAGCAGCCAGTGCTCTTAACTGCTGAGTCAACTCTCCAGCCAGGGAACAGTTGTCTTTTAATGATAAATTGTTGAGTAAGTGTATTTTTTGCTCATAAAATACAAAATAGGTTTTAGGCAAAGCAAGTAAATGAAAGTATGAAGAAAGTGTGCTGTTTTGAATGGAAAGGCCTTCTAAGTATGGTACCAACGAATTATAACCAGATGTCTTCTCTTATTTCAGATACTTGGAGATTATAGATATTACCCTATGAACCCTGGTCAGGTCAAGCAACAGTTAACAGAGCCATGCAAATATCATTCAGAAAATGGAAATGGGAGTTACTACACCATTACCATGCAGGTTGGGCTCCAGATTCATTAGGCCTAGATGGGTGGGTAGAACAGTTCCTTATCTTCACTGTTTAGCCTTTGGATATGTAGGCATAAACAGTCTTCTCCAAATTATCTTTCCCACATTGTTCATCGGTCAGATTGGTCAATTTATTCAGTAGTCAGGAAACATTTTTACAGATTTACTTACAGATTTATGTGTGTGAGTGTTTTGCATGCATGTGTGTAAATGTGTCATGTGCTTGCCTGGAGCCCCCAGAGGTCAGAAGAGGGCATCAGATCCCCTGGAACTGAAGCTATGGATGTTGGCTGTGAACTACCATTTGAGTGCTGGGAACCAAACTCACATCCTCTGCAAGAGCAACAAACGCTCTTAACCACTGAACCATCTCTCTAGTCCCCAGAAAAATATTTTAATACCAATTGAATATGAAAAAAAAAGAGAATTACAAGACATAGATTGAAGCAGGGTGGGAAATTTATAGTAAATACAGTAAAGAAATAATTCACAAGAGTCTTTAATAGAATAATGTCAAATGCGTGGGACAGAAAACAAATCATCAAGAATAGGGGTACACATTTTTCCACTGAGGGCAGATGAGAATAATGAATCCTCAGCTCTCCAGTAAGACAGCGTAGGGCTGGTGATCCTGCATGCTTGCTCATCCTCTTACTTGATAACAACAAGCTGTTTAAGCGCTCCAAGCTTCAGTTTCTCACTTGAGAATCTGGTGTGCCTGGCAAGACACCTGAAGGAGCCAAATGATTTCTATAACCTAATTCACATGCAGCCTCCGTTCCCCAAGTAGCCCATACATGTTAACTTAGGTAGTGATATACTTATGGTGCAACAGTATTTCTGAAGAAGGTAAAAAAAAAAAAAAAAAAATCTCAACCAGGTCTTAGTAAGGGAAATTACAGAGATAAAAGGAAAAGACACTTTAAGGATGGACTGTGGACATTAGTAGTGCAAAATACGGGACTTTTGCAGAGCCACCTAAACGGTAAATTTGACCCTATTATAAAGACCCAGATTAGCAGGGCAGTGGTGGAGTAGGGCCTTTAATCCAAGCACTAGAGAAGCAGAGGCAAGTGGATATCTGATTTCGAGCCCAGGCTGGTCTACAGAGGTAGTTTCAGGACAGCTAGTGCTACACAGAGAAATTTTGTCTCAAACAAACAAATGTATGATCAGATGAGAACTAAATAGCTTATATCAACTAGGAAGTCACTTTCAGTTCTTGAACAGAAGTCTGGCAAGACAGAGGACTTTCTGGAAGGCAGACATGGAGGTGTAGACATGAAGCCTAGCACTCCCGGGGTGAAGGCAGGAAGACCAGGAGCTTGACGTCAGCTCTGAGTACATATGAGACTCAGTCTTGGAAAGTTACTTTGTAGAATGTGCTAATCAATGAGAAGACTGTGGTCTGGGCTAGAAGAGATAAAAGCAGTTCCGTGGTACCAGATTGTGGAGAACAAAGGAGATAGGCAAGTTTCTGCACAACTTACTTGGTTATAAGAGTCCACACCACAAACTGTTCAAACTGTTTCTTTGTTTTCTTTTTTTCTTTGTTTGTTTAGCTGGTTAGCTGGTTGGTTGGTTGGTTTTTTGAGACAGAGTTTCTCTGTATAATCCTGGCTGTCCTGTAAATCCTATGGTGGACCTGACTGTTCTGGGACTCATAGTTGTGCCTGACTCAGCAGTTAAGAGCACTGGCTGCTCTTCCAAAGGACCTAGGTTCAATCCCCAGCAACCACATGACAGCTCACAATTGTCTATAACTCCAATTCCAGGGACCCAACATTCTTACACAGACACAGATACAGGTAAATCACCAATGCACATAAAATAAAATAAAAACATCCTCTTGGTGGTATTGCATGCCTTTTTTTTTAATCCCAGCACTCAGGAGGCAGAGGCAGGCAGACTTCTCTGAGTTTGAAGCCAAGCTCCTCTACAGAGCGAAATTCAGGACAGCCAGGACTCCAAAGAGAACCCTGCCGAGAGAGAGAGAGAGAGAGAGAGAGAGAGAGAGAGAGAGAGAGAGAGATTCTGAAAAGATTAAGGCCAGTTCTGGGAAATGGAGGATTAGCCAAGAAGGGAAACAACACCATGGACAAGTGCTTATCTTGGGAATGTTATGGTGGGACCAGAGATAGCAGAGTTTAGAGATGTTGGGTCTGAAACCTGGTAAGGAGCTTAGGTAAAGAAGGTTTGATGCTATTTATGGCTGTGGGGTCATCACAGCGAGTCCTTAGAATCTGTTCTCCTGCCAAGCCCCATTTGTCCCTTTCCACTCTACTCACCCCAGGTATTTTCAACCCTCTGCATCCTGAATGTTTCCATCATTCTACTCTATTAGGAAAGATATCCCAGACATCAAGAGGCAGAGGCAGATCTCTCTAAGTTTGAAGCTAGCCTGGTCTAAATAGAACATCCCAGGCCAACCAAGGTTGACAGCATTGTAAGACTCTGTCAAAAATTAAAAAAAAAAAAAAAAAAAGCCGGGGTGGGGGATGGGGAAAGTGGGCCTGAGAGCCGGTCCGAAAATTACCCTTCTCTCATTCGAACAATTCCGTTTCTCATAGGACTTTCCCACTTAGGAGTCAATAGGACAGGAATGTGTTTGGGGAACTAAATATTCCTCAGCAGTTAACCGCATGCTTGACTGACAAGCCCCAGTCTTCCCTGTTCCCGTGGCTCACACGCAAGTCAACTTCTCTGCGCCGCTAAAGGAACTCTGGACTGTATCAGACTAGAAGAGCCAGCTGCTCGCTTGTATCCTGAGACTCCAGTGATACAAGACCCCCCCGCCCCACCTTCATGCTGAAAGCACCCTGCTCCTTCAGAGTTTCCTTTCCATATGTAAGTTCTGTTCGTTTCCAAAATTCATCACAGACATTGTGTGCTCTGAGAAGCCTTCCTTGGCCCTCCCAGATAGCAACTTCTTTCACTGTGATCTTTTACTAATCAGCTCATATTTATGTTGACGTACTTTGTATAATATTTTAATTGGCATGCGTGTTTCCTCGCTCTCTCCCCCAGCCAGATGTTCTGTCTTTGTCTTGGTAGCCACGGCAACGCCCATCATGCCTGGCATACAATAGGCGCTCACTAAGTACAAGTAAGATAAATCAGGGAGAATAAATAGAAAACTAAATATAGGTCTTTGATTTCCCTTAACTTGTTTTACTTACAATGTTTATATTTTAATGTGATCTTCATTTGTTTCTTTTTCAATTCTTATGCTATTTTGTGTGTATCATGTTATGTAGACCCTTATAAGACTAGGGTAACAAATTCCCAAGTGTGCCACTTCTTATAGCAATTTTCATGTGTTTTTCTTGACTTTTTAAAAGTAAAAGGCCTCTTATTTTTTCTCCTCCAAGATTTTCTTTAAAGGTTTTACAGAGCTAAGTCATACATTCTAAATCACCTTCATTTTTGCATGAGCTGTTTCAAGCAAATCAAGAACTAAAAAAATTAAACAAAACAACCTAGTTACTAGAGGTTTTTATACTGCACCCCCACCCCCTGCCAGATACCATGATCCTGCTCTTCTGCTCAAGTTTCTTAGAGTCTGTGTGGTCCCTTCTGAACTCTAAACAGACAGGGGCCTGTCTGTGTGAGCAGGTAGATGAATGGGTGGGAGAAAAGAAGCCTGTCACTTTCCTCCCATGTCTCCAAAATTAATAGGACACATGTGTGCACAAGTGGTAAACCACTAATAATATTTAGAGCTCCACAATTCCTAGTGGAAATAAAATAATACAAGAGTCAAAGAAAAGAACAAGCCCAATAGTTAAAATGCTGGCACCCAGGTTTAAAATGTCTGGAAAGCAGTCATTTGTAATTTGGGCTGCTTACAGTAGTTCAGGCTGCTTCTATGTCATGGTCCACTTACAAGTAGACAGGTCAGATTGTAAGGAAGGACCCAAATGAAAATTGTCCCATAATGTGCACCTCCTGAACTCAGAATCAGGGCAAATTCTTACCTGATTAATTCTTGTTGAGTTGCCCTTTTACAGAGGGATTATGGGAGTTGCAACCATGACTAGAGTTCACCAAACTTTCACACACATAAGACTTTGTAAACCAGGTAAGGAAGTGTGTGCACTGCTTTGTCTTAGAAAAACAAAAGAAGAAGAATAAATGCCACCCCCTAAACTAGTGGTTCTCAAGCTTCCTAATGCTGTGACCTTTTAATACAGTTCCTCATGTTGTGGTGACCCTCAACCATAAGATTATTTTCCTTGCTACTTCACAACTGTAATTTTGCTATTGTTGTGAATCATAATGTAAATATCTGTATTTTCCAATGATCTTAGGCAACCCCTGTGAAAGAGTCATTTGACCCCCAAAAGGGTCATGACCCACAGGTTGAGAACCACTGCCTTAAACACTTGATATTTTGTTTAAAGGGTTGTTTCCATTAGCCAGATATGGTGATGCACATGGCAACCCTAAAACTCAGGAGGCTGAGGAAGGGGTAACAAGTTCAACATCAGACTGGATTTCATAGTAAGTTCCAGGCCAGTTTGTGCTATACAGCATGACTTTATCTCATATAGGAATGATTATAGTATTTTTAAAACAAACATGCCGATTTCCAAGAACCATTTTTTTTCAAGTGTGACTCTAGAAATGAGGCAAATTGTATTAAACCTGCACCAGAACTCCTGCAAATACAAATGGATTTCCTCTCTAAGTGTTGCCCTGGACACAGACCAACAGCAAAGTCTTTCTGGGGCATTTTGAGAGCTCTCCCTTTGTAATCAGTTCCTAAATTACATGTGTAAGAGATCTTCTAGGATCCTACAGTTTTGTCCTCCCTCCTAAAAAAAGTCTTACTCAACTTGGTCATCTACCGAATTTACCGTAATTGACTCTTGGTGACATTAGCAATTCACAAAGTTAAATCTACCCACAAAGAATGAAGACTTTCATATGAACGGACGGTATTTTTGATACTCCAAAACCTTTTCATTTTCAGCATTAGAACTGTCCATAGGAAACACAGTGGGAAATTATCAAATGTAATACTAGTAAAACTATTATTAAAATTGATTATGAAAATGTATATTGACCTTATTAATTATAAAAACCTACTAAGGAAAGCTCTCATCATCAGCAGAAAGTCTTATGAGACACTGACTGAAGAATCTTTTTCTCTTGAAATAATTATACACTCACATTAAGTTGCAAAAAAGAGTTCGCAGTGTTCCATGTGTCCTTCAGCCACCTTTCCCCAATGGTGACATAGTACATAGCTGCAATGCAACAGCAAATTCAGGACACTGATGTTTGTATAGCACTATTAAGTACCTTATATATTTTGTTCATTTTTATATGCATTCAAAGGGGATAGTTAGCTCTGCACGGTGATACCAGATTGGTTGAGACTGGGCAACTTATAAAGAGCAGTTTTACACACAGTTCTAGAAACTGAGAAGTCCCAAGTACTAGATGCTAAGATATGCAGGTTATGGTAATGCCCCCCCCCCCGCCACTCCTTGTCCTCCTCCTTTGGATTTTTTGAGACTGGGGCTATAATTCCATAGCTGGCTTTGAACTTACAACAGTCTTTGTGCCTCAACCTCCCAAGTACTAAGACTAGAGCACAGGAAGGCATGAGCCTGGCTAGGCTTTCTTGCTGCATTCTCACATGGTGGCAGAAAGGCAAGAAGGGGCAAGTCTGTGTTCTCACATGGCAAAGGATGGAAGAGAACACAGTCACACTCACCAACCCTCTTTATAATGAACCTAGTCAGCAGACAAGCTGACTCCATTTGGCTCTACCTCCCAACACTAGTGCACTGGAAGTGAAGTTTCTAATGCATGTGTTTGGGGGGCACCTCAAACCATAGTTGTGTGTGTGTCTGTGTGTCTGTGTGTGTATGTATGTGTGTATATGTGTGTGTCTGTGTGTGTATGTATGTATGTGTGTGTCTGTGTGTGTGTGTGTGTGTTATCACTAGGAAACCCCCCTTTCTACCCTTTTACACTCATACCTCCTCCACTTCCCTGTTTCTTGGCATAAATAATCTATCCTCCTTTCTGTAGTCTTGTCATTTCAACTCAGGCTAGAGAGATAGCTCATTAGTTATGAGTACTTGCTGCTCTTGTCAAAGACCCAGGTTCAATTCCCAGCACCCACAAGACAGCTCAAAATTGTAGCTCTAGTCCCAGAGAATCCTATGACCTCTTCTGGCCTCTGTGAGCATTAAACACATGTGTGGTACACAGACCCATACACATGCATGCAAAACACCCATACACATACCAAAAAAAACCAATACCTTTTAAAAGAATATTATACAAATGGATCGTGTAATATATTACTTTTCCAGGTTCAAAGGCACAATGATTTTGAAACCCAGTGTGTCAAGTCCATAGTGTGTTCCTTGGTGTAGACTGCTTTCTATGACCATCCCAGTTTTACCCATTGTATGAATCTAATTTTTCTTTTTTTTTTTCTCTCTCTCTCTCCCTTTCTCCTTTTTCCTCCCCCCTTTCTTTCTTTTTCACAAATGAATCTGAATCTGCTATGGACATGTGCATATATCCTTTTCTGTAACCATAAATTTTCATTTCTTTGGTGTAGAGACCCTAGTCTAGAGTATAATTGCTGGACAGTGTGGCAAGTGCGTTTTTAGTTATATGAGTAATTATATTTCAGGGTAACTTTACACTCACATCAGCAATATGCAAGAGGTCAGTGTCTCAATATTCACAGTTTTTGGGTAGCACTGCTATTTTTATTTAATCACTATAACAGGGGTATAGTTTCTTTCTTGTTTTTTACAGTATACAATGGAAGGCAAATGTGCTGTGGCACAGGTGGAGGTCAGAGGACATCTTGTGGGAGTCAGTTCTCTCCTTCTGTCATGTGAGTCCTGGCAATCTCACTCTGATTATCAGGTGTGATAGCAAGTACTTCTTTAAACTGAGAAATCTTGGGGTTGGAGAGATAGCTCAGCGGTTAAGAACACTGGCATTGGCACTGGCGGCTCTTCCAGAGGACCTGGGTTCAAATCCCAGCAACCACACATTAACTCACAACTTTCTGTAACTCCAGTTCCAGGGATACCCCCCCCACACACACACACACAGGCAAAACACCAATTAATGCTCATAACATAAAAATAGATAAATTATTTTTAAAAATAAAAAAATAAACCAAGCAGTTTTACTTGGCCCTTGCTATTTTGAAATGAGTGATTTAATATATTTGTCTGATATCATAACTCAGTGTGGTTATTTTATTCTTATTCCCCATACTGCCTTCGTAGTGTGAACTTTATACCCTACTGCAGTTTTATTTTAATTTTTTTGGTTTAAGATTATAAAACAGAATGTTCCTAACTCTGAATTTACCAGTGTCCAACATAGGCAACCAAAAATATGTTCCGGGTTCTTCTAAATCCTCACATTTCTCCCATGGCACAAACAGACTGATTCCTAAAAACACTGTTTTTCCTGAAGGAAAGATCCTTGGGCTGCATCCTCCTGTCTCTGTTGAGAGGAGTGAGGACTGATGGTGGCCTTACTGGGTACCTCTGCTTGGTCATCCACCACATAAGCTCAGGAAAAGGCTGATTGTAGGCAGATTGCTGGGGAGAAGCAGTGAGCAAGGCAATCAAAATTCTGCCTGTTTGCTATGCTTCTCTCTCTGTTTGAAGTTAACTGGTCTGTATGGTGACCCACAGACAGGGTAACTGTGTTAGTTGCAAATTGAACACTTTACTTTCAAACAGAATTCAAAGCACACTTGACAGGCTGCTGCATTAAGTACTTACATGTCTGAGACACAACAAACTGGATGCAATTTACTTTCCCCTTCAAGTTCATTCCATTCTTTGTGAAGAGGCCCAAAGTACTTACTACTAGTCTTAGAGGGATGAAATGGCAAGTAGGAGATAGAATCCATTTACAAAAGCAGACTGGGGCTTCTGCTCTCCAAAAGCAGACTGGGGCTTC
>CAJQZJ010000067.1:1436027-1448935 GCA_907164525.1 Lophiomys imhausi
CAAAAGCAGACTGGGGCTTCTGCTCTCCAAAAGCAGACTGGGGCTTCTGCTCTCCTGGCAACTACCCACAATCGCATCTTGGAAATGACATAGCCCACAGTTGCTATGTATGGGTAAACTGATCTTAAGGATATTCAGTTGTCTTTTTGTTTATTCACTTGTCTTGAGGTTACCTTTCTGGTTGATGATAGAATGTTGGGGTTTTATGGGGAAGGGGGTCTAACCTAAAGCTTTCCACTGTTTCTCATTTGTACCTGTATAAATTATTGACACTCTGCAATGATTTCTAGATAGGGATTCAAGCAAATGAATCTTGCAAACATGGTGATGAAGAAACAGAAAATACACACCGAGTGATCCCACTTATATGAAATTCAAAAAAGTGCGAGGCCCATATGAGGGTATAAAAACAAAACAAGAGGATGGAAGAAGGTGCTGTTTATTACCAAGAAGCTTGGGGGGGGGGGCTCCTCTAGTCTTGTTTTTCTCTTTAATCTCAATCTAAGTACCCTTATATAGGTGCATAACCTCCAACCTGCATACTAGGGGTTGCACACTGGACTGTATGCATATGTTAATCTTTAATTAAAATTCAAATCAGCAGCTGAAATGGAAAAGTAAGAAGTTTTGTGATAAAAAAAAAATCACAGACGGTATAGATTAGGGGTTTCTATTTTAAAGTTTCCGGGAACTTGAAATGTTTTCAAATCCTCATTTTCTCCAATGCAAATGAACCACTCCCCCACCCCCATCTTTGCTCCTCCTAGTTTCTTAGCAGGCTGGATTTATGTTCCAATGTCATGCATATTGTAACTGTTAAATTAAAATATTGTGAGGTAGGGTGTGGAAGCAATAAAACTCTATTAAGATCAGTTTAGGCCTTTAAAAAATTCCTTTCACTCACATGACATCTTTCATTTTTGTTTTTGAAGTTTGGATCCAAGGAATTCTGCATGCTGTGGGTTGACATTTAGTTAATAGCATCTTCCACCGAGGTTCCATTTTCTAAATTAACATGATCAAGAACAGTGACCTAACGATATTTTTTTTGTACATCTGGCCCTTTTCCAAAAGAAGGGGAGGAGGAGGAGGAATTAAAGTAAAAAGAGAAAAGAAAGCAAGAAATAAACAACTCTTCTTGGTTGCCTTTGTTTTGGGAAAAAGTGTTTCAATTTTTTTTTTCCTGTAAAAATACCAAACATCACCTTCTCGCCAACAAGGTGAACCAACAACTTCCCTTTCATACCAAATCTGTATTTGCAAATGACTTCTGTTTCTCGTTCTCTTTTACTTCCTAATACCCTGTGTCTGGGAGTCTTCCTATTAAGCGGTGAGAAAGACAAACAGAAATAAGTTGATATATACAACCGTAGGAAGAGACTCAATAGGAAGAGACTCAATAGCTTGTCCGAGGAATCAAGCCAGGTTTTAGTTAATTGAAGGTGGACTAAGAGGAAACGAAGAAGGCTGAGGGCTGTGCTAAGACTGTCTAGACACATGGTAGGTGCTTAAGACATTTTCTAAGAGGAAAGGACGGACGGACAGACGGACTAGGGACAAGATGTACAAATTATTTCTACTCGTAAGGAACTATGCGTCAGCACCACAGGAGACCAGGAAAGTGGGCCGAGTAGCACCCGATCCACTTCCTTTCATTCATAAAAGCTTTCTCTCGAAATTTCATGTTAAAGGGGGTATGGAGAGGGGACGAAATATGTAGAAAGTAGGAAATAAGGAGGATGACTTCGTCGAGGAAAACAACAAAGAGAGCGGTGTTGGAAAGGACACTTCTGAGAGCTGAAAGAGGGAACTAGGCGCCTTGCTGTCCACTCCGAGGGCCCCAGCGTCATGGCTTGCAGAGCGTTTTGCTTGGGACAGGGACTGGGGCCCTGAATGGATGGGAAAGCCAGTGCTGGGCAACAGGTGGGAAGGTGGTGGACTTTTGTCTCCTGAAAGGAAAATGGATGCACTGAAAGGGCGGAAAGCAGTGGGCGCACAGGAAGGGTGTCTGCAGGGTCCCCGAACTCTCGCCAGCGCCCCCGGTCCCACTAATTAGAGAGGGATGCAGGGTGGCAAACGTTTTAATCGAGCCTCTTTTCAATGGCTAGGGATAAATGTAGCCACTGTTGCTCGGTGGTGAATGACTCGCAAAGGCCCCCGCCCGGCCCCCAGCGTGGCCATTCAGGGCTCTTTTCACAACCCTCGAGAGGGCTCCTAATTAGTCTAATTAGAAAGGTAGATTGATAGATGGAAAGAAGACAGAGCCGGGTTAGGAAGATCCTCAATGCTGCCAATCTCCTTTGGCCTGCCGTTTATTCTCGCCGGAAAGAAAAGGCCTCCGAGGAGAAGGCTGGAGCCGAGGCCGGGCCACGGCGGCTCGCGGACTGGGCGGTCTGTGACCCCGCGCCTCCCGCCCACCGTCACGATCCCCACCGGGAAGGCGGCGTCGCCGCGGAGCCACCGCTACCGCATTACCGCGGGGTCGGTCCCCAAGGCCACGTTCGGGAGGTTCACGCGGGGCCAGCGCGCCGGTGGCCGCTCTGTGCGTCCGTACAGAGGCCAGTCCTCCCCGTGGCCCTCGAAGGCTCGCGGCCGGGGGATTGGGGAGCGGACCCGGAGGGCCCCCGAACTGCGGAAAAGCCCGACCGGTGGCTGCGCTCTCGCCCGCGCATTCCTGGCGGGGAGGGAAGGGAGCCGCCCGGGTGGCGCGCAGAGCACTGAGCCTTTAATTGGGCTATAAATCAGTTCGAGGAGCGCGGGGGAGTCTGTGCAGGTGTAAAAACACCCGGGAGAGTCCGGGCCAAGCGGCCGCAGCGCCCCGGCAGGTCAGAACCTCTAGCCAAAAACATCTCCAAAGTCCGCTGACAACTAAATAAACAGCCGAGGGCCGGCCGGGCGGAGCCGCGCTGTGCACTCGGAGGGGACTCGCCCTCGGGGCTCGGCTGCGCGGCTGGACCGGAGGGAGAGCTGCAAAGTCCTGGCCCATCCCGCGCTGTGTTCTGCTGTGTGGAACGTTAGACCCTAAGGGTCGGGGACCTCCACGTTCTGGGGCGGCTGGCGACCTGGGGTCCAGTCCTCTGCCCAGTTGGCCCACAGCTCTTGAGGAGCCAGAAGTGAAGTCCATCTAGTCCCGACTAGAGCCAGCAGACAAAAACAGCCCTCCCGGCCCGAAAAGATAACCCGGTAGAAAGGACACTCGAGAAGTAATTCGGTGCACGGCTCGGGAGCAGAACACTCAAAAAAAAAAAAAAACCAAAGGAAATGTCTCCAGCGGCAGACCGATTCCCATACAAAGGAAAACAATACGAGTCTCGTTAGATCATTTTTCTGGACATTGTTTAAGGTCTGAAAGGAACCAAATTGGTTCAAAATGTTGCCAGTAAAAATTATCCTATGTGGAATGCAACTAATCCTTTTAGGTTCCTGTCAACTGTTTCCACAAAAGGAATCCGATTTTTCAAATCAAAGATCCAAAAGTCTTTGGGGAGAGATTTATTACATGCCAGAGCTTTCGTTACAGAATAGAGTTACAATAACAACCGTCACCCACCAACTCCCTAGTATAAGGGGGTCCCATCCCACATAATTCTAAAGACGCGTGGGAGACAGTGTTTCTGGAGCCCTGCTATGTGTCCAGCTGGAGAGGGTCGAGGGAATGGGGAGGAAAGCAAAGAAATATTAAATTCCTTAAATACAAAAACACAGCACCCATGTCCTCCGCGCTTTATCCTCTGTATGCCTGGTCACTTTTGAAGAAGAAAACAAGATCCAATCTGGGTGACCTGGACCAAGTTCCTTGGCGATGACAACTTTAAAGGTGAAGTGAATGCTTGAACTGCATTGCCAAATAAAAGGGTGGAGAATTCTTGGCGGGCTGTGCACCCTCAGTGGTCCAAACCTGGACTTTGACAGCGTTTGCAAACTTCATATTGAAATTTCTCAAGTGGAGGTTTCTTTTAAATTTAAAGGTTATTAAACTTACATAAGAAAATTTTTTTTTAATTTTATCTGAAATAGTGCTTAAGCCTGGGAAGAGAAGTGTCTTTGGATTTCACATCTCTATCTTCAAGTGTAACTCTTCCCAGACCCATGTGAATGTAACCTCAATTTGTGCAGGTCACGGTCTTGGTTCAGGGTACAGCAGGGCCTGATAACAACCCCGCCCCACCACCTTTTCATTTATTCTCAGAGAAGAACTGGAAGTTAGATACAGAGAGTCAGCCATCCACCACAAGAAGACTTCGAAAATGGGGAGGAAACTCAGACTCACAGCTCTCTAGTTGAAAGAGTTTGTGATACTGCAGTACCCCATAGCTGCTTACAAGTGGTTTTTTGTTTTTTGTTTTTTGTTTTTTTTTTTTAGTAAAGTGGCTGCATGATGAAGGTATTATCAAGACAATGTCATCAGCTTAGTTTACATACTGTTGAAATTTTTAGTAATTAGAAAAAAAAAGGTGTTTTAATGGAGAATGAAAGAATTACCTGCTTAGCCTTCCTCTTATCCCATAGTTTTTGGCTAACATGGCTTGTTCATCCCGTTCACTGAGTGTGCTTTGGTAATTAGAGACAACTTGGTGTCAGGAATTCTTTAATTTGTTTCCTATATTTAAAGGGATTTGAAATATAGCAGGTGCTCCATAAACAGTGCAGACTAATCCCACTTTTCAAAGCCCAGGGGTTAAAGTAGATGAGCAAGCAGTGGGAAGAAACAGGGCGAGGAGAGGCTAGAAGAATGCGTTTAAAACATTATCCACTTGTTTATTTTAGAAGAGGCGAGAAAGTTATCAGTCCAAATACACATCTGACTGAAGTAAGGGTAAACCGCCGAAGTTATTATCTTTGTTATTCCTAGAAAGGACTAAGTTATAACTGACTTCATAGACAGACAGGAATTTCGAAGAAAGGGAAGTGTGTAGACATTTATAATGCAGGGATTTAGTTTTATCCCAAAGTTTGGAGATTTTCCTTTTCCTTTCTTTCTTTCTGAATGAATAGGATGGAAGAAGTCACACGGAGACCGTAATTCTTTATGTTAATATGCTTTACATTTTCCAGAGCATTTTCACATAAATTATTTTATTGTTACATGCCATCTTCTGAGAGAAGGAACAAAGAACGAAACTATGAGAAAAGAGGAAGGAAGAACGCTACCCATGACAGTGGTAACTGATCTAACTGCTAATTTCAGTGCAGCTTTTGCTCGACAGGCTTTAGAAATTGTTTGGCTGACGCCCCCCCTCCATGTCATCAAATATTTAACAAAATAATCTTGCAGCCATTTTCGTGCACATAAAACTCTATTAATAAATTAAGGAAAATAGAGAATCAAGGAGTTTTCCTTCACAAAACTCCTTTCTTGTAGACTTTTTCTCAAGATACATGGCCTTTTTTTAATTACTGAAAATATTTCCCACTTTAACAGGAATTGTTAGTTAAGGGCGCAAAGTAGGATTCATCTCTGTCCTCCTCTCTTTTTGTTTGCCAGTCTGTGATTGATCAAGTTACAAGAGAGAACTAGTGTTCTGTGCCTGGCTCCCTCTGGAGAAGTGAAACCCAGGCAAAGTCAAGAGACCTCAGTTTCATCCTCTATCTCTTTCCTGCTGCTCCCTGAGTCAGCTGGGCCTAGGACACAATCATACTTAACAGACTAAATATATTTCCAACAATTATGCACACATACAAAAAAAAATACCCTACCTTGAAAAATATCATTGATACAGTAGAAAATATCCTCCCACCCCCTTTCCTAATTTTATATTCAGACTTTCCAAATTGTTTAAATGAGCCGGCAAATACTTGTAGCCTGCTTTTATTGGTGAGGTGGGGCTATCATTCAATGTGTGGAGTTTTAAAAATATTTAAAAAGAAAAATGTTTGTGGGATTTCAAAACAACTTCTTTTTGTATTAAGCATTGTCCCTTGGAAAGACTGTCATAAATTGTTGATTGCACACCACAGCTCACAACTTGTCAAACCCTGTGCATGCCTAGCAATTGCTCTACCACTGAGTTGCATCCCAGCTCTGGGTTGGATGTCTTTTTTTCTGACCCCAGCCCCTGCCTGAGAAAGCTGTCCTTTTCTGGATAGCAGTGGGCAAGGGTGAACCCATAGGTAGTCTGGAATTCATCCACCAGCACTTTAGGGAGAACTCTGCCAAGACACATAGGAGCTACCAATAGGATCACTCCTATGAAGGCTCCTGTGCTGAAGATTAAGCCTGCAGGGATTAAAATCATTGGTTATGGTACATTACCTACAGCTAGCTGGACAAAAAGAGCAAAGTCTTAAAAGGTGTGTTTGGAGGAAAGAGAGGATACACTCTCAAGAAGGAAAAAACAACAACTATTTTCTAAAGAGAAATTAATTGCTGAATTCGGTGTGACTTCTTAAATTACCTTTCAAAATACCTCATATTACCTTCTCAAAATAGAAAGGATGTGACCTTAAGGCATTTGTAAGACCGGCTTAGCAGTTTAGAAAAGTGGTCTCAACTGGCAGACTTTGAGCTTTAAAAACTTATAAGACAAGGCTGGAGAGATATAGGTCAGTGGTTTACCACACTTTTTGCCCAGGTTCAATTCCCAGCACCGACAAGATGGTTCAATTCAGTATCAGAGGAACCAATCCCCTCCTCTGACCTCCATGGGCACCAGGCATGTGCATAATACACATGCATGCAAAACAATCATACACATAAGAGAATGTGCTGTAATCTACAAGAGAAGTGGAAGATACAGGGGAAGAGTACAACAGGACCTATTTGTGAATGTAGTCAGACAGAATCTCTCCTGGGGATATTTTAAAGAAGATTGCTGATGCCCCCCCCCCACCAAAAAAAAGGAAAAGAAAGAAAAGAGAAGAAAATTGGAAAGGAGGATGCTAGGTGAGTGCCATGTCGAACTAGGTGGAGGAAATCTGAAATAACTAGCTGTTTGCTGTAAATGCATCTTGAACAGTAGGCTTCTCATGGAAGTGATAGGGAAGAGCATGTGATGAGATTGCAAAATTAAAGAGCTGCATGGGAAACAAATGACTCTCTTTCACTGTGACCCCTAAGCATCTTTGCTACCATTATACTGCTTAACAAATCACAATGGTGGTAACAGAATGGCAACATGGTTTTGTGGGGGGAAATGGGGTTTCAGCAGTGAAGCCCCAGTAGCTATGACCTTGGGCAAGTCTTGTATCCTCTTTTGAGTCTTGGTGTCTGACTTACAAGGCAGAGTCCGGAGTAGTTCTTTCCCTCACCATTTCACAGTAAAATCTATTAGGCTCCTTTCAAAATTTTTAAAATTAAGAGATTATTACTGAAATATTAGTGAAAATATTTATTTTAAAATCTAGCCATGTGGTGGTGGCACAAGCCCTTAATCCCAGCACTCGAGAGGCACAGTCAAGAAGATGTCTGAGTTCTCTGAGTTCAAAGCCAGCCTTCTCGGCTACACAGTGAGTTCCAGGACAGCCAGGGCTACACAGAGAATCCCTGTCTTGAAAAAAAAAATCCAATATTTGTTGAGGATACTGGCTGGGATAAGAAAGGGAGGCCTGGAGCGGCTTTAGCATCTGCTTCTGGATCAAGCATGAACTAACTACACGGGTGTCCTCAGTCAGAGTGGAAAGTTACTGTGATTTCCACACTCGCCTGTGTGTCTATTATATTCTTAAACGTTGGAGTAGCTCAAAATGTGTGTGATTTGGTTTTGAAACAGGGTGTCATGGTCTGGTTATGTAGCTCAGGCTGACCTCAAATTCCTGCCCCAGACTCGGACATGCTGGGTCAAAACGGTTTTTACAGTTAGGATGCTAGTGGGAAGGACCAAGGTCAGCACACATTTTATAATCCCCATCTCAGTTCCTAGCGATCCCTGTTCCACCTAAAGGCTGAGGTCTCAGAAGGGGTTCACTGGACATCGTCTGTTATTTTCTCCAACTGGGCTTTGCTTGATGGTGACTAGGGGGATGGTTCCTTGGTAAAGAAGCTGGAGGAAGGAACCAGGAGGCCTCTAGAACTCCAGAAGGGGCACCAGTGAAAAGAAGCCCAAGCTGCTCACATGGAGAGCTAGATGCGATCAGAGAGATGTTATATTCAAAGAAACTAGCCGAGAAAAGTGAAGTCACTGGCGAGAGTACAAGCCCCAGCAGCCCTGAGCAGCTGGCCAGGATCAGGGGCTCCATCTTCCTGTCAAACCTAAGGGGATGCAAGTTGGCGGACTATTTATTGCTAAAGTCGAAGGGCTAGATTTTACGCTAAACATATTTACACATTTACACTCGTGGCCCTATAAACACATCACATTTCACGGGCCCTGACATCAAACACGTTTACCAACAAAAAACATATGCCTAATTACAAAATCATCGGGCGAAAGAGGCAAGTGGCAGCTGATGGGCAATGAGCGTGCATGGCCATGAGTCTGCGTGGCTCAGCCACACCACAAGGAAGCCGGCCGAGTTCTGAACGAGGACAATGCTGTTCCCTGTCTGTTTTGGTTCTAAAGTGTGTTCTAAGGCCGGGGGTGGGGGTGGGGGGAGGATTTGGTATTCCAATTGAATGCACACTGAAGCCCCCCCCCCCCCCGCCCCGAAGAAGCCAGATGAGACCAGAGCTGTCCCTGGGAAGATTTTGATTTGGGTTGAGGTTGGCACTGATAACATCCTTTCAGTTGCCCCCACATGACATGGCTGTGTGAATAACAAAAGTTGGTGTGAACAGAACGTGTGGTTAGCAGAGGATTTAAATATCATAACCTAGAGTCCTTGGGTCTTAGCTGTAGGTAGTAGGGTCAGATCCCATCCCATCAGCAGCCATTAAAAAAAACAAAAAAACAAAATAACAAAAAAAAACCACCTTTGGCAGCTCAAAGCTTGGTCCTCCCTTAAGCAAGGAGAGCAGAGTCACCAGGGCCAGAGAGAAAAAGACAAGGAGAGCAGAGTCACCAGGGCCAGAGAGAAAAAGACAGAACAGGCACAGCCTCAACCAGCCTTTACTAAATGACAGGGGCTGGTTTTCCATCAAAATAATCACCTTCCATCAGAAAGAACACTGCCCCCAGCTCTCCCAGTCAGCAGGCTACAGGAGGACATGTGGGCTTATAAAAAAAGAAAAACAAAAAGAAAGAAAAAAGTTCAAGTGGCAGAACCCTTTTCCTGAGATGTGTGCTCACTGTAAGAACTTGGAGGGCCCATGTGCCCAGAATTCCAGGTCTGTCTGCAGAAAGTGTGGCCGTAAGAGGACAGAGAAGCATAGCTGGGTGCACATAAAGATGCTTCAGCAAGATGGGGAAAGCTCCCCCACAGCTTTCTCCTTCACTTCCTCAGTTACTAGTTTCTTTCTTTTTTTCTTTTCTTTTCTTTTTAATAGGAAAGGAAGTGCCTCTTAAACGTGTGGGATAGGAATAGAGAGGAGAGGAAACCCGTTGTTGAGCAGAGGCAATAGTTTTTGCTTTTTTTTAATTTTAGGACATAAAATAATTACCCGATAGAGAAAGAAATCAACCAAGAAGCAATCTGAGGTCATGACACCATGTGTGGTACAAGGAGCAATTCAGCCCATAAGGGCTTCATTACCCCCGCAATAGATAACATTTGGCTAAATCTAGCCGCAGATTAAATCCCCGCAGCACAACAGAGCCCTGAATGGAGGGGCTCCTTTTTGTGTGGTCCTTCCTCGGGAGCTGCCTGAACCATTAGCCCCAATATATCCTTCTCTCCATTAACTGCAATCCCCTCCCAACTGCGCTTCGGTCATTTGTCTCCAGGCTCTACGGGGGCGTTTGATGAGTAAAGAAACAACGAGAAGGAGAGAAAGGCGTCGGGTTAATGAGTTGTAGCAAATCCACACTTTGTAGTCGGGAGGAGGAGAGCTTGTGGTCAATGTTTGTCCAACTGGTTTATTTTTCGAGACCCAGCCTATTGAGGAAGGCTTGTTGGAGCAGCCTTCTTGCCTACAAACACACAAACATCCTTCTGTTTGCCTTCAAATAAAAGGGGGGACCAGCTCTGGATTTGCATGCGAATGAGGAGCCCCAGGAGGAGACATCCTTGCCCATCAAAGGCCCGAGTAGCCCGGCTGCCTTTGTTCCAACACCTGCTTGCCAGCACAGCCTGGCCGGGCTCACCCCCACACTTCTGGCTCACCCGCCAAAGGCTCGCGGTCCACTCCTCAGCCTATGCCCAGCCCCTGCAACACTCAGAGCCCACACCTCAAGGCCTCTTACTATGCCCAGCATAAACCTCTGAGCAGGTCTGCAGAGTGGGTAAAGATCACCACAAAGGGCCAAGTCTCAGCAAGGAGGCTGAACCTGGTAGGGTGCAACAGAAGAAGCCAGCGGCCCTCACAGCACCCGGCCTGATCCAAAGCAGGTTTGCAGTCTGCTGCCCACGACGGTGACCTTGGAGCCCAGCAGAGGGACCCGTGGGCTAGCACTGGGTCTCCGGAGCCTCGTACACTGACAGCCTGGGGGGTGGGGCGGGGGCAGAACTCCCCTTGGCACTTTTTGAAGATATGTAATCTTAAGAAAAGACATAGCTGTGATTCCTCGCTCCCGCGGTATCCACACACTCATCCTGAAAAAAAAAAAAAAAAGAATCAGACGGTTTTGTTCTTGGCTCTCTTTGCAATAATTTTAAAATCTAAAAGTCTGTTTGTTCTGTGCATTGCACACGGCTACCTACAGGCGTGCCGTTGTACGTACGCCTTTGGATCCTGCCTATGAATCCTGAGATACAGACGGTCTGGGGTCTGCTCTCTTCTAAAACAATGTCAGAGTACACGAAGCCTTTGAATATAAGATTGTCATTTACAAATTGCTATGTATTTAGTGGTACTTTTCAAGTATGAACGTTTTTACTGTAACCTCTTATTTACCTTCCTCCACACAACTCTTAGGGGGAAAACAAAAACAAAACAGAACTTCATCTTGAGGTTATGAGTCTTTTCCTTTTTCAGATGCCTCAAAAGGGACAAGGCATCAAATGTGGCCAGCCCCACACAGTACTGGCCTTTAACGCAGAGGTCATGAATTGGATAGGTTCAATCTGTGGGGTGTACACTTACCCGCACTGTAAAGAAATCGAATATACAAATTCGATCTCCACTGCAACCTGCTGGCCCGAAGCTTTGAAATTATGTTACATATGCATCACCTATAAGTAGGGCTCACAGGACCATCTGTACTCAGGCTTCCATAAGGAACTAACTACAAGTTGACTGTAATCAGCAATGAAAGCTTAAAAGTTTTAAAAAGGATACCCTAAATCACCCAAATGCTTTATTTAGTTCAATAAACACCCAATGTACTTTCATTTTAAATCTTTGAACCAGACTCTGCTAGAGGTAACAAATTCTCTTACTCTTCGGTTATTCACTTAAGCTGAAATTTCAGTAAATTTGCCTTTGTGCTCAAAACTCATTTGGGCAATTCCCGAGAGCTCACTTTTATCTTAAGTACTAGAACTTTCACATACAATTCATGTTATAAACGCAAATATTTGTTTAGCCAGGACTTTCAATGCCTGTAAATAGATACTCTACTCATCTCTTTTCACTGTTAAAATTGTAAACTAGAAACTGCCTGTGCCTGTACTACTTCCAGTACAGTTTAACATCATGTTTGAGCATATTTTTTTGTACAATATTGGGCTGAAAAGCGAGCGAAAATTAACTCGAGAATTTAAAAAATAAAATCAAACATTCCTGTTAAATTATCTTAGGATGACTACAACTTTAGCTTTAAAATGTCTCCTTGATTCTTTTGACATGGACAAGGCTTAGACTTGGAAATATCTGGTAAAGTGGTCACTTTCATTTCCCGTCACTGAAAAATAAGTTCCCATCTGCGTTGGTTCTGACATGGAAAGTTTAAATGGAAAACTATGGCATCGTGCTATCGTGGTTTCACTAGGCTTTCTTTGAAAGTAACGTTTAAGTAGATTCTGTAGTGAGTTCAGGCATGTCTGTAAGGCACCGCCCCTCCCCCTTATCAGAAAAGAAACTAAGGGACAATTCAGCCAGTTACTTAGGTAGCTTTTCTTTGAAAATTAAGCATTTTATTTCTGAAAAAAAGTGTAAAAATCTTACATTAGAATAGTACAATAATAATTGCCAGTGAAATTTACAATACTCCTTGTAAAGAATAAGCTGTAAGTACAAAATAAAAATTCCGCATGTCCATTATGATACAAAACACAGGTTAAAATAAGAAATGATAAATTTTGACTCGTTTCTTGTGTAAACATGTTAATCTTTTTTTTCCTTTCCATGAAAAAGTACACCAAACAAGTGTGAACAAATAAAGGCATTTCTTGGAGACCTTTACTGGTTTCATATGAGCTTCATTTAAACATTACTGATTTTTTTTTTTAACTCCTGGACCTGAGAATCTCTACACCTCAAGAAGGCTTAGTTTTGATGGGTTTGGTTAAGTTTTTCTCAATTTGTCAAAAGTCAAGGGAGCCCCTGGTGCGATTTCCCCAGCACCCTCTCCTTCCTACCCCAAGACAGGGTTGCAGCATAGGGCGATTTTGCATAAATAGAGGGACCCGCTGAGCCACACTGCGCGGCGCCCCGGCTGTCGCCCAACACAGTCTGGTCCAAGAATCCGAAGCGGCGGAAAACAGGGGGGACGCGAGGTCGCCGAGGGCCGGGAGGGGCGACCCAAACCAAACCACCCATCCGCCGAAAGGAGCCGGGAGTCCTACCTTGGCTCTCTCACGCGCGCTAACGGCGTTTCTAACAATTGGAAATCCTAGCGGTAAAGTTCTCCACACTGGACAGCGCAGTCCCTTGGTGCAGAGTCCCCAGCGCGGCGGACGACGACACGGAGGAGGCGGCGGCCGCGGCGGCGACCACGAGCGAGCGGGTGAGCGCGGCGGCGGGGCCCGCAGCCGCCTGCGCCGCGCAGCCTCCG